>JARYHS010008074.1:368776214-368899467 GCA_031002005.1 Vandiemenella viatica | reverse complement strand
TTGTAAGATTCTCTTGTTCCTACTCTTCCTTTAATATTCATGTGGTAATTGTATCGTCTATAACTATGCTCTAAATTTTCAGGGCATTGCATCACCATTAGGCTATGTTTAGAGAACATCCTCACATTCTGTTGCATACTACACAAAAAAAACTACATAAAAGAAAGCGAGGACCAGGAATTTTCGTCTCATCTATTTCTGTTCGCAGCGACACATAATAACTAGTTAAAAAGTGTTTTTATACAACCGACATTCCCAGCCAAGACGAACGGCCACTAACCGCTTGGACTCACGCCACCACTCCAATTATTACATGTTAGGAGCGAGTTCCAGCGGAAACGCCTATGCAGCATATCACGCTATGCCAGCAAACAATCAAACCACTTATAACGTACATATTGTAGGCTTACCATTGATTACCACTTGTAAAGAAATATCAGTGAGGATACGATAATGGAGTATTAGTTGTGGTTGTTATACCCATGTATTAAAAGATGCCAGATGACACCATTTACTAATTCCGTGATTGGTGTATACCATTCCTACGCAATAAAGTTTTCTGGACTTACAGTTAGCAGTCTGAAGGCTGGCAGAAAATCCTAATAAAGACAACACAGTAATGATTTGCGAGGAACTTTAAAAAAAGAAGAAAAACATGGAGAACATATCTGATTTTTTCCTATTTTATGATCGTACCCAGAGTTGCAGGGGGTTTGTCTCTATATAGTTCAAGCGCTAGCAACGTTTTCGAGAAAGAATTAACAAGTGGTTCACTTTTCTGTCTTTGGAACTAATTAAGGATTATATTTTTAACATCAGTATGATTTAAAACAAAACGTGAATCCCATTCCTTTATGTCTCAAATCATGTGATTATTTTTAGTCATGGTACTCTGCTTCCTTACATGAAATACCTGCAATTATTCGCCAAATACCGATCCACACTCACAGGAATAATACATATTCATCAATCTATTTATTCGGCACTTCTCTTCGAATGAGTCATTAACCATAACTGTAATTTCAAAAAAATAATTTTCGCATCTGTGTACCCTCACCGACTTTTGTTATTAATGTGTGTAATGATTTCAATATTATCAGTTACCTAAATTTACTCAACTGAATATTTTCCTCAATATTTACATGATAAATTTATATAGTTAAAGATATGTACGTGCCTGGTAAAACTGACGAATTCATATAGAAAGAATTTAAACGTACTCGGTTTTTTTTTTTTTTTTTTTTTTTTTTTTACATACCAGAATCTATTTAAATGAACTGATTTATTAGGACATTAACACAAAACTGTGGAAGGTCAAGAAGTATCATTTACTGTTGTTAGTTCAAGAGACTATTTCAGGGTGTTTAGTGATCACAGAAGCAAATCATCGTTTGAGGGCTGATTGTATTTTGCCATTATACACTGTCGTGTTTGAGTCACATGGATGACGTGTGTGATGGCTGGCCTTGGCACAGCGCAGTACAGGTTGACAGCACTGAGCTGTTATTGAACCATGAACAACGCTCTCAGGACAGCTGATCTGAAGGAGAAAGCTTCTCGTGCCACGGCCAGGCACTTAGTCTCTGCATGACGTCTCAGTCCTTACTGCTGTGTCCAATGCAAAGCGTTGGCGCCAGCATTTAACTGACCATTCGTTAGATCAAATACGTAGAAAAATAAATAAATAAATGTATGAGCTCACTGTCCTACCATGCCATGTTGCGGTTGTGGCTGCTTTTTGAAAAATAGCACAGTGCACAAAAATTCCTTGCGACCCACAGTAGTCCTTTGTGAAATCTGCATGCCTTTTCCTTCGCCGACTAATAACTGGCCAGCTACAAAGGCCACGAACGCATGCATATGCACTAAACCGTCGGTTGCGTCTTGTCCACTTATTTCACTGTAAGATTCGTATTTGTAATATTTTGATACACTACAGGCGTTAGTGGAATGTGCGATAACGATTTTCAGTGTTTTAAATTTTGTTTTATGTACGGTACGGTAAATTACGCCAGATATTTCTCATCGATATCAGTTTAATAATCATAAAATCTTTAACTTTTCCACACGTCTTCCTGATAACATTTTTTTTGGCGGCTGTTTCATGCTGACATAAAAAGTTATATCTTTTCCATAATGTAATGGTCCAAATTACATTTTTTATTTTTTTATGAATGTATTGATTATTACCGGGGGCTGGGAGGAAGTGTGCTGAAGATTTTCCCAAAGGGTCGAACGGGCAGGTCGCCCGATGATGTTGTTTGCGGCTTAGCATTATAGTGGCGGGAGAAGGGTCGCTCTCTACCTGCGCGTAGGAATTTGCCGAGACCTGCTCAGAAAACATTCATTCTGTTCTGGAGCACTAAACGTGTTACACGCAGTTTCTACTGACTGCCCAGTAGGAGTGTTAAAAAAGTTTTTTCTGTTGCTGCATGCAGTATGAACCATACTGAGTGGCTGATTGGTTAAGCTTGGATCTACTGTGCTTAATATGATACTTACTGTATCAATTAGCCCACCTGTTTTGGCGAGGAGACACGAAGCGAGCTGTGGCCTTCTGTATTCTACAAGAAACGGTAAATCACAACTGAATTATCAAGAACAATGAGGAATAGGGAAACCGTAACACGCCCTGAGAGATAATTTAATAATGCAAATGCAATCAGTATTTTGGTGTTACGTTATTAGATAGCCGGCCTAATCATATTTAATTTCATATGTAATTAAAGGGGAGAATGATTTTATACCTCAGTATGAATGATAAATTTGTAATTTTATATTAAGCGAAAATAATTTCTGGATCTTGAGATAAATATATGTGTATAATCATTTATTTGTTTGTTTGACGTAACATCTTGTAGACTAATATGTAAATTAAATGCAGTTTGTTACCTGGGTATAGATCTTTCATTTCTGGATCCCGAACAATAAAAAAATTTAATATTAGTAAGAATTTTAATAAGTAAAGTTAGATGACTATTACAATATGCTTCTACTGCATAGTCTAATATTGTTATCTGCAAATGCAATTTATCTTCTTTCGTCAATTCACAAACAGAATCATTCATTACAATGTTGTATGGTCCCAATACACTACTTGTTGTACTACTGCTCTCCCTGCTGCATCACCTGATACGGTATTTGCTATCCTAACATTTTTTTTTTTTTTTTGTCTGCACATTGGCGACATGTTCTCAGACCAAGAGGACAAAAGAACATTTTTTGTTTCGTTTTGAAAAAGCGAAAATTTAGGTGATGAGATAACTTCTTTTTTGTGCTTAATAGAAGGATGTGATACCATATTTTCGTTGCCGTGATTTCAATTGCCAGGCTAAACATAGATTAATAAACAGAACGCGTTCTGTATTCTTTCTAAGACAGAATTTTTTTTAAATGGCATTTGGCTCCTGGGCCAAATTTCCAGTTTCAGCATATATGATTTCCACGGTATATTGCTTCGTCTAAGTACAGACAACACAGGATGGATGCAACACTTACCAACCCATGCCCAGCGGCAGACTCGAGCTGGTGACCATGTATCGGAGGATCTGAGCTAGCCCCTACACTACTAAGGACGCAGACCATCCACTTGTCTAGGACTACTGTATGGGATGTGTGAATGACACACTAAAGACAGAAAGAAAATGCTTTCCATTTAAACTTAAAAACAATAAGGTGTCACATATATGATTTAAAAATACTTCGAGAAGAGATGCAAGTATATCTTCAAAAACGATTCTGCACGGACTTCCAGAACTTCGATTTTTAAAAGATCTAGAATCGGAAACTATATCTCATCCTGCTGACCTTAAATACGAATTGGTAAACAACAATCTATGGCAGTAAGAACGAGTCACACGCAGCCCTGCTTTGTGCCAGACAATGTATTATAGAGTTTTTGTCCATCGACATTTACTCCAATCTAATTTGGGTAATTCATTTTATCTTGTCCGTGAAGTTTGCGTTGTTGTATGCTTATGAGATTAGTGCCAGTAACTTCTTATGTCTGTTGATGTTGAAGTAAATGTTATATTGTCTCAACGTTGGACGACTATTTTGAAATAGGTGTAATACTCATTCTTAAAATAAAATTATTAATTACCCTGTCAAATATGAATTTATGAATATTAAATATTAATGTTAAATATGAATTTTCTTATTGTATATAATATTTAATTATCACACAGGATCGCATTAAAACACAATATTTTTAATTACACCTGAACTTCCAGAAGTAATTGAAATTAAACTAAGGACTTCTCGAATTTCGACGTGTAATACTTATGTATACCCCAAAAAATGTATAAAAAATCGCTGCATTAAATATATCTCGTCTAATTAAAATAATACATGAAATTTATGTTAGTAACTCATCATCGTAGGAAAATAAATTTAAAATTGGCTTGAACATACAAACTTATCGCTATATGAAAACTGGCTAATTTGTTAAATGAAGTTAAGTGCTCGTTATGTCTTGATTGTACATGAGCAATGAGAAAAAAATAATATCTTTAGGGAATTGATAGGTTGAAAATAACAAGAAATAGATAGTTTGCGCGAGAATTATTTGTAGATCACCTTTCTGCTTTTCTGTGTGTAGCTATTATGTCGCCATAATGGACCTGATAGTATCTCATTCACTGAATGCAAAAAGTGACACGTATAACGGTTCACTTCTCTTTGCTTTGTAATTTCAACAGCCTCAACGTGATAATGGACGTAAAACATTCTATATTATTTTCAAGCATGAAACTGTTATGCCGACTTACGTTTCAGATGAGTCAAGTCACTTGATAGCTGGATATAACTCTATTGTATGTCACCCATCCGCTAGCTAGACCTCGAACTCGTCTTGCGTGGCTGCCCTTCGGGTTGCTTTGTTCATCTTCCCTCTTTTCGTTTTAAATTGCCTTTCACCAAACTTATAAATTTTTAGAGTTTGGCCATCTCTTGTTGGTTCTTTCTGTACGCGGGATGACTTAATACTTTCCAACGCGAGAATCGCGTTTTCTTACGTGCGATTTGCACACAATTACCGGATTATAATAGTGGCCTCCGGTCTGGTTTTTTTTTTTTTTTTTTTGAAATTCTAAAGACAAGGTGCTCCTAATAGAAGGTAATGGCTTCTTGTTGCCCAACGTTTGCTCGGATATTACGAAGCAGCCATGACGGAATAATTCCTTTATATAACTGTAATCACTGCTTTCTTTTAAACAAGTACTAGGTAGCCTGTGCGAATATTTTGCGAATTATATGCGATGAATTGCAAGACGGTGGTTTTATGGTAGGATGAGAGAACAACACACTCATTTGCAGCAATTGTTTGTCAACTTAAAACGCCTTACAAAACAATTAGAAATGATGATATGTTTTCCTAACAAAAACAAAAATATCCGGAAAGCTCCTTACTCTATAAAACACACACAGTTTATCAATATCTCCGTGCTGCTAATGTGATCACTCCTTATCGATGTCATCGAACCTAGCTGCTTCACCATGAAACTATCGCATACTTATCACTTTTTACTTTAATTGTTCATAATTTTACCATTTCCTTCCTCAATTAATGGTGTTACCAAAGCGGAGAACTTAATATTTAAAATAATACCTCATTTATCGATTTTTGGTAAACATGAAGGGAGAAGATGGCTTGTTACGAAAGAACACCTCTTGGAAATAGCATTTATGATTACAGCCACCGTCCATGCATTCCTAGTGGTTATTCTTATTGTTAAATAAATTATTTCACTTCTAATTATTATTCATTTTCTTAGATAATTTAATTAACACTTTTACTGTTGCTTAATTAGTTTTAATGGAATGTTCAATGCGGCCTACCACAACGTCAGTGAGATAGCGGGCAAGCATGTTTACCTCTGGGTTTGGACTCTACTGTGCTTATCTGTTAAAGGCGGATGCTAACACCCGAGAGCAGTTCTTGATGATTGGTGTTGCCGTGGCTTAGCACAGAGCTGCGGTTGGTGTAGGGCCCTTTTTAGCGCACTAATTTGTGTCATCTCCAGGCATTGCAGGTGTTTGTCAGCTGCGTAGTCCCATACTGTTGAAGCATACTCGTTGTTGTTCAATGTATATTTCGTAACGGTGTCCGTTTATATTTTGTTGCTTATTTGATTTCATCTTTGTGTCACATGATAGTCGTTTTCAAGTTTGGAAGCACAGGTGGTCCATTAATTTTCGTTGCATAGCTATTTCTTCGGCTGATCCTCATTCGCTGTTACCGCAGTTTTCTTTCTTCCCAGAGACGGGCATGTGGAAAACTGTGGGGAACTGTAAAAACCGAAGCAGGGATTTCAGTGTTTAACGCTTCTGAGAATATCGCATAATCTCTACTATAAAATCCACCAGGTAACTAAACTTGAGTTATTCATTGCATAAAATTACGGGAGCTGTAAGATAGTTCTAACGAATTTTGTAATTTTCTGATAAGTATTGAAAAGTCGTTATTTTTTAATCTCAAATTATGGTTCTTGTGGATTTTTATATGACACAATTAGCTATCATCTTAAGAGAGAGCAGAATCTTTCCCGGCGTACAGCTGTTTAAAAAACCTTCACGGGCGTTTTCCCGGATGAGTTCTGCCATGGACGACGTTTCGACATCCATCTTCGCTATCTTCATCAGGTGAAATGATAACTGCAACAACACATCACTGACAGTAATTGCCTTAATTTTAAAAATCGCTACTTTTTGCTAAGAAGCGTCAAGTGGTCACATTTTTACAGTCGATACTTTCAGCTCTGGGATGGTAGATTCATAAGTCATAGCTGGCGTTGTTTTCTCCATTGTTGTGAGAGGTAAACAGATTATTCGAAGCGTACTTCCAGTAATCATTCATGGTTGCGCCAAAATCCGGATTCTTGAATTGGAAAATGTATTTGAGTCTCTTAGGTAAATGATCTGAGAGTAACGGCGTGTTGTGACGCTGACTGTGAGCCTAATGCAGCCTCACGGACGCTGTTAACGAGCCCTCCATATTATGCGCGAGAAACCTTCCTAGGTGCAACTACTAGCAAACGCGTTGAACGATATTTAGCCTACTTTCTGAACCCATTCCAACTTAGACACAAAAGACTCGAAAATAAAACATCCAGTAAGTGCTGAATACTTTGTATAAACCAGTATGTCGACGGACCAAACATAAAAATTCATTGGCCACCTTTAGCATGTTCTATAATATGTCAATGTGAACTTGTATATTACTAACCGAATCAGCAACGGTGTCTACCCCTCTATAACCTTACGCAAGTATCTCGGTGTCACTATGGATTAAACAAATGCCAAGAAAGTATTTCTTGGACTCTATCATATTACCGGCACCACATAGTTTACACATCACACATGTGTTACGTGTGTGAATGTGAGCTGATTGTCTTCAGTGGTTCACCAAAAGGAGATAATAAATCAGCAGTGCATATGCGTTTCGCAATAAGAAAGAAATGCAATTAAATCCCAGCCTATTTAAAGACATTTTGATTTCCATATTTTCCAGTTAATACCGAGTTTTTTTTCCATTATACGAGTACAGTCCACGACCGATGTCATCCAGATCTCTGATAATCTCCGCTTTAATGACAGTTAAATTTTGGATATTACTGTCTTGAAGAATGGATAGTCAAAATTAAAGTACTGCCCATTCATATACTTTTTGCTAATATGGTTTTTTTAATCTGTGACGTAGTGTCCTTGGTCTTGATGCATAAAACGGTGACGCAATTATATCCCCGGATTTAAAATATTGCCCAAAATAGTGCTCTAGTATGTTTTACTTGCTCATTGTGTCATGCTATGATGTAGTTAGTTGAAGAAATTACAATATATGACTTCATAGTCTCCTTAAAATTCTGAAATCTTTATCTTCTTTTATCTTTTCCCTCTCTATTTCCAATATAACCAATACTATATGTAAGGGAAAAATGTTATTCCATTCTATTTTTTAAAACATTCGTTTTGGACTGTATACTTCACAACATGCTTACTTCTTACTACATTTTCAAATTATAAACGATATTGTGCTACAGCGCCACGTTCCAGGTGCTTGAATTTTCTTTCTTTCTGGTGTTCGAAAACTCCAAAAAATGTTTAGCTCAGCACATATGGCTTAGAAATTTCCTTGATTTTTCGTCAATTACTGATAGTTTAAAGGTATTTTTCTGCAAGTGTTAATTTGCTGCTTAAATTTTGCTTGTTTGCTACACCGGTTGTTGCTATCTATAGATATAATAAGTAAGTCTGTCATGTATGACGTCACTGTCACACCATGACGTCACTATATGACATGCAATGACGTCACGCTTAACGTCATTGTTCTTGGTTATGCACGCTATTTAATAACATTTCTAAGCATCCGCGAATAAATTACCTGAGAGAACAATAAATGTATGTATTAGGTTTAAATCGACATATCAATCATTAGATGCTTATATTTAAGTAACAATATTTTGATATTTAGAAGTATTCCTTACATTATTTGTCCGTAAATATGTAAGACAAAAGTTTTAATTTTCGAACATCAATGTTAGCGAAAGTTGCTTTGATTAGATTGTTACGTAGCATGGGTCACAATTACAACTGGAATTTGACACTACCTCAGAGGAAATGAATAATTTAGTTTTTTTTTATTGAAATTATTAAATCGTTTGAACGGAAATAGTTGCACACTGATCGCGATCTGTGCAGCCTACACTACAATTAAAACGTGTATTACGTGGCACAATGTAAGTTTATAAGAATTATTTTAATGTTCTTTGCTTTCACTGAGTAATATTACTGAGGCTATTATTTCCATAACATGTACTTATGTCAGCTATTCAAACGTTGAAATATCGGTCTGAATCACGGGTAACAAAAAGAAAGGTGTAAAAACCCTTGAAGATTTTTGATCAAATTTATAAAGCAATTCATTGTTGCCACTAAAATGCGTGATTTTAAAGTTTTTTTTTTTTTTTTTCTGGCGGCAAGTTTAGAATAATATGTGGTTAGGTTGAAATGCAACCTGGACCCTGACGGAAGCGGAAACTTTATAGTTACAGCGCAAGGCACGAGGAATGGCATTGAATTTTATTTTATAACAATTCTATTTACTTAAGCAATTGCTAAGAAATTAATTGTCTGAACACTTAAAGAAAAGTATGTATTTCGTTTAAATATTAATTATCAGTTTTTTTTACTGAAATCATTACATGGTTTGAATGAAAGAAGTTCCAAATCGATCGCGATCCATGTGGCCTAAACCCCAATTAAATATTAATAAATAAATTACGCCCAATTAAATATTACGTGGCATAACGTAAGTTATTAAGATTTATGTTTAAGTATCCTTCGTTTTCACTGGGGTCTTTATTTCAGCCGATATAAGCTTTATCAGCCGTTAAAACATAGATCTTCATCACAGCTAATAAGACAGAAAGGTGTCAGAACCATTGAAGATTTGTGATCATGTTTATATCGCGAGGCATGATGACACTGACATGCGATACAGCAATGTATTAATTTGCATGTGACTGAAGCTTTGCTTTTCTAGCGGCAGTGTTAGCACAGTTGGGGTTAGGCTGCAATGCATTTTGGACCAAGTAGGGAACTGAAGCTTTTTTTACAGCACAAGGGACGATAAATTACAATGAGCTTTATTTTATAACAATTCTATTTAGTTAAGCAACTGCAGAGAAATAAATTACCATAACACTCCGTTAAACCCGCCATTTATGACGGGGTTTGGGGCTAGTACATCATAAACAAGAAACTTCTCTTTAATCTTCTGCTACAGATTTTAACAATCTGATATCTGGAATATCCTTACATAGTAATTTCTACTTTATTTAACGATCCAATTTCACTTCTATTTATCTTCAGTCTAATTTTTCTTCCAATATTTTGTTCATGCCATGTGAGATAACAATTCCTTCCTGTGAAAGTGAACTTATTACTCAATTTCGTTTTTAAATATTGTATTTCTCTTGTGATTATCATTTTTTTTTTAAATTTCCAGTTCTGATTTAATTCCTTTAAAACATTAAAAATAATTTTTCCAGATCAACAGATTCCTTAAATTCAGTTTGAAAATATTTAATGATGACTGAAGGTGTGATAGAACTCACATATACCAGGTGGTGTTTGGATTATTTTTTCTCTGTCGAAATTATATCTCCTGTATAGTAAGATTTCGATATGGAATTAAATAATTCTTGTCCATATTCTGTTTGAAATCGTGCTGCGATGGCAATCTAATTTTTCTTTCATAGAGGTATTATATCAAAAATTATCAGCAAGGTTCGATTATAGCGTTATGATTTCAGTACCGGTTTTTTGACTTCACGCAGAACAAAACAGCTCCGTGGTGTCTTTGACATATGACCTTCTTGCCCCTGCATTACACGAAGAAGAATTTCCCGTCTGCGTGGGCGGCATACAGTGTACACAAAAGTTGGGCTGATGCATTGTGGGAGGGAAGTGAGATTAAGTGCTAAGTGAGAGCAGCTGCAGTGATGTCATCGGAGTGAGAAGCGCCCATCAGCGTCTCTGCGAACCTCCCTGCACACAGCGTCCTGCACGCAATCTCTCAACCACGAAACAACGTCTGGAATTACAGGATGAATGTCCATATCAGTGAATGTGTCATATCAGTTTGTGAACATCGCCGCTAAAGATTAGTAGGCTACCAGTCATAAGCAAGGAAAGTTTTCGAGGAAGAAGAAAGAAACAGGCAATATGTATGTAATATTACGATCTATTAAATTATTAAAAATTAACTACTTCCATTAGTATGAAATATTTGACATGATTCTCTTCTATAAAATTAAGAACAGTCTAAGTTATTAATATCAGTTTTGATAATAAATACTTTTTATAATATTTAGGGAATATGTACAAACAAGTCTTCTTCTTCGAGTACCATACTCGTGTCCGAGTGTAGGTGGTTACCGAGAGGGCATTTTTCCCTCAATGACCACGTCCCGGGGAAGGTGAACTGTGGTGGTTTCCCGTTACATTCCCCACAGTAACACTGTTGTTAAGTATTGTTATGAGTGTAGATGAGTGTGATAACTGTGGAGTGTTGTTTATTTCAGTGGTTCCCAAATGGTGGTCCGCGGAATCCTGGGGGTTCCGTGGAAGGGCCACAAGGGTTCCGTGTTCCGTCCGAGAATTAAATAAAATATTCGTTGAAAAGAGTCATAACCGCGCCCTGAGAAGGCTGTCATGGTTCTGCTTCCGTTTGTGACAACTTACTGATGCGAGACTGGTTTTTCAGCTTATATACGCTTATAAAAATGGAGATCCACCAAAAAATGTATCATTAATTAGGGTTCCGTGGCCAAAAGAAAATTGGGAACCTCTGGTTTATGTAGTGGATGAGAGATGAATGAACAGAGGTGGCGACACCCGGTGCACCTCATTCAGGCTTCCGAAAGACAGGAAGGGGGCCGCCGAACCTAAACGTCCCTATCCACCGAGCGTGGGGGGTGGGCGGTTAACGCTTTAGCCTCGCATTCGGGAGGACGCCGGTTCGAATCCACGTCTGGGCATCCAGGTTTGGGTTTTCCATGGTTTCCCCAAATCACTCCAGGCGAATGCGGGGATGCTTTCTTCAAAAAGGCCATGGTCGAATTCCTTCCCGTTCCTTGCTCACAGTCCCTTCCCGCCTTTAATGACCTCGACGTCGACGAAGCGTAAAGCCATAACAAAAAAAAGTCCCCATCCGACGAACGAATCACCGTAAACAGAGCGGTACGGCAGAGTGGTTCTGGGATTTAATCCACGACTTTGTTGCACAATCTTGTGATTAGGAATTGTGCACCACCGCCTCTCTTACCCTACCAGCCAAGTACTAGAGACGAAAATTTGCTCCACCACTAGAACTCGAACTATCCAAATACGTGTCAGCACCGGACAACATCACGATGTCGCAACTAGCTGAGACTAGAGGACGGGCGTGCCCCTAAGTAATACTATAAACAATTAAAATTTAATAAGAAGAATGTAGCTGCGAATAACCTTCTTTCCGTAGGCAGATTATTTCTCCGGAGATAAAAAGTTAACAATTATCGCGAGAGAAATAGAGATATAGTCTTACGACCTGTTGACAGAGTGGTATGTGTCTCGCATTCCATCTGGATAGAAATTTTAACGTGAAATCGAAACCACTGAAATTTTTAACGTACGGATATGGATACAGCAAAGCTCGCAAAAAGTTACAATTTTACGTCATAACTGCAAGTAAGGGAAGTGCTAATTATTAGTTTGCAATATCTCAACGGGACAGGTGGATCTCAAGAAGAAAAGGAACTAAAGTGAGAAAACAAGATCGAGCTTTATTCTGCAGAAGATATAATAAGAAGCCTGTTTAACGTTCTGACTGTTGCCACTTTGCATTCACCGGGCAAAAATTCACGTGTGGGACTGGGGGCTTCCTTCTCAAAAAGTTCCTATACTTCAGACATTAATACCTTTGGATTTTCCTGCCTATGGCACACACTACATTTAATTTACCTGTTTTTCTGACGTTCTTCGATTAATATATTACAGTGTGGACAATTCAAGACTGATGGAATACAGGAACACACTACTTGGACAAAACCCACTGCATTATCTCCTCTGTAGCTGGCGACTTGATGTTAATGTGTGCCATGGATCGCCAGGACTATAGAGATTTTCGAGTTAAAACGTAAACACAACTGAAAATTTTACTGGTCTTTGAATTTTTAGTTCACTTCTGACAAAGCTTTGATCTGTTCATTTAAATGACGCTGCCAGGATAGGTTTCCACTTAACTGAGTCAATATTTTCCCTACTACTAACGTTTCGGCAGCCAACTGTGAGTTTTCCTCAGGGTTATTTCGGGATGAGTGTGCCTACAGCGCTAAACATGGAAAGTGAAATTTTACAAACATGACCCTGCAAAAAAGATAAAATTTTATATTAAATGTATTTCACTTTCTCAATACGATATACACTTCAGACACTTCTTATTTTCTGAACATTCAAGCTTTTCATGAAAATTAAATATCTATATCCTTGTTATTATTTTGATGATACTTTGAATTACCTGCAACAAAACGAGACTTCAAATTCCAAACAAGACTAAGTTTTTAAACCGAGAAAATCCATAAATATGCGTTCTGTAGTTTTTACGTAACTAAATAAACCTACAATCAGAAAGAGATTTAAAAAAGGAAATTACTTTGCTTTCTCGAACCTAAAAAAAGTTGACACAATCATTTTAATTTTTCAAATGATATCGTTTTATCATATTGATTCGCGTCTATTCTGTGTATTGGCTCAGCAACTAAGTTGTTGAATTTGTTTAGGGGTAATCAGGTGCAGGTTTGCCTATCATTTTATATTTTTCCATTTGTTTCCACGAACTGCTTCCAATAATAAAATAATGCTTTCTCAAAAAAATCGTGTTTGTTTTTCCTCTCAATCCTTTGCAGAAACTAAGTACTACTTTGAATCTTAGCACCATGTCGACTTGCCGTGATTTCATATAAACCACAACCTCGTAATGGTAAACTGTAACGCTAAATGGCGGAGAAAAGTCCAGAGAAGAGCGCAGGGATTCCAAGCTGTCGCCAACTATCAGTAACCTGTCATCCTTCCTTGGTCAGTTCCTTATCTGAAACACCGCACAACGAGCGGACGCGACGCTCAGGAATTCACTTTTTCTGCTTAACACTCAGCCACTAGGAATTCCCCTTCGGCCTCCGTTCCTGGCAAACTGTGTATAGGTTTCTGAAAAATTTGTGAAAAATCCGTTTAATAGTTTAGTAATTTGTTGTCTGCTTACTTGAGATGCTAGTAAATGAAATTCAATAATGTTATTTAAATGACAAAATCAGTTATCTTCTTTTTTTCAGCTTAGTAGATATTGTTCTACTGCTTTTACCACATTGTATGATCGGTCTCGGCATTCGGTGGGACAAGAGTTCAAATTCCCGTCCGTCCGTCCAAATTTCGATTTTCCATGGTTTGAAGAAATAACTCCTGCACAATCCAGAATGGTTCCTTCAGAAGACCATGGACACATATGACGTTTAGAAACAAAATTTTCCGTTTAAAGGAAATAATATTTCAAGTTTTGTTTAGCGAGGAATATGCATCATAGGTATTACTATTAACTGCTTTTGATGCTTTCATTAAAGGCTATGGTCAGAGACGTTTTAGTTGCATTTGACGTGCAGAGTATGCCACATCTTGCGATTCCATCTTTGGTATCTGTCACCACACCTTAAGAATTTCTTGTAAGGCTCCATCGTTATGTAACGTAGAAGCATAAGACATACCAAACAACTGAGTTGAGATTCTAAGTTTAAAACGGCGAAAACCCAATCGAAGTTTTCTCTGTAGTTTCTGAGATTTTCTAATTTAAATTTATACTTTTTTCGTTTTATAGATATAGATTACCTCAAAGCTCCTTGTAGCAGGAAGATAATTACGAGAAATTAATGATCTTGAATTCACTCGAAAGAAGCCGTTTCAAGTTTACAAGACGAGTGTATTCTTCACTGTTTATATCAGCGTATGAGACTAAGAATTCTTAAATAGTACGAATATTCTCTCTTTCGACGCATATTTCAGATAAAAATTATAATTATGATGTCTTAAGCTTGACACTGAGACAATAGCAGCACTGGGATTTTCCTTTTTTTTTCTGACGTTGAGTAACCTCAAGCTCCGTCACACCGGAATTCTTCGAATCGCTTTAACAGTGTCATCGTTTACCTTTCAAAAATATGTACGGGACTTCCTTCTTGTCAATAGTACGTGGCATATGCTACAGGTATATGTAGTGAAACATATATCAGAGCCGTCATAAAATGCGCCTTCATTAACATTGGAGCCAATGTGACTCATTAGAAAGATGCGAACAGATTTGATGCACTACCTGAATTATACACATCATTTATACGCTTGAAATACAGGCCTGCACGTTATTGTAGCCAGATCTACATTCACAGGAGTATGCATCAGTTATGATTGGTGTAATGATTTATATGGTCTTCGTGAGGAACAGAATGCAACCGTTGTATATTGCACGTGTGTTCCATTTCCTACCAAGCGTGGTGGGTGAGCGGTTAACGCTCGTGCCTTGCATTTGGATGGACGCGGGTTCGGTCCCATGGCCGAATTCCTTGCCATCCATCCCCTCCCGGCTCTAACCGCCTCGACAATGATGAGTTAAAGAAAAGATAATTCCTTTTCATCCGAAAGAAACCAGAGGGTGGTATCCCATCTTAAACGTCAAAACTGCAACATGTCTGGTTGTAAGTCACAGTGGCAAGCGTAAATCCGTTCTCTGAACTTCAGTCACTCCTTATTTATTTATTTATTTATTTATCGTATGGCAAGCAACTAATACAATAATAAATATATACAATGACAAGAACGTTGGTAGCGTTCACAAGCTGATGTCTAATTCTTCCAGCCATTCTAAGAAGGAACTTGTAGCTCCAAAAACATCTTCATATGGTCCATCATACTTCCGTAGAGGGCATTCCCTGATAATATGCTCCACACTCTGGGAAGGAGCACCGCAGTCACATGCAGGAGAATCCTGAAGACCCCACTTATACAGCATGGCGTTGCATTTCGCATGGCCTGTTCTTAGGCGATTTAGTTTGACCCACTGGTCTCTATTTAGATGGAATCCTGGAAGTCCAGTTGTGGGATCTTTAATATCTGAATGTTTTACAGATGTGGAGTTCCAGCTTTGTCGCCATTTTTCCATGACATCAAAGTCAAATACATCTTGCCATACCGGATTTCGTGATTTAAGACGAGTGGGTGGTAAGTTATTTAGAACCTCGTGGATTGGGAGATCCTGTGGATGATCAGGATGGTGTAGTTTTATCCACTCACGTGCCGTTGCTTCTTGGCGTCTTATCTCTGGAGGTGGTATTTTGCTGATCAGGTGCAACCAGGGGACTGGGGTGGATTTTAGGGTGCCAGTTATTACTCTCATACACTCATTCAGGTGGACGTCGATTTTTCTAGTATGAGTACTACGTTGCCACACTGGAGCACAGTACTCAGCAACAGGGTAAACCATGGTGAGAGCGGTTGTTCGTAGTGTGTTCGCATCAGCTCCCCAAGAAGTACCAGCTAGCTTCTTCATGATGTTGTTTCGTGTTTTCAGTTTCTGACTTGTGTTTTCGAGGTGTTTTTTGAATGTTAAGGAGCGGTCTAAGGTGATACCAAGATACTTAGGATGGAAATTATGTTTCACCCTCTGGTGGCAGAAGTTCACTTTGAGCTGCTGATGTGCTATTCTATTGCTCAAGTGGAATGCGCATACTTCTGTTTTCATTGGGTTCGGACAAAGTCTCCACTTTCTATAATATGTGTTCAAGGTTTCTAAGTCGTTAGAGAGAATGCTCTCACCTTCCTCTAAAGTCACTCCTCTTTCTTGCGGACGCTACTGCTAACGACACGTGCATTAGAGTTCTGTAAATCACCTTCTGGTACCTCAAACTGCAGTACTGGAATTTATGGAACATGCTTCCAGTTTCCTCTAAACACCTTAAGAAAGGCAATATTTATCCAGCTTTCTACTCTCAATAAAATATTTTTTTAGTTAATAGAGAGTTTTAAAAAATGTGTATTAGTAACGGCTTATTCTTTTTTTTAACAATAAAAAAAGAATCTTAGATTGAATTTCATTCATCCCAGGGTATTTGAACCATTAACGATTTTCTTTTGTGCTGTCTTTGTTATTTTTACTCCGCACCTAAATATTGACAGCATTCAGTTCTAGAGGAATTTTTTGAATTCGTTGTTTGAAATTCGCATATTCTCTCTACTTTTCTAACGTTGTATTTAGTTTGAATGGAGATGAGATTGGTCTGATTTTAGCTTTGATCTCCTCTATACAAGTAGAAGTTTTTCCGATGTTCCTACATACTACCGCACAGTTAATTTACGTGGTATTGCGTGAAAGCCTCAGGCATTGCTGTTCCTAATATCCTCGAATTACTATATGTAGTGATTTTTGGTTGTTATGAAAGGACAGTTTCGGGCATGGTATTTTGATTTTATAACATTTTTATTGCTTGTGAGTATCCGAGGTAGCTGGTATCGGTGGTGTGATCAGATTCCCATTTATTTATTTTTTTAAACGATTGAATTTAAGCAGAACTTGAATTTGGTACCAAACTTCTAGTTGCGGATCTCAATACCAGTCGCAACATCATTGAGAAATACTGAATGGAGTTTTGGAGTTCGCAGTAATGTGGAACGGAATTACAGATAACTCGTTATTGGTGATTTTTGATTGGTAGTGACTGCCGTAGCCTCAGAAATACAAACTTGTTGGATAAATCGTTCAATATTTTTTCGTGATAGCAGAGTATAGTAAGGAGACTGTATAGTAGAATGTTTGCTGACTATTTCTTAATTTGCGCGCATGATAGAATGTTTTTTGGACAGTTTTTAACTAGCATATGAAGGGTCGAATGTAGCTCTCTTCACATTCGGTGAAGGCTTATACGTAGTAGTGTCGCAGCTGGTGGGATCCGTGGTTGAAAGCGGCCCCTTTATCCGCTGCGGCACCAAAAATAACAGGCTCTCTCTCTCTCTCTCTCTCTCTCTTCGGCCGACTTCAAGTGTCGGGCATCGTGTTCATGTTGGTTTTGGTGGACTGGAAGCATAAGATTCAAGCCTCGACAGTCCCTAACCACGACGAAGCCTTCAAAGCAGTCACTTTGGACTGAAGTCGAACAAACTGTAATACTAGCGAGTGGGGCTTTGGTGGACTGGAAGCATCAGATTCAAGCCTCGACAGTCCCTAACCACGACAAAGCCTTCAAAGCAGTCACTTTGGACTGAAGTCGAACAAACTGTAATACTAGCGAGTGGGGCTTTGGTGGACTAGAAGCATAAGATTCAAGCCTCGACAGTCCCTAACCACGACGAAGCCTTCAAAGCAGTCACTTTGGACTGAAGTCGAACAAACTGTAATACTAGCGAGTGGGGCTTTGGTGGACTGGAAGCATCAGATTCAAGCCTCGACAGTCCCTAACCACGACGAAGCCTTCAAAGCAGTCACTTTGGACTGAAGTCGAAAAAACTGATATACTAGCGAGTGGGGCTTTGGTGGACTGGAAGCATCAGATTCAAGCCTCGACAGTCCCTAACCACGACGAAGCCTTCAAAGCAGTCACTTTGGACTGAAGTCGAAAAAACTGATATACTATCGAGTGGGGCTTTGGTGGACAGGAAGCATCAGATTCAAGCCTCGACAGTCCCTAACCACGACGAAGCCTTCAAAGCAGTCACTTTGGACTGAAGTCGAAAAAACTGTAATACTAGCGAGTGGGGCTTTGGTGGAATGGAAGCATCAGATTCAAGCCTCGACAGTCCCTAACCACGACGAAGCCTTCAAAGCAGTCACTTTGGACTGAAGTCGAAAAAACTGTAATACTAGCGAGTGGGGCTTTGGTGGACTGGAAGCATCAGATTCAAGCCTCGACAGTCCCTAACCACGACGAAGCCTTCAAAGCAGTCACTTTGGACTGAAGTCGAACAAACTGTAATACTAGCGAGTGGGGCTTTGGTGGACTGAAGCATCAGATTCAAGCCTCGACAGTCCCTAACCACGACGAAGCCTTCAAAGCAGTCACTTTGGACTGAAGTCGAACAAACTGTAATACTAGCGAGTGGGGCTTTGGTGGACTGGAAGCATCAGATTCAAGCCTCGACAGTCCCTAACCACGACGAAGCCTTCAAAGCAGTTACTTTGGACTGAGTCGAACAAACTGTAATACTAGCGAGTGGGGCTTTGGTGGACTGGAAGCATCAGATTCAAGCCTCGACAGTCCCTAACCACGACGAAGCCTTCAAAGCAGTCACTTTGGACTGAAGTCGAACAAACTGTAATACTAGCGAGTGGGGCTTTGGTGGACTGGAAGCATCAGATTCAAGCCTCGACAGTCCCTAACCACGACGAAGCCTTCAAAGCAGTCACTTTGGACTGAAGTCGAACAAACTGTAATACTAGCGAGTGGGGCTTTGGTGGACTGGAAGCATCAGATTCAAGCCTCGACAGTCCCTAACCACGACGAAGCCTTCAAAGCAGTCACTTTGGACTGAAGTCGAACAAACTGATATACTAGCGAGTGGGGCTGAAGCGCGGGGAGCCCTGGTTACCTGACACCACACATGCAGCACAATAAAAGGATCGTCGGTATCAACTCTTTCTGTTTTTAGAAACGAATAGCTTAAAGGATTTTATTTTCGCTAGGGGTATAGCAACTATGATAACATACGTTTGAAACCTGCAAATGCCATAAAATTCTCTTCGCAAATGTTGTCTGTGTTTCAGTACATGAGTTGGCGCTTTCATGAAGAGATGTGTGACATGTACGGAAATTACAGGAACCTTAGCTACAAATAATAAGTAGAATGTGTAAACACTAATGCAGAGTTATTCGTAAGGAAGTATTACTGCTATATTTTTGAGTTTAGATATTACGTATACACAGCAACGGATAGATGTCATCAGCTTAGCAACAGACGGTGCTTAAACGCAATAAAATTAGTCCTCAACGTTTTACGAAACATTTACAAGACATTACAATACATTTTTACTTCACATTATACCTTACTAATGTTATATTTGTGTGCAATATACTACATGTACTTTTTGACATGTAGGTATTTCTGTATGACTTACATTACTGTTGCTTTGTGTGGTGGTTGCAAAGCATTACGCTCTTTAAAAAACCAAAGACATTATCACACGAGTTAAGCAATGAGAGCGTTCTTGTGGCAGATAAATATTGGAAAGAAAGTTAGGTACAAATATAATTAGTTTTATAAAGAAAAATAATATTAATTTAGGGATAAAAATGTTGGTTACATTTTAATCACGCTGTAATTTTTGTATATGTGTATGAAGAGTCTTGTACTCCGTACTGTCGGTACGCAGTACTTTACTTATTTATCGTCTTAATTCTTGATTTTATTAACATATGTGTATCCATCTGAGAAATAGTCGACCTGATATAAGATTTTTGATTTATGTATAAATATCCCGTACAATGACTTGTATAATGACTTGTTTCCCTGTACAATGTTATATTCACTTGTGCAATGTCCTGATTATCTGTACAAACAATTGTTAATTGTATAGTGACATTTGACGCTTAAGTCCAAATAAAAATAAAAGTTAGACCATCTCTGGAGAAAGGCAGATACACGATGCTCTTACTTTTGTCAGATACACACTATTTTTTTCATTACAGCGAATCGACAACTGAGTTTATCACGCGGATGGAACTACTTTTTTCTGAAGTAAACTTGTTTTTTGTCTACCGTAACTTGCCCTGTCATCTGTTTTACCGCTCCTTTTGAGATTGTTCATTGTTGACTGCCTGTGAACTAGGTTTAACTACACCTGCCGTGACAGTAGTAGCGCGTTGGACTCACACGACGCGAGGCAATCGTTCGAGTCCAGCTTGAGGCACGTGCAGTAGTTGCTAGAGGCAATAGAAGCCAAATAGCGAAAAAAATCCTATAAAATAAATACAGGTACAAAACCTGAGCTGTCTGTCAGTGTAGCCAGGTTACTGAATTTCATTAGTTTATAACGTAAAACAAAATAACCCCGTTAACAGGTCCTGTTCTAGCTGCTACAGACCCGTGGTTTGTTTTTTGTTCTATATTGGATAAATTACAAAGTCGTTTTGAATGTTTATGCTTTTGTTTAGTACAAATTCTACTGGTATCACTTTCTTGTTTATTTAAGGAAAAAAATATTTGCATGTTTTAGCCATTCTTGGTATTGTTCTTGAATGAATTTTGTCTACACCGATTGCCTTTTTGTGCTTTTTGCATCAATCATATTACGGAATATCACAACAGGTGTTGAGGAGTTGTTAATTCTGACTCAAACACGACACCCAGCTTAAGCAAAGAAAGTTCACTAGATGCTATAATTACGGCGCCCTCTGAAACTGGATATTAATTAGTATGAATTTCTTTAAACCATTTCTTGTTATATGTTTTATAATTATGTGGAATATTGCCAGAATATTTCTGCCAACGTCCTTATGCGATGGTGCAATATATTTGAACCATTTGGATGTATTTGTGATTTAACCAGGATCAGAAAATGGTGATAAGGAAATTTTCATATCCATTTACGTTCCTCCCCAAGTGTAGAAATATTTTGTCGCCAATTAGCGGCTCGCTGCAAAACACAGGTTGCCCCCCAAATATAGAAATCACTCGATCACTCGTCACCAATCTCACTTATAAGCATCTTGAAGTTATTTTCTTAAATAGTTGGAAGCTGCTCCTATTTAATACCCGAATTTTAATAAGAATTCTGTCATCGTAGTTTTGAAGATATGATTTCATTCCTCGACAGTGGAGAAAATTCGTGGTGCATCAATGTACGCGTATGACTGTACAGTAACTTTAACTACGAACCTATCTGTGACTCTGAGGTACTTATGCTGTATACTGTCTCCTCTGTGTGTCTGAACAGCGGAATACTCTTCATACTATGTTTTCTCGCTCTTAAACCAACGGTTAATGCTTAGTGGTACATATGTTGCAAGATTGGTTTCGTTTCATTCGCCAAGCTAATGACCGTAGAAACCGAAATAGCAGTTGCAGTCACATCTTGCAGTACGCGGACACGTCACGAAGTAGTGTAAACTTTACGGGCTACCGCAGACTGACACACACGTAAAGCTAATGAGCTGGCTTCACATTAATTCACAGGGATTACGGCTTCTCTGTATCGGTGGTGTATCTGCAACGTGCAATGTGACCGTCCACCTATTTGGATTGCATATGTAAAATTAACGCTAAGGGAACGTTCATACAACACGTAGCTCCATTTTGGCCTCCTGTGGATTCAACCCCCCCCCCCCCTCTCCCGCACGTAGCACAACGTGGCTTTTGCCTCTACCCCTCCCCCTCCCCCCACGTAGCAAGTAGCTTTTTTCCCTTTTGATTCCAAAAGAGATTTTTTATCCTTTTCTCTTCTCAGACTATTTTAAATTACATATGCGATAGTTAAATGAAGGAAATGAATTTCACATGCTGTTGAGTGTTCTGTGCCTCATTTTAATTTTGGAAAATGATATGTATGGAAAGCTACGTGGCCTGGCTCGGACATCCCCCCTCCCTCCCCCACGCAGTGCAGCGTAACCTTCCTGCCAACCCCTCCCCTCCCCTCCCCTCCCGTCCCCTCGCCCTCCTAGAACTAGCCACATAGTTTATGCACGCTCCCTAACCAAAAACTTTCTTTCTAAAGCAAACCATTAACCTATATTGACCTCAAACCTGGACTTGCACGAAGACAGTCCTGAGCAGACTGCAGGTGGCGGAGACGAAGCTATTGAGAAGCGTCACGAGAAGTGATAAAATCAGAAATTAAAATATTAGGAAGAGATTAAAGGCAGACGAATAAGAAAAAACGCCAAGGAAGAAAAAAATTGTAACGAGTGAGGCATGTCATGAGAATGGTCGAGTTGAAAATTCCAGAAATTTTCGCTTTTGAGTTATGGAAAAGGAGGGAGACCTATCGCAAGACCACGGACAAGCGTAGAAATACAGAGGCCAAATATTAAACGAAGAATGTTGAAGAGGAAAACTGAAGAGAATGTGACAAACAATCCACAGAAGTGAAAACAACAAGCATGAAAATTAAAAATACACATACTAAAAAAAAGTATTTGACTAGAATTGTAATTTTACCTTAAAACAAAAGTATTGTGAAATAAAATGGTACCGAGCCAGCGATAATATCTACGCAGGTACGAGTAAATAAATATCATACTATGAAAATGTCAGTACTTTTTTTCGTTGTGTTTCAAGCTGACGCCATACTTTGTTTTGATTTAATTCTGTGCTCCCTCAATTTGTAAAGTAACGTGTGTAACATTTCTGGGATATTAATTTGGCATTGTACTTAAATCTGTTTTCAACGATTTTCATAACAGTCAACGAAGGTGGCACAGATACAACTTTTCAGTTCTGATTTTTTACTTACTACTTCCTCCTCCAATACTGTGAGAAGGTATTGCCTTCCTGCTGAGTTCTCCTGAAAGCGCTTTTGACTCTCTCAACGCGCGGTCACGTCGTGTTTGATACATTTTTCTAATGGTGCTTACTGAAGTAGCAATTACATTTTAGTTTGTGTGTGTATCTGGAGACCATTATTTACAGGGTAACTTCAAAAGAATCTTTCACTTTCAAAACCCAATTTATTCCAAAGTTTTATACTTACAAATGTGATTGATATATGAAAAAAACAAAAAAATGTCCAATTTTTATGCTCACTCTACAAATGTTCTAAGTGTGCCTCCTTGGTCACACGATACACGTCGGCAGTAATTCAATTCAATCCAAACATTTTGTAACGTGATCGCGTCAATGCATCACTGATCCGTTTTTTCAGCTCTTCTATCGTTTTTGGAAGTGGGGGTACGTAAACAATGTCCTTCATCTGTCGGTTCGTTGATTCCTTTCGAGAACGCGCGTAACTTTCCCTCACTCCTCCACTGTTTCGTCTGACACTTGTGGTCGACCGGTGCTTTTATCTTTACATAAACAACCATTGTCCTTGAATTGGCGATACCACCGCAAAATGCTTTGTTTATAAGGCAGTTCTTTTCCGCATTGCCTTCTGATAGAACGTTGCACTGGTATGACAGACGAACATTTCGGATTTCGGATATTCCATGACGCAGAAACAGAAACATTTTTCTCGCTTTGCCTCAATTTCGGGAGAGACTGAACTAACTGAACTCGTTACGGATGCTGAACTAGTGTTGCCACGCCACCTCGTGTACACACCTAAACTAGTGCTGCCACGCCTCCTGGTGTACAAACTTTGACATTTCGTGGTAATTTTCATATATCAATCATATTTGTAAGTATAATACACATACCTTTGAATGAATCGGGTTTTGAAAGTTATTGATTCTTTTGGAGTAATCCTGTACTTTATTTTGTTCTTCGACTTTTCTGTAATATATCAGAAAAAAGAAACGTTGTTCAAAAAACCAGTCAGCGATAAATATATGAGATGTTTGAATAGCTGAAGTTAACCCAGAATAACAGGACGACTCTAGTCATAGTCAGCTTCGGTGTTTCTTGTTAAATACAGTTAATGTGATAGTTATCATAAAGATTTTTTATGTATCATAATCAGCTGTTTTTTGCTGCTTCGTTGTTGTAACAAAAATTTTTACACATTTACTAATCTATTTAGAGTGCACCTTCACTGCTTCATTTTTCATTACCTCATTTTAGTAACTTTATTCTTAAACAATGCTGGCTAAATATCAGTTTCGTCTTTGTCAAGTAGTTGTTGTAGTAACAAAGTACTGTAAATCGGATCCAAACTTATTTTGGAGTTCCCCGTTACAACTTTATGTTATAAAGACATGAAGGTTCGGAAGACGGATGTGTTGTGGCTGTAGTAACTTTACATATTAGATTGCAATATTACTGCTTTCATGACTTCTCTTTATGAGCTGATGAAGAAAGCATTTCGTTAACAGCGAGTGGTACCTCAGTAGAGCGAAATGCGCAATGAGAAATTGATGCAATAATTACTTCTTGAGTCACAATGCCCGTTGCTTGAGAGCTAAAATCTGGTCCTCTATCTACGAATTTCTTAAGCTGCCTGATCGCTGCAGATCCTAATCTTTAAACCTATGGAAAGCTGGTGGAAAGTGAAGATGAAGAGAACGCGATGGTAGTAATTGAATATATAAACATGCTGGACAAATGCAGATGCAGGGAACGGAATTAAAAAAGCTGTTTACAGCGTAGCAGCTATGTTATCTTTAATTCATCAGACACTTCCAAACTATTTGTGCCTTCTTAAGAATACATGTGTATACTTGATTTGCGTAGTAATGATGTAATGAGGTACTGGATCAGCGTTCTGTGCTCTCGTCTTGCTTTTTGGAGCGTGTCAACAGCCGAGTCATCTAGAGCAGAGTGATTGATGACGCTTGCCTTATCCGGAGACTCAGGTTGCCATTGCCACAGCTACTACTCTATGGCAAGGGAATTTGAAGTGGGTAGTTTTCCCTTGTCTTTTCCCAGTACGGAAGTTTAAATAAGTGTTATTGCATTACGTATATATCTGTTCAACATGTTCGTTTGCATTGTGAATTGATGATAGAAGGGAGAAATAGCAACCATATGCCGCCTAACCAAGCCTACTATTCCGAAACACACTAGGAAAGGTATCAAGTCTAACATTTCCATCCGACGAACGAATTATCATCAACAGTGTTGTGTGACCTCACTCCAGAGGCACCACGGAAAGGTTTGGGATTTAATCCAGGACTACACCATCTGCTGATTATGAATCGTGCACAATCACCGTCGACTGATGATAAAAATTTATTCCACTACCGAGCTTGAACCAGTTAAATCCGTGAGGGACCACTTCGGCCCGCAACGACCAGAACCAACTGGGTGGATGAAGAAAAGTTTCGGGCATCGCTTCGGAAGGACGCAGGTTTCAGTTTTCCATTGTTCCCTGAAATCACTCCAGACGAATACGCGGATGGTTTCTGCGAAAGACGGTGGCCGAATTCCATCCAGTTCTTGTCCCCCATTCTCCTTGCCTCTAATGACGTCGGCGAGGCTTAAAACCCGAAGCAAATAAATAAATAAAAATATGTGGAAAAGGTACTTGAGGAGGAAATGATTCCTTATCTAATTTTTCTGAGGAAATGTTGAGGAAAATTCGTGATGGGAAACTCTCACACCCTCTTGTTTATCACGACAAAGGAAAATAATTTCTTGAAACATATTATATGGATCAATATTATTAAATGGAAGGTAAGGTAAGATTTCTTTATACACTTCTTCTTGAACAAACTCAAATTATTTAAGGCATTTACCTATTTTTAGCAGCACAAGCTCCTTTGTTTTTGGTGAATGTCTGATGCCATCAACCGCGTGGCTTAAGTTCCTGAGGTGATGTGTTGCTGGATGAGGGTTTGTTTATTCGAACCAAGATGATCAAAGAGATCTTAATCATATGGATCCGGACAGCATGGTAGGAGAGGTAGCGGTTCTCCATTACTAATCCTTGTTAAGTGTACTACAGTCCTGGGTTAAATCCGAAATCACTACGTAGTGCGTACGCAGTGAGAGCATGCAACAATATTGATGATGATTCATCCATGGATTGTGGACGTTAAACAAAGCAGCATCCTTGGTGTCATTCGCAGGAGCAGACCTGTTATTTTGATTATTATTATTGTATGCCAATTTGCATAAGATAATAAAATACAACAATATTGGTCAAATAACAACATTGAGGTCTTCGAAACATCTTGTGGTGGTCGGTCCTGTTTGGTGCTCGATGTAATCAGGCCTCCGGGTAAATTTCTGTGCGGACCATCCATGACAGTGTGGGCAAAGGACTGTATACTACCAGTCACATAGCCCGTCTTCACGGTGTCCCTACTTCTGTTGACCTACTGTATATAGCGCGATAACGGATTTTACTGTCTTCCTTTGTAACATGTATCACCAGAATACAAAAATAAAGCAAACGAGGTAGTACAAGCCTACGCTTGTTCACCAGATATAGCGCGCATTATGAAAGTGTTAGTCCTGAGTGCTCTTTGGAACTGCTCCTTCACTCCGGCACTGTGTCACGGCGGTCGTGACGTAGACCGAGTGGGCAGGAAGGAAGCGCCTTCACGCCGAGTCCGTTCCTCGCGCTTCCTGACCAGCGTGACGTCAGCGGAACAACGAGGCGGACGAAATGGCGAAACTGGACTGGCACACGCGCATTCACTTCCGACCTCGTAGAGTTCTCCTGTCATCTGCTCTAAAAGCTTAAATACAAATAAATCCATACAAACTAAATTAATATCATCCTGTGAGTGTAGTTGTCAAGAGAAACCCAGTTTTAAAGTTGTCAATTAGTACAACTATGTTATACGGTAATGGTATTACAACATTTTGCAATAGTTTCACCCAGATCCGAAAATTTAGTATTCCAATCTTTCCACATATTAATTTCTTTGGGCCTTTGAAAGTGTTTCATCGTTTACTTACTTTCGTAGTTTAATAACTTCCATTTTGAACATTTCAAAATGCTACTCATAGGACTAAATTTTACATATACAATAGTTGTTTATTACCTTAAGATTTCACTATTATAATTTTAGTTACAACATTATAACTAATTGATTTAAGCTGCCGGCTTCGAAGTTGGCTCCTTGATCACGGAATGTGGTTGTGTCTGTTCCTGCAGAGATGATTAATTAACATAGAACGTAATTAGTGACTGATATGGTGAAGGAGCTGTATTAAAAACACGACATGAGTGAAGGGAGTGATGGGTGTGCACCAGGCATGCGTTATGATGGGCCTAGTTGGATATCTGGCGTAGAAGTGGGAATAGTATGTGAAATCGTAGAGCATGACCTTAAAATAGTAGTTTACTTTAATGTAGGCATAAGCGATCAGGAAATTTTTGGTTTGTAGCTAAGGGAGTCAGTGACTACACTATGTTATGTAGAAACCCGTTGAACAACTTAGCTCATACGGTAAAAGAACGAAACGTAATAATTCGGAAATTTTAGACTGGATTTGTAGCAAAATTCTACCAGGGTATAAACTGTTAATAATAATAATGTACAGTTTTGTGCTACTATGTCCAGTGGGTCATACTGGTGCAGATTTTGGCCAATATAAGGGAAAATCCATTGCCTTCCGTCTTACTCGCAGAGTTAGAGTTTTTGCGGGTACTCTACGGCTGGGTATCGCAGTGACCTTGCGTCATATCCTCGCACTCATTGCGCTTCATGATTCAGACTATGGTTGAATAAGGACTGCAGAATGCTGACAGATAGTTTTTTGGGGTCTGCTGAAGATAGCGATTCCGCTGCAACATTCACTAGTGACGTCATAACACTGCTGTAGTCATTCGCAAATCGTATTATTTTCAAACAGTAATTCAGTTGTAATACAGCCTGAACCATTATTTTTTAGCAGAAATTAGGTTATAGTACTTCCTGTACCTGCGAGACACCGTTAAATGTTCTTCGGAAAGTATTTATAGTAGTGTCTTGCATTTGACTACTGTAGTTTTATGACACCAATTCCTTGTGGACCGAGCGTGGTGGGTGAAAGGTTAACGTTCTGGCCTCGCATTCGGGAGGACGCGGGTTCGAATCCCCGTCCGGGCATCCAGATTTGGGTTTTCCATGGTTTACCCAAATCACTCCAGGCGAATTCCTGGATGCTTCCTTTGATCAATGAGACGTAAAAAAAAAAAAAAAAAAAAAAAAAAAAAAAAATAATAATAATAATAATTAAATTATCCTTGTGGAATCGCGATCTCCGGTACTCCCTTTTCTGTGTGGTAGACAAATAAAATCGAAATGATGTACAACTATGCGCCGTGTACATTTTCAGAGCATGGTCATTTTGATGTTCAAATGTGTACAATACGACAAACCATCCCTCGGAAACAGGCTTTAAAACGGGGAAACCATTTGACAGGCTTTCCTGATGGGAGGCCCGAGAACGTTTCAAGCAGTTTACACACCGGGAAAGACTCCATTTCTTCACAATATTTCTAGTCTGAGATATTGTCCATAGGTTCCGATTAGGATCTTCAACAAAAGTCTCAATGTGGTTACTATACTCCCCCAAGTGAAAATTGAATGACGACCCGAAATAGACAGTGATTTACAACAACTGGGGTTCCAATTAGGTTCTTCAAGAAAAATTATACCCTTGTTCCCCGCTAAAGTTCCCACGAAACTAAGATCTTGAGATCATACATATGAGAAATAAAGTGCTGCTGCAACAAAAAACAACACGCAAAAAAGTAATTTTAGATTAGTGGTGAAAGACTACAGTGCCATAATGTTTAAGGAAGCTGTATGATTAATCCTTAGAGAAAATTTCCTTTCTTCAAGGCATTGTAGCTTATTATTAAAGTTCAACGCTGTTTACTTAGACTTGGGGAAACAATAGGCATACTCAAGAATACTGACCACGCAAATAATTCCCAATAGCCATTTCTCACTTACAAATATTCTTCATTAATTAAATAATTTTAGGTTTTTAAGAAGCAGGCGATGCTCTGACAACTAAAAGATTCTCGGTATAAGGAGTCACCACCGCTTGCCAACGGCCTCCTAAACGAGGACGGAAGAGCTGTGAGTGGTCGAGGGCATCCTCTTGCCCTTGGGGTTTGAACCGGCCCCTAAAGGTGGATGAATCTGAAATGATCAACGGCATGGGGATGCAGAAGGCAACGGTAAACCACTGCATTAAAGACCCAAAGGGTATCCCGAGGACATGTAATCCTCTCAAATTACATTTATCATGATGGTTCTTCCTGGGTAAAATATTCCGGAGGTAAAATAGTTCCCCAGTCGGATCTCCGGGTGGGGACTGCTCAGGGCGGAGTCATCAGAATGGATAGAAACATTCTACGAGTCGGAGCGTGGAATGTTAAAAGTGGCAATAGGGTAGGTAGATTAAAAAACTTAAAAATGGAGATGGAACGACTTAAAATAGATGTCGTCAAGATTAGTGAGATTAAGTGGAAGGACGCACAGGATTTCTGGTCTGGAGAACACAGAATAATAAACAAAAATCTGTCAGTGGTGTTACTGGTGTCGGTTTTGTAAATGAATTAGGAAGTAGGGAAACGGGTGAGTTATTATGAACAGTTTGGTGACAGGATTATTCTGATGCAGTTAGAAACTAAGTCAGCCCCAAACACGTAAGTACAAGTGTATATGCCAACGTCACAGGAAGAGGACGAAGAAATAGAGAAAAACATACGCCGTAATTGAAGAATTAATCCAATATGTGAAGGGGAAGGAAATTCTAATAATCATGGGTGATAGTAATGCGATAGTGGGAGAAGGAAAATAGGGGAATACTGTATGAAGTTATGCTCTAGGAGAAAGAAATGAGCGAGGAGCTGGTTCTTAGAATTTTGAAAAGATATAAGCTAGTAGTGGCAAACACACTATTTAAGAACTATGCAAGAAGATACACCGGGAAACGTCCAGGGAACACAGGCAGATATCAACTAGATTATATCATGGTCAAACAGAGATACAGGAATCAAGTTCAAGACTGTAAAGCGTACCCAGAAGCAGACATATCCAGGCCATAATTTTGTAGTAATGAGGTGCAGTCTGAAATTCAAGCGAAAAAGGAAGGAATATAAGCAGAACAGACTGGAAGTGAATAAATTGAAACAATCGAACAAGAGAGAAAAATTTGTAGAAATGGTCGGCTTAAGTCTAAGAAGTAGCTCCGAAAGGAGCTCAACCGAGGACGAATGGAATGCATTGAAGAGAGAAATAATGAAAGCTGATAAAGAAACATTAGGCTTTAAGGAAGAAGCTGCTCGAAAACCTCGGATCACAGAAGAAATTTTGGAGCTGGTGGATCGGGGAAGAAAGCACAAAAATGCTTAGGATGAAGCAGGAAGAGAACAATACAGGCAATTTAGAAATCAAATAAACAGGAAATGCAAAAAAGCTAAATAAAAATGGTGTGAAGAAGGAGAAAAGGAAGTGGTCATAGCTAGATGTTGCTTATAGGAATATCAAACAAAATTTTGGAAAAATGAAGAAAAGCTGTCGATGGGAAACCTCTTTTAATCTCAGATGTTAGAGCTAACCGATGGAAGGAATACATTGAGAAACTATATGTTGGGGACGACTTGAACAATAGCGTATTGGAAAAGGAAGGCGATGTCGACATTGATGATCCTGTTTTGAGGACAGAATTTGATAGAATTCTGAATGACTTGAAAGGAAATAAGGCAGTTGGAACTGATGAGATCCCTGCAGAGCTTCTTAAATCTCTAAGAGAGGAAGGAATCGAAAGATTATTCAAACTGATATCAAAAAGTTATGAAACAGGATAAATTCAATTTTAATAAAAATATCATCTTCACATTTCCAAAAACAGCACAAGCTCACAAATGTGTGAAGTATCGCACCATTAGTCTTACATCATACGCTTCAAAATTACTTACCAGAATAATATACAGAAGAATGGAAAGGGTAGTAGAAGAGATAGTAGGTGAACATCAGTTTGGGTTTAGAAAAAATCGTGGTACAAGGGAAGTAATTCTGGCATTAAGATTAATACTTGAAGGGCGGATCAAGAAAAACAAAAATATTTTTATGGCGTTTGTTAATTTAGAAAAAGCTTTTGATGAGAATATGTGGGACAAGATGTTCAAAATTTCAAAGAAGTCAGGTCAAAAATATCAGAAAGAAGAATTCTTTATAAACTATATAAGAATCAAGTGGCTATAATAAATGTGAGGAATCATGAGAGACATGCTTCAGTTATAGAGGGTGTGAGACAAGGTTGTAGTCTATCCCCTTTAATATTCAACTTGTATTTAGAGCAAGCAATAAAGGAAGTAAAAGAACATTTTTCATGTGGCGTAAGTGTTCAAAGAGAAAAAATCAATATGCTACGATTTGTTGATGACACTGTCTTGTTAGCAGAATTGGCTGAGGAAATTGAGAAGTTACTGAATGCCATGAATAAAATACTGAAGGAAGGATTTGGACTGAATATAAATGAAACAAGACGAAAGTTGATTAAATGTAGCAGAAATCACATTATGAATCAAAGTAGATTAAATTTAAAAATTGGATCGGATGCAATAGGAGAAGTAAATGATCCTGCTACTTGGGAAGCAAAATTACAACCATTTGCCGAAATAGGAATGATGTTAAAAGCAGAATAGCACTAGCCAAAAGAGCCTTTATGAAAATATAAATCTTTTGGTTTCCGATAATGATCTAGGAATTAGAAAGAACTTTTTAAATCTCTTTGTGTGGAGCACAGCACTTTATGGCAGCGAAACATGGACTTAGGAATACCGGAAATAAGGAAAATTGAAGCATTTGAAATGTGGTGCTACAGAAGAATGCTGAAAATTAAGTGGACAGTCGAAGTACGATATGAACGAGTTTTGGAAATGATGGGGGAAGAAAGAAGTTTGTGGAAGAAACTTACAGAAAGAAAAGACAGGCTGGTAGGTCATATTTTGAGATATGCTGGATTAGTTAATTTGTTAGTGGAGGGAACGGTAGAAGGTAAGAACTGTAGACTGATTACATAAAAAAAAGATTCAACTGTCGAATACGAGAGACTGGTCTCAGGCGTTTCTCTTATTATCCAAGTTTTTTTGAAAATAGTTTTGAAGTCACTATTACATTGAAACCCTAGAAGAAACAAGCTCTGCGGTATGCGCGTTGTCATTAACTCTTTCACCGTCTGCGGTACCGTGAGACAGTAGTGAAATGTTAGGCGAGGCTTAGTACAAATGCATGCGAAAAGATGATTTTTCAGTCAGTTCAGGAATTATATTTCTCTGAGTTAAAGAGAAACAGGCTCGCGAGTGTTGTCATGTTGTGTCTTTCATGGCGTCTCACCTAGTTGGGCGCCTGTACATGTACGGTTGCAGTGCTGCCAGTTTGTTTCCTCGCTTGTAATAGTGCATCTTGTTAGTATTGCCGACTGTCTTCTATCCACTGGTTGCCTTGACGACAAGCATACGCTGCAGACGTTTTATTACTCTGATGTGGTAATGCTGTCGTTCATTATGTAAGTAATTATCTTCAACTAATGTGCATCATAAAATAAGGCATATGTGAGTTTTCTTTGAATTACGTGATCAACTTAAAAATGCCAGTTTCATATTTAAAAATAATTTCCGGCAGACCCTATACATTGAGTTCTTCTATCACAGTTTTTATACAGGTTAAATCCGGAAGCTCTTAAATTTGATTCTTTGCTCAGGGTAAATGTCAGGCAAATTGCTCGTGGCTGACAATGTCTCACAGTTAGCGTCACATATGGTCCCACTAACTCATAAGCAAGAATGAAGTGCAAATAAATTAAAAGCAATTTATTCCTTCGTTTATTTATTTATTTTTGTAATTCAATGGGATTTTTGGTGCTGTTATTAAATCTGGTACGGGGGCATGTGAATTTTTTTTCTTCGCTGCTTTCATTTAACCGCCACATCCCACGTCTACATTCTGGCCGAGAAATGCGTGAGAAGATATGGTATTTTGGAAATAAAGTGTTGGTCAGTGACGCGCTGCTGAGTGCTGGTGCGGTGACGCTGCAGCCTCCAGGAACCGCCTCCGCGCGGCCTGGCGCGCCTGCCGCTAGGAGCGCCACTGTCGGCGGTCCTCGGGAGGCGCGGTCGCGGCTGAGGCGGCCGGCGTCCCTGGAGTCAGTCTGTTGGCTAGGCTCGCTGTGTCACCATGGGCAACTGCTGCTCCACGTTCAGAGCGGTGTTCAAGCCGAACGAGGGGGGCGGCGGAGGCATCCCGCTGTCCCCGGTGAGGGGCGGCTCCTGCCGCAAACCAGATTGCCTGCCCAAGCCGCCTCCAGCCCCCGCCGACGGCGCACCCACCACCGGTAAGTCGCGCCACCCCCGTTGCTTGAGCACTCTCAGCGTAGAACACTCGGTTACGTATGTCTGCTAGAACACAAGTAAAAGTGAAGGAAATAGTCCAACACACTATAATAACTGAAAAATAAACATTTTTTTACAAAAGAAATTATTACGTTCTTTTGAGTGTTAAGTGTAGTACAATAAACAGCTTACGTTTCATGTGTATCAGATTACTGTATCTGAAGGTTTTCCTTGTAGCATTTACTGTGCATTTCAGTCAGTATTAGAGTCTTTTAATTTCATAGCCCACTCTTCATTCGCCCACCCCGTTGGCTCATCCAGCTGCGGCACAGTGATGGTCTCTGTCTCTGTTAGCTGGTTCCAGTCTAGGAAGTGGAACAGATTTTCTTCACCAGGACTTGGCAGAGAGGGTACGAGAGATAGTGGTGCACAATTCTTAATCACAAGTTTGAGCACCGAAGTGCTATCTGCAGGGCATTTATGACACTGTAGATCATGATTCCACCATCAGATGGGGACGTTAAGCCTGGCTGCTCCCTAGCTGTCTTCAAAGAGAGAAGGCCTGAATAGGTTGGAACCGGCTTCCACCCTCTCCCTTCTTTTATTTCTCACCCATAACTTAAACAACACTCCACAGAGAATTCGCGCACTGTTACAGTTATTGACACTTACGAATACTGTCGCGCTGGGGAATGCAACGGGAAACCACCCCAGTTCAGCTTTAGAAACGTTTCGATCGAGAGGTACCATAAACATCCCACACGGTTACCGCCTGCGCCAGGTTTGGGCAAGTCACTCATATAAGACGAAGACTCCACATTCAAATAAGACACGTTGGTAACTTCGTTTTAGTGCAGTCAGATAGCAAAAATGTATGTGGAATTATATGTGTAAAAACAGCAGCATCGCAGATGACAGCACGGAGAAGTGGACGCTCTGCAGCCTGCAGTACAACCGTCGCAAAGCGTCTTCAGCAGCAGCAGGCGTGGTGGGCATTTTTTGTTACCAAGGCTTTACCTCTGGTCGACTGTGGACAAGGAACTCAAAGCAATTCTACCGCTACTTTTAAGAAAGAACGTACACGGTATTTGCCTTCAGTGACTTAAAATCGAAATTGGCGTGATAAATAGGTTTCACTCATATGAATTACAAAAAAGTCGATTAAATCTTAATCTCGCCACTAACAATTACTAAGAAATTAAATGAAACCACAATAACAACATGTTTACCGACATCTGGTAAAATAAAGTTTTACAATCAGATACCAGACATACAAACGAGCTATACAATCGGAGTTCACAATCATTTAGTGTGTTGACTCTTGAACTAACGAGTGGACTGTTTTGAAGTGAAGAGTATTAAGACATGTCGGCTGCTTCAGTGACTGACGGTGATATAAACTGCAAGGTGGACCTATTAATTTGTTTATAGCTAAATTTCGGACTTTCCAACGTTCGCTTAGTATATTGCGGTTCATTGACTTAAAGCCGTACCTAGGACGTCCGATACGCCATGCCCGACGAATGAACCAGTTTTTTCTCTGCCTCTCAAAAATATCCGCACTATTGCGCTCTTCTAAACTGGTGCATATTCTGTAATTTTCCCTTATGGTCTATTTCGTGGTTAATATCAAATATCATGTTATTGCTAATGGTCAAGATTTTTCCATATGTATTGAAATTCCTTACGAAAACTAGAAATTACTAAACACTGTAATATTTCAGTACTACGTTTTGTATTGCCGCACGATGCAGTTATCAGTTTGTATCGGTAGTGGTGGAATCACAAAATTAAAAGAAAAATATATTTTTCATTTAGATTGGCTTTCCGCGTAATAATACCACCTGGTAAAAACTGATTTTGGTATACACTGTACCAGATCTTTCCATATTGTGATTCACCAGTTGTGTACTTCGCAATTTGCTATAGAGATGTTCACAGTATTTTGATAGAAGCGGAATTGGTTGCACCTTGACGCTTTTGCATTTAGTATAAACTTTTTTCCACTTAAGAGCTGCGTATTTTCGTTTAACTACTTATGGTATTGATTTTCTCAGTTTTTTTACAAGTACATGAAATCTCCAAATCGTTTATCTACTTGACTAATTTTTCCATTACAGTGTTGGATATTTATAACAGACTTTTCACAAGATTAGAATACTTGACTCTTTTCAGTTTGTTGATTATTGCAATCAGGCTGTTTGCACCGGTATTAGGAAACTATCTTCTACAATAAAATTCAAATAACCACTCGTCAATAACATAACTGTCTCCTGAATAAACTTGTTCACCAAATAGCTCATCAATCCAGCCATATTTGGTGATTCAGGGCGTTCTCTACGTAGGCTATTCTGTGAAATATTTGGGTCCACAGACCGTGTGTCCTGTCACCATCGGTAATTCCTTCACGCCGTGTGGTATGCGGTTGTTTTTTATTGCGCGGTGCAAGCTGAAAACAACATTACGTAACTACATAGTTCTATCTTCTAGACTAAATACTATACATACAACCCGTTGCTCAATTGTTGACGTGTGATTTTCTTACAAAGAAGATTTGTGCAGAATCTTAGTGGGTCAGCAGACTAAAGGTGTTTACTATAGGAGTCAACAATGCGTGAACACAGAAATCCCGAAGAGAGCGTCTCTGATGAGACTGCTCGATGCGGCTGTTAACATAGCCAGAGGTCCACATTATTTTCTTAAAACAGCAGGTTGACTAGAGGAAAATGAGAGATTAACAATCTGAAATTGTTGTCGAAGAGATGGTTTTTTTGTGTAAAGTTTAAATATATAAACTGGAAAAGAAGCTTCAAAGGAAGAGAGAAATAGATTCCAAGGTGTTGTTTTTAAACAATTTTCATTATTAAATTAAAAATCTAATCCAATAGTTAATTATCATCTTCCACCAAAAGATTTATTCCCATTTTATTCCGAAAATTGCTTGAATTATTGATTACTGTCTATTTAGAATGGTTGTAGTCCTAATTTTCCTTCCCCGAAGTAAGCAAAATGTAATTTTATTGGTCACCCACTTGATGTTTGAACGAACCTCATGTAGAAAAACGTACGAAGATGAAGCTGTTAGTGCATTGTCATTCACTCTCGTACCCTGTTGTTAGCCACATTGCTTGATTGAAGGAAAAATATAAACGGGCCGCAGGTTGTACGAGGTTTGTTAGAAAAGTAATGAGATTGGCAACACTGCGGGAGATCTGGCATTGTTGTGTCTACTGGCTGATGCTAAATCTGATTGTTGATCCCTTCCACTTCCTCAGTCTGAGTTACAACTCCATACAGTTAACACATTAGTTTTGACAGCGCCATTAATAAAGTTGTGTTTTCATTGTGCATCACAGAAATGGAGCATCGGAATTTAGAGCAACGTTGTGCGATAAAGTTTTGTGTTAAACTTGGTGAATCCGCGAGTGTGACTTTTGTAAAGTTGAAACAGGCCTATGGGGAACAGTGCTTATCGAGAGCACAAGTTTTCCGCTGGCACAAATCATTTTTGGAAGGCCGAGAACACGTTGAAGATGAACCTCGCTCAGGGAGACCTTCAACTTCAAAAACTGACGAAAACATTAATCGTGTGAGGGCTCTTGTGAGATCAGACCGTCGTTTAACAATAAGGATGATCAGTGTCCTTGAAAAGTTGAGGAAAAGAGTGATCTGTGTGAGACCAGAAATTGCAGACAAGTGGATGCTTCATCATGACAATGCTCCGTGTCACACGGCCATTTTCATCCGTGAATTTTTGACCTCGAAATGCATTACTGTTGTTCCTCAACCCCCCCTATTCACCTGATTTAAGTCCTTGTGACTTTTTCCTCTTCCCGAAATTGAAACATGTCCTAAAAGGACGTCATTTTGGAACTATAGAGAACATTCAAAAGACTGTGACCGACCAGTTAAAAGCCATACCAATTGAAGACTTCCAGCGCTGCTACCAAGAGTGGGAATCACGACTCCGCCGATGTATAGCTGCCCAAGGGAACTACTTTGAAGGGGATAACATTGTTGTTTGAAAATAATAAAAACTTTGGTTAGTATGAAATCAGTCTCATTACTTTTCTAACACACCTCGTAGACTATGAGTGTAGACAATGGAGTTGTGAGCGACACACTCGCAGCACTCTGCTGGGACCACGCCCTCTCTCAGAATGCTCTATTTCAGCGGCGTGCGTTTATTTTAAAATTCCTGTGCGATGCGTTATAGCTATTAGTTAGTCTGCGGGCCCGCGCCTGTGTAGACTCGCTCCCCCGTCCTAATAATAGTTTACAGCTGCCTTGTGTGCGCCGGAAGTGCGAAGCTAGAGTCGCTGAGTGACTTCCACGCCTCCCCTTCATCTCCCCTCCCCCACTGGCTGTACACGCAAGCTCGGTGACGACTGAGCGGGTAACCCGGGCGTTTCGGCCATCTTAATTTAGAATCTTCATCGTTTACCGAAATCACCTTGTATGAAACTCGTTGAAGGCCAAAATTTAGCAGAACGTATTCTAAGCATAAATTATTTTTGAATTATCAGGCTTGTATCGTCAGCAAAGACGGATAAACATAATGAACAGTATTATCATCATTACATTCTTTACTGAGGAGATTTCGACAAGACGTTTCAGGCACATTGTGTGCAAGTGCGTATTGTTCAGAATATCGTATACCAAGATGTAAACGGCATTCAATAAAACTGATATCGACAGACTGTTCATGGACATTGAGAATGCTTATTGAATTGAATATTGGCCTTGGAAACAATGATTACGAACTCGTCGACATTTTAGTTGTTAATATGAAATTCCCCCATACAACAACACCCGAAAATGCTTTCGTCATCTTAAACATTCATTACTCACTATTTGGTAATCTAACGGTTGTAACAATAAGTGCAAGTTTCGTCTTGTCTTTCCGATCTCTGTGTTCTGGTGTTGTTGCTATGGTTACTACTTCTGTACGTGGTATGGACGTCGGTTGATCTGACCCTAGGTATGCTCGGATGTTCTGCTTTGTACAGACTGGCAATAACACATTTGAAGAGATTTCTGCTTCACCGAACAATTTTCTTCTTACACTGCAATGTTACTGACTTGATCACCATTATCGTTGTTTGGTTCTCCATACCGTAGTGCCTGATGAGTTCAGCATAAGTGCTGATTTAGATATGATTTCTCCTGAATAGACTAACTTACCAACATTCCACATAATTTACTGTCTCCCTGCGTTATCATGCTGTCTTCCACAAGAGAAAATCTTCGTAAAATGGTTGATCTGCTATACTTATATTCGCGACTGCCACCAATTGACGCGAAAACAGCGGACGAATGTGTGCTGTCTCCGTTGCGGACTTGGATTCTATTATTTAAGTCCAACTTGACATCAGTATTTCCATCAGCCGGAGTAAAAATCAGATTAAAGAGATGCAGCGAGTACATTCATAAGCAATTAGGATTATTTATTAAACATTTCATAGCATTACACAACGAATATCTATTTTATATATATACACTTAAAAGTAAGGAAATGAGGAAGAACAATCGCTTATCACTCGATCGCGGAACAAATAGAAATTTTGTAAAACATGTATAGCCAACACAGTTCTTTGCTGAAACAACCGATGCGAAAAATCAGACTCGAAATGTGACCCTCGTAACAAAGCAGGCATGCTTTGCCCTGCGCTACAGCCGGTGGCTTGGCTAGGAGGTAGATCACAGATAAATCGACAGTTTGTGTAATGCATACCTGTGGAGCTATGGTTTTTCGAAGGGAATCTTCTGTTGCTAGTTTATAAGGCAAGCATTCTCAGAGTACATCAATTTTCAGCATGAAGTTCTAAGCATATTATCATTGTTATCTATCTGGTTTGACCGGCGTTCATTTTTACTTCAGATCAAAGTGTGAACGTGTATGCTTTGTTGTGTGTCTCGTGTAAGATAGAGCGGGCACAGCTTTGTATCCCTTGCTGGTGAGCCTGCTGTTTACAGACAGACCGGCTCGCTCGCTGGCGTTACACGGCTAGTCGTCTTACAGGCGCTCCCGCCGAACGTTAAGTCTGTGTTAAGCCCAATTAAATGTTTAACTCCTTACTGCAACAGATCATTTCACAAAACACATTTTGCATTTGCTGTCTCTTTGTATGTTAAGATATTTTGATTAATCGAAATGGGTTTATTCTTTGTACATCAAGTTTGCCGTAGAAAGATTTGAAACTGTGTTATGTTGCCTTACAGAACTAAAAATAAGACTGTTGTTGTTCCATAAATTATGATATTTTGAAGCGAAATATCTCATGCTAAATCTTGTAGAAGAATCAACTCAAGAATGCGTAGAATCAGTTCACGAAACAGTTTATTGAGAGCAATTTATTTAATTTTCTGTGTATTTAATATTTATTGTAGAGTTTCCAATCTTGCATCGCAATTAGAGATCGTATGTGCAGTACATGCCGTTGAGTTTTGACGTGGAGAAACATGTAATTTCATTTGTTTTGTCGATGTGGTATATGAAGTTACTGCCTGCAGCTGTTAATATATTGCTGTCCTCCCGAATTAGATAACCTGAGTTTAAATCGAGTGGAGGATTGAATTAACTCCTTTATTGTAACACTTGCTAAAATTACTTAACGGTATCTGTGTAACTGCTAATTTTTGTTAAAATTATTACAATATTCAAAAGGAACTTTGGTGACTAAGGAAGATAGTGTGTGCCTTTATTCTCGTGTTATTTGCGATGCTGCATGTGATTACGGTATACCTGGAACGTGCAGCAGTCTCCAGAACCTCTGCAGTAGAAGCGGAACTGCAGTTTGTGGAAACGAGCGCTGGCAACAGTTACCACACAGTGCGTTGTGGCCTGCCGACTGGGCTCTCCGGATGTGAGGGCCGTTGTATGATGTCAGCCGGCCGAACGGATCAGTCCGGAGGCACGCTGCCAACACGCTCACCTTGCCCGTCGTACGTGAATTACCGCAGCGCACTACCCGACACCTCCCACGTGGCTGTCACTGGTATCACACATTCAGATACCTGGGGAGCATAAAGGCAGAGTAACCAAAGGGTCCAACTTTTAAAGTATCGTGCGGAGCTTGCTATGCTACATGAAGGTTCCCCATATTTCATACTTAATCACACAAAAGCTCTGGAAACATGGACACTAATATCGAAGGGCCTTCCCAAGATCTAAACCTGTGAAACGACGTTTCTTAGAACTGGCCTCCAGAAAACGAGACATGATCACACAAAGAATGATGAGATTAGCTCAAACCTAGAGTTAAATTAATCACTGGAAGAAAGACTTAGGACATCTAGACTTAAATGGTTAGGCATGTTAAAAGAATGGAAAGCACAAGATTACTGCACGCTTATTTGGAAAAAAAGAGGATAATAAGTAAAAGGCCGGTTGGAAGACTAACAAGAAGATGGGTTTACTAACTGAAGGAGGATATAGGGAGAATAGAATGGAATTGCTAATCTGTTATTGATAAGAAACTTTCTTAGACAGGAAACGGTGTCTGTAATCACCAAAACTGAAACACCGGAAGGTTCGTGAATCACAGCAGGGAAACTGGAGATGGTTCCAAATGATTATGATGATGATGATAACATAATAAGAGGTAATGCCGCGTGAGTGTATATCGCGCGTTGCAGTGAGGGGGCATCGATAAATTACGTGAGGTGTTTTTCCGGAATATCCGGAACCCTACCCCCCCCCCCTTTTTCCTGGTGAGATTTCGTGAGATCTGGTCCGACCCCCCCCCCCTCTCTGGTGAGATCTGGTCCGTGAGACCCACCCCCCTAGAAATCGCCCTCGCAACTTTTTTAGACCTTTATTTTAGGTCTCACCCTTCCAAAGCTGGTTCACCCCCATTTTTCGACGAAATACCCACCTAAAGTCGACTTTCGCGTGTTTTGTAGAACTTTTTTGTTAGCTCTACAGTCCCACAAAAATTTACAAAATCTCACGTGAGATTTCCATTGAGCCCCCCCCCCCCCCGCTCCCCCTTGATGAGATTTGGTGAGTTGCCGGACCTCCCCCCCCCCCCGTTTCACCTCACGTAATTTATGGAAGGCCTCTGACTACATAGGGCTCATCCAGCGGCTGTGCATGCCCTGTTGTGAGTACGGCGCGTTGTAACGGTACACTCATCAGGACCGGATCACAACCGGTCCACTGTGCCGGGCTCACCCTGCTCAAGTGGGGCTACAAAACATCACTCATACGACGTCCAATTAACGTCCATATCAAGATAACAGCGCTGTCACAATCCATTCATTTAAACGCTTCCGTACTGTTATTCCCTCTATTCTTAGATATGTTACCCGTCCGGTGATGGAAGATGTTTTATTCGTCCGGTACTTTGCGCAACCAGATAAGATAGCTATACTACTCGTAAAAGTGATGTAAGTGGGCAGTACGAAATGAAATGTTCAGTGATAAGTCCTGTTATTGGTAGCATTGTCTGGACCTCCTCTCTCCGGGTATGCTGCATTAGAATCAAAACACAGCAAAGAGAAACAACTCTCTTGGAATATTACATCTTATGCAAGCTATCTTCAGCTCACTGTATGTGTCCTTTTAATGACAAATATTTACAAACGCAACAGCTCGACGAATAATAACTGGAATGGTATTTTACAAAACATTTATGTAGTGTATGTAAGTATCATTCTTAGAATATACGTATCACGTCAACATTTAATCATTCGCGTCTTTGTGTCTACTGCAAATGAATGGCGAGACTGAAAGAAAGGATACTGATGTACCCGCCATTTTCATCTCAAATTCAATAATATTTGATTTTTCTTTGTTCTCACTGTAGATATACGAGTACAACAAAACAAACCGAGGTAGCTCTGGAAATATAAAAATGTTTACACGAAAACAAACTTATATTACGTATTCCAGTGTCCGTATACCTTACAAATGTTTACCTTTCGATGTGATTGCGGTTTTCTAACTTATTTTTGTATGCGTTTGTTGATGTCGTTTTCTTAAAATTTTATTACAATTTAGATCCACCTGAACCTAATAAACAACAGTAACGGTGTAAATTTGAATAAAAGTGGGGTCATTTGGGAACCTAAAAAACTGAGGTGTAAAATGTTAGTGCCAGAAAATTTAACATTTACTAGTTTATATTCACCTTGTCGAACTGATATTACATCTATAGAGCATTATTAACTCCAAACTTACTTGAATATATTTCCAACTAGCATCACTAAAACCTGATGATAAAGTTGGTCTTATTATAGTAGTAATTCAGCATGGACGAAGTTTCTTGAAGGACTTACAGAAAAGAAGAGACAAGATGATAGGCCATGTTTGCAACACAATGGTTTTGTTTAAGTTGATTCCTGAGGGAAAGATAGAATGAACAAATCATAAAGAAAGGGAAAGATTAAGCATTGTCAATCAAATTATGAATGACATGAAATTCAGCAGTTATATAGAATTAAGAAGGAAGGCAGAGAATTGGCATACATGGAGAATTACAGCAAACCAATCTTCAGATTGACAACTGAAAAGAAGAAGATAGTAGTAAAATTAATAATGCTGGAGAAACAGAATTTACTTAGCGTACAAGTTTAATAAATTTCAGTTCCATGTATCAGCCCTTACCGAGCTCCTTATTATTTCGTATCAAATCTTGTGAGTGGTGTAATAAAGATAAAGTAATGTTACAATTCCATTTATTGTTAGTTCTGTTTGAAGGTAATTACATCAGTAGTACGCGCGGTATACTTGACCTAGGCTGTAATAAGTGACGCGAGGCGTAAAGAAATCCGCTAAAGAAAATTCTCGTCGGTACGGTCGTTAACTTCTCTTTGTCGCTCTCATTTCAGAGATAAGTGCCCATCACATTAAATAAAAATTTTATACTTTGTCAAATAAGTTGCCACTGTTGTTCTGAAGGTACATCCCTGAAGATGTGCTCAGGTTGGTGCCTAAACTTACACATTTATGACACAGCGAGTTAATACTACGAAGGGTAAAAAAGCAATAATATTTTTAAATATTGGCTGATTTCCGGATTTCTTGATCGATTTTTAAAACACAAGTCATTATTTTATTTTGTTTTCCGGTTCTCTTATATCACTTTAAGGAATCAGCTGTAGTTAGTCTTAGTTGATATTCAAGTTGTAAAAAAATTGTTAATTTCCTGAAAAGTGCGCCTAGGTGTTGGTGACGGCTGAGTGTTCGCTGCCGCACTGACCCTAGACACAGGTTATCAGGTCGCTCTCTGACCGTCTGTACTCGTCATGGCTTTAAATATAGATCAGAAGAATAAACTGGTGGCCTTAGCAAGTATTCCCCCACGTCGATCCTCAACTTACGGGGTTATTAAATTAATAAGCTAAGAATTTTCTTGAGAAGAAAGTAAAGTATTTGAACTGAAAGAATAAATTCTAAAAAAATTTAAGAGCTTTGGACAGAATTGAATGAATGATGTTAATTCGTCTCTTCTGTCACTAACCTAGCCTTTACATTCGTTAAAATAATTGAGAAATTATACGGCAATATACCCTACTCTGAAAACAAACATTAATACAGCGATTTGACGACAGGTACAGATTATGCACGCTGACCTGAATTTGCAAAGCCACATTAATGTTGGAACGAGAGTAATGGTGCTTGGAAAAGGCAAAATCAAAATCAACAGTTTTCTTAGCAGAGAACGAAATGTTGTAATCAAATTCGGGATTGCTTACCAAACAGTAGATAAGGAGATAAAGAACTAAATATGCCTAACGGAAAATAGAATAATGAATGGATAGTGCCAAATGAGTGAAGAAACTGGAACATACCGCACTTTTAATTAACTATTTTTTAAAAAATATTTATATTTTCCTTCATTTTAACCGTCTACGAAGCGGTTTTTATATTTGCAAATTATTGTATACGATTGCAGATTAAAATACTGTATTGATAAGAGAGTGTTATTTTTGTTCTTTTTTAAGTACTTATAGTATTTACTTCTTCACCTGAGGAGTTAACTGAGTAATAGACGACGTCCAACTTTTCTGCTTGCTCAACTATAAATCTTCATACGTTCAGCTAAATTGTATTGGTTATCGTTGTTCCTGTGTTGAAAGGATTGGACTTTGCGTTGCACCTAAAATTTTGTTAATGTATTTTTTCATTTGATACCCGCCATGCTACCTGAAAGAACAGAAATTCTGTACTGAAAGCTGAAACCCATAATAAAGACTGAAAATTAACCGATAACTTATTATATATAATCTAGGAGGCTACCTACACTATTTTAACCAATACTTTCTCATAGTTGACTGGGTCTAGTGGACAGACGTGTAAGGCTGGTATACAGTTGAACCCAAATTCGATCTTCGCTCCCGGTATCCTAATGGCTCCTGTACCCTCTCGGGTTTAATGAACTCTACTTCGACAAACCATAAAGCCTCCAAGTTATCGGAAGAGACGCTAATTTCACAGTTGAGATAGTTGGATTAGAGGGCCTGTTTCTACATGAAGAGTGATGGGTTTTTAAAATAGCGGCGAAGACCGGTGTTACAGAAGTACGTTTCAGGGAGCCAGCTCTCCGTAGGCGACACACTTGTGCAGCAGCACGGATGATGTCAGCGATGCTGCCAGACGCGTTTGGCGGTCAGCAGTGTTCCGACTCTCACTAGTGACGAAATCAGAACGCAAACCAAGGCCGTGCACAGACGCGGCTCCTGGTCGGAGCGCACGTTTTAAAGCCCACGCCGTGGCGCGTGCGCAGCGAGCACGGCCGCGTGACATCTCCAGAGAGGATACGTTACTGTAGTGGACGGGCCGCGCAGTACATAGCGAGTAAACTCGCTGCACACAGTGTTTAATAAAAGCCTCTGATGGGCACTTGTTCTAGTTAGTTTTCTGCATTTACCAGCAGCTTCACCCGCGTGGCCTTAGGATGTGGATGGACGTGAAATATGTCTGGTGCCGTTCAGAATTTACGGAGCAATCATCTGGACCGAGCGATATTGTTTCCATTCGGGAGAATAGTGGTTCAAACCCCGTCCGGCCATCCTGACTTCGGTTTTCGATGGTTATCCCTAGTCACTGTGGCGAATGCCGGGATGGTTCCACGCCCGAATTCCTTTCCGTTCCCTCCCATTAAATTAGGTTGGCTGAAATGGGTCCCTGAGACTCTACAGCAGCCCGCCTTCTAGGTTTCCCCTCGGAGGAACGAAACTTGTAAAAAAAATTAAAAATATTTATAGAAGTGTAAATGAAATTTGAAGGTAGTCGCACTATTGTAATATGCTATCATAAAATTTTTTATGTGAAAAATAATTTAGTATTTAGGCAATATTTGTAATCCTGCAAACAGTAAATACTAATGAAAAAGGAAGCACGTAAGGAAAAAACTTATTGCGCTCTGTGGAGATCAAACTTACGACCGTGATCATACGAATACGACACGACGCATTCATCCGCTATAATTTGACGATATTTTTTACTGAATTACAATGAGGAAATTTAAATTAGAATTTTTAAGCTTTCTAATAATCGAAGACTTCACCGCGACGAATGGCGTTGAGGAAATGTGACGGAAATGTTATATTATTCTTATGTTCCTACTCTCCTTTCGAAGTTAACAAAGCACTTACAATATGCCGCTAAAAAATGTCGTTTAGAATATATTTTCTTTTATTGGTGATCAGACATACCGCATATTTTAAGCTAAGCTCTTGCCCTCATCCAAATTGGCGCAGTATTGCCTGGACAAACGCACAGCCTGTAGGGACAAGTCACATATCTATAAACATTTGGTTATTACTCCGCAGCTAAGTTATGTAGCATCGTCGTGGCTTTTCTGCCTGATTAAATGTAGAAAAACCTTGTTCTCAGTTCGTTCATCAGGAATATATATGATATTAGATATTCGAAAACTCCATCGTCAAAACGTTTATTTAGCGGTCCACTGTACATCCGCAAAGTGCTTGTTTTTCATCAAGCAAATGAATCACAGGCAACACTTGATTCATTATTGACTGTCACGTGTGATCAGGTGAACAAAAGGTATAAATCAGATTGAAAATTTGCTCGTAAATTAATAACATAATTAATTCCAAATTACAGATTCCTAATGTAAGCTATTAATATGATAATTTCAAAATACGAGTTTAAACTCCTTTACATACTGCGGAAACATAAGATTCAGTAATTACTTGGGCGCTTCACGATAGGTTGCTGCGTCCGTCGCTTAATACGGGGTTGGCTGCCTTGAGCCACGATGGTTGACAAATTTTCCTTATTGACCAGCAATGTGGCGCATTATTTCTACTCAAGGGATTGTGTTTTAAAGATGGCGATTTAAATTTTTAACCTCTCCACAGTGTGCATAAGACGCTGCTAATGGTAATTCGCCAACTCGTAGAGAAGAAAATAATTATTGCTTTCTGCCAGCGAAGCTTGTAAGCTTCCTGTCTGTCGTACAATTCCGTTTGTGATGAATATTTTGCACGGGTATATTGCCGGGCATTCTTTCAGATAATTAACGAAAATGTTTTAATATCACAATCAGCCAATACTTAGTCGACAGCAAGATATGAACTCGCGCCGTTGACAGTCGATGCTGCTGGGCATACCAGAAGCATACCCATCACTGCTATGAGCCAGAAGTAACTGATTACCTGAGATATAACACAGCGTGCAATCCCCACTCCACAAGCGCAGTCCAGGTTGCGTTTCGATTTACATGGCCTGATCTCCGTGGTTTAGAAAATGTGCCTTCTCAATTATTATTCAGCAAAACAACATGTTTTGTAATGCACCCTCTTCAGAATTCAGCATTCACGAGCGCCTTAATTGAATTTTATCGATGATAGAACTAGAGTTAGCGGCCTGGTGGCTCAGTGGTTAAAGCGACTGACTGGAAAGGTCTGAATCCCTGTCCCGGCGGTATTTTCATGGGCCTTTAACCAGTTCTTCACCTCGCGCTCAGCTTGCTGCTTAATGTGAACTACGCAGGATTCCACGTTAAGCAGTAGGCCCCTTCACCCGGTAGGATTACTGGGTTAGGTAAGTAGGAAAGGAACTAGCCACACTAACTGCAATTCCAGGATGAGTTTACCTTCCTGGGAAGGATCCAACCAGCTTCGGGGTTGAATATCAAGCTTAGCCTTAGCTTTAGAACTATAGTAACGCTATTTCGTTACTATTCGAGTTTTTATCTTTTTCAGTTAACGCATTAGCTACAATACAGCTGGAATTTAGCTGTATCTATCCCGGCCCTTAATAGTGCTGCGACTGACATCATCAGCGGTCGCACCACGTGGTTACATCATGTGCTCAGTCAACACCAGGTGAAAAAAGTGCAGTAACGATAGTCTCGAGTGCACGGTGAAATCCGTCAATAACAGAAATCGGATAATCATTTCACCATGTGTACGTCTCATACGGACAAAGTGCTTTTTCTTTTCATTCTGTAAAAAAGATAATGCTGGCGATTAGGACCAGTGTATGTCGCGGTCGAGAATCGAGGAAACAGAGCTGCGTATTGCTATCTTTAACGTATGCCACTATGAGGGAGGTAACCTGGTCAACGCAATTGTGTAACATCCCCAGGAATATCCTCCTCAATAACCATTGGATAAAACGCTAAGTTGGTGGAGGGAGTCCTTCTGGATGTTTAACTTCGCTCCACCGCTGGCCTCGGTAGCGTAGGGGCTAGAGTACTAGCTCCGCGTACCGAAGGTCACCGGTTCGAGTTCGCCGGAGGGCATGGGTATTTGAGTGCTGTGTGTCGTGTATGTTGGCGTTGTCTATACTTGGTGAAAACAATGTACAGTAGGAACTGAAACACTTGAAGCGTTATAACCACACTTGATGTGTCATAATCACACTTAAGCTGGGTGTATGACCTAAGTAGCTAAATGCCATTGCAATAAATAAATAAATATGTCAACCGACGTACCTACTTTTATCTTAAAGAGCTTTACTACTTGCCAATTCTGTTTTACTAAAAACTTAAAACTTCGTCGATGTCGGGATAGTTAAATCCGGGATGGTATTTTGGTCAGTTAATGGGAAGGAATTCGAACTGGAAGGAACCACTCCGTCATTCGCCTGAACTGATTTCGGGAAAACCATAGAATGTAGAAATCAAGCTGATTGGGTCACGATTCGAACCCGCGTCCTCCCGAGTGCCTCGTCCGTGTTTATATGAATTGTTGGAGCTGGGAGCGAATTGAAGGAACTAATTTGACGGAATTGACGCACGATATTTTGACGCAACCATCTCGATGCTCAGCTGGAGTGAGGAAAATCGAAATTTGGATTCATATCGGGAATCAGTCCCGAACTGCATTACCGAAAATTAACCGTTTCCGCGCCTCGCTCGGCAACTCCCACCATGCACTTATAATTATCTTATGTGCCCTGATAGTGATGGTTGGTGTTGCAATGGTTCACGTGCTCGATCGTGTCAGCTCCGCCGTCGCGCGTGCAGGCGGGGTCGTCGCGCCTGCACGCGCGGGCGGCCGGGAATAGAGCGGGCGCACTCACCAGCCGCAGACGGCTCTCCCCGCGACTGCTATAAATACCACGCACCAGCTGAGGACCCGTCTGATAAGCGTCCAATCTCCTAGTTTCACACTCAGATTTTCACAGACTTTTAACCAGTACTTCACGTCTGGTATATTTTACATGTAACTAACTCATAACGGAGCAAGAATGATGTAAAAAGACCGAGCGGGGCGGTGTAACGGTTAGCGTTCTCGCCTCGCATTCGGGCATCCAGATTTGGGTTTTCCATGGTTTCCCCAAATCACTCCAGGCAAATGCCGGGATGCTTCCTTCAAAAGGCCATGGCCGAATTCCTTCCCATTCATTGCCCCCATCCTTGCCCCGATCCTTTCCCGTCTCTAAAGACCTCGATGTTAAAAAGAGACGTAAAGCAGTTACAAAAACAAAAAAAACAAAAAAAAAACAAAAAAAGATGTAAAAAGCAGAATGTCAACGGCCAAGAGAGCCTTCTTGATCAAAATAAGATTGACATAGGACAGCGTTTCTCAACCTCTTATCATCCAAGCGCCAGTAAAATGTCTAAAATAATGTTATGGATCTCTAACTTTTGTGGACCTAATTTTTTAACCAAATGTATATAATCAACCGACGTTACCATGTACTATCGGAACGTACCACTGTGGCGTCACCTACAATAAGGCCCTCATAAAACTGACATTTACTCAATCTTCAAATGAACGCCGCTCTCTTTCACGCCATCTGAAAACGTATTTATTGAATAGACTATTGCAGTTGCAATGCAGTCGTATTCTCATGTCCATGCGATGTCACTTAGAGACTGTGGCATATAGCTTATACTTATTAAATTTTTAATGTTCTGCCTGCGGACATCTTCGTGCACCACAGGTTGAGAAACACTGACTTAAGTACTCAGAAGAAAGAAGTTTCTAAAAATGTATGTATGGAGCACAGTATTTATACACGTCAAGGCTGGACTTTACCAGAAAGAATAAAACTGATGCATTTGAAATATAGTTCTACTGAGTGGCAAATAAAGTACTAAATAAACTTGTTTTTAAATAATAGGAGAGTAAAGAAGTTTTTGCTAGAGTCTCTTAGGACGAAGAGTAGAATGGAGGGCCACACTCTGGGATTTGCAGTATTTGCTAATTAGTTTATTGTGAAAATAGTTGAAGGAGTGAACTGAAAAGCAATTCAAAGATTAGAATATGAGAAAGACGTAGGCTGTCAGTGATTAAACATTTCCGGCTAGGGGGAGCAAAAGATTCGATTTTTAGCCCATCAGTTCGATAATTGTTCATAGGGCGTGAACTGTGCGAATAACAAAATGATGTTAAGAAAAAGGTTTCACTTATCAGTTTTTCTTGTAGTTGGTGAAGACGGCGACAGCTCTCTGCACCGGATCAACAACTCTTGATGTTTTATTCTCCACAGAAAACACATGTGAGAAAAAAAAAAATCCAACGCACTTGCGTCAGACAAACACGTAATGATGTGTTGTTCCGTAATGAAGTAGTACACAAAGCACGGCAGAATGCCGTTGAAACTTGGCAATTGACATGCCCTCGCCGGACACCTCTCGTGTCCTATCTTGTCGGGCACCCACCCCCGAGTGACCTGCCCCTCCTCGGCCACGCGTGCAAATCTCGGATCCCTTTATGTCCACCTGCAGGCAAAACAATGACAGCAGCCCTGTTGTCCGCTACGCCGGCAGAATTCCACCGCCACACACAATCGCGGGGCGTCAACTGAGATGTCTTAAATATATCGAAAAACTACGAAAAACAATTACAGCGGAGGCTGGACATTTCAAGTGGAAGTTAGACCGCTAGTGCAGCTCAGAACGTGCCAAACATCTCGCGGTAGTTGTGATAATTGCTGTGACATTCCAGAGTCTGTAAGAAGTGGGTCAGCATCGTCTTTTAAGCGAATGCCGACGTGACAGGGAATCGAGAGCGACTCCTTACGTGACCTCGGGATAAGGTCATCACTTGCGTAACACCTCTGACAGACCAAAGAGTAGCTGTGACGTGACCGCTGAATCACACGACCTGCATCCTGGAATACGGACGCGGTCCAAGGACGCACCGGGAGCTAAGTGCAAGTGCTAGATCCTCCGAATGGTCTCATTCAACAATAAGGACTGTATCAGTTGTATCTTGACAACTCACTATCCGAACGAAGCTTTTCGGTCCTAACGCACGACTAACCCTCCGCATTAAGTTCAGCTTTAGTAGTCTTTTGGTATTGCAGTAATATAATTAATTGATTTATGATTTCTCCACTCTAAAATCAGCACAAAGCAATAATTCTGTACACATGAAGTTTTTATGGAACAAATATGGTATTTCTTCTCATTTTATTTTGGGAATTCTTTTTTTTAGGCACCATAAAAGATTTCTTGTTTAATTTTCTTCCATCAGGATCAAAGTAAAGTACATTCTGCTTTTTTCACTCAGTATTTAAGATGTATTCCGTGGTGTCGTACGTTTTAAATAGTAATTGTAAGTAATGCACATGTTATCAGTTTTGTCATCCTCTAGAGAGACACTAATTTCATTTTTGACGCAGAATTTACAGTACTGGAAAGCATCTGGAGATCAGCTGGAACATGGTCATAGACCTCTGAATGTTTTTAACGGATCAGATCGCTACCTAACGTTGGCAGCTGGAATTCAGCCAGCATCTATACATTTCTTATAGCTAATTCTGATTTTCTGCTGAAGTTCCAAGTCTCATCTGGAACATTCAAATCGGTCGTCAGAAATTTTGAAAGGTGATTTAACGAGAGGTACTACCCGCGTCTTCATTTTGTCTGTAGACAAAAACGTAGAGAAATATTGTAATAATATATTTCATGGCTCAGTTACTTGAAGTAAACGATTTCTATTTTTCAGCATCATTCAGTAATGGTCAGTGGGTAGTGACCATCGTGACTTTGGAGATTATACATACAACACATTTTAAAGGTAAACTTGTGCCATAAACGGTAGGCGGGCTCAGGTGGTTTCTATGGAATATATCACGACCACAGCAAGGACCAATGACGTCATATGGTGAAAGTGTTCGTAAGTGTTGGTGTATGTGTGGATAACTGAGGTAGTGTTTTAATTGACTGTGGTGTGTTGTTTTTATTGTGGATGAGAGATAAATGAAAGGAATGATTGGTACACAGTGACGGTCACTTCAATTTCATTCTTCCGAGAGACACAGAACAGCTCGCTATCTTGTAACGTCTCAATCTGCCGGAGGAATCACCATCAACAATGCCCATACCCTCACACCAAAAACACTGAGGATAGTTTCGGGTTTAACCCAGGCGCACTATTCGGTCACTTCCAATTGTGCACTGCCACCTTTCTTAACTGCTGGCTAAGTGCGGAAACATTCCTTCAATTGCTACTCGAACCAGTTAATACTGACTCCAGAGTAAACCGTCATGAATTCTTATTTACCTGGGCGAACGAGGCAGTCAGCTTACGGCTTAAGATCGTGAAAACGACTGAAACGAGCTCAGAGTTCCCAAACTTTTGAAAAGGTTGAGTTGAAAATCTTCTCTATTCCTTGCTTCTGTTTCTGCATATTTTGTATATGCAGGAAGCTAGAATAAAATGAATTATACTCATTCCTGCAACGAAATTAAGGACGTTACGTGCAGCCTCTGAAGCATCATCTCACACAACCACTATGCATCATTTCACCAAAGCATGATATGGGAAGAAATAAAAAAAGAGACTGAAGCTTTCAGAAAGTATAGCACCAACATAATTATCACGGTTGAACAGTTTTCAATATTCATCTAGTTGTAAGCTCGGGGTGATACTGCGATCCACTTTCGTAACAGTGTTGACACATATGCAGTGACAAAAAAATCACTCGCCTACATTCATCTGCTCCTTAAACAACAGACGACTATAATTTCTGTCTCTCTAAACTGAAGAGCCTTCAGTTGGCTGGTTATGCACGTGCTGTTAGCATTTATTCGAATAAAATAATGGGTAAACGAAAGTTTTGCTTTAATGTTGGGAGATAATAATTTTCAATTGTGGCTAGGGGAAAACTCACTGCTAGCGAGCAGGCTACTTGTGTAGGCGGGACCACTAGCTGCCACCTGTTGCTTCCGGTGCACCTCGGGGTGCGTGTCCAGCCGCGACCAGGCAGCATCATAACATCACTGTGACTCTGGCTTCATCACCGCTCAAACCATTACGACATCTCTGCAGTACTGAATGCGCGACCTGTCTGCTGCAATAACTCTCGGAGCTTCGGCAAATGGTTCGTGGAGGCAGTATGAATGACGAATGGCGTCCAAAAGCAGTTACTTGAATCTTTGAAGTGTGGTTGTAACACAGCATCCTGCACCAGGAACAAACTTCCCTTCTGTCCGAACATAGAAAGTAACAAACCCAACCTGTTAAGTCATCCTTCTATTAGATCGCGGTTCATAATCACCAACCTATACGTCTTTTTTAAGTAAGATCCATTCACTGCGATTCTTTCTCTGGCTTGAGGCAATTTAGGCAATTATACCAGGATGTGGCTTCACAGTTTTTCTTGCTTGTTTTTGTTTAAATTTCTGTGGTAGCTTTTTATTTTACATTACGTGGATTTATAACGATTTATTTGAAGTTTTATTACTGCACAGACCTAACTGTAATTCGCAAAAGCAATTTTTGTAACCCACTAGCACGGTTAATTGGAAATCGGTCAGCCGGGTTTCAGATCCTGCTGCTAGTTATCAGCTCACCGGAGCGTGGCGACTAGGATACCAGCGACATCCTAGAGCTGATCTTACGAATGGCAAACACAGCTGTCAGTCCCCTACTGTTTCCATCTTGTCCCCTCTTCCACCTCTACTGGGCTTTAAGGTATGAACGAGCAATGATATCATTTTTCTTTACTCAGCTCTTTTGCTTCGCTTATTCGTCAAGCAAAAGCATGGGCGATGTTACAATCCCTTCTGACATCTGTTCCTGCCTGTGAAGCATAACAGCATCTCAGAATAGATTCTGAAGCGTCTGGTTCCCCACGTACTTTCATAAATCTCTTGTGCTTGCATAATGAAAGACCAGAATTTCTTTTAGTTGTTTCAAGTTGTTAGAAGCCGGCCTCGGTAGCGTTGGGGCGACAGTGTTAGCACCACGTGCCGAAGGTCGCCGGTTCGAAGGCATGGGTGTTTAGTGTATGTGTTGTCTGTATGTCATGTCCATCGTGTTACGTCTAGAGCCGCTTGGTAAATAATAAACTGTGAAGCTATGAAGAAACTGAAGTACACTGTACACTGGATGATTCGAAATACACTTGAGTTGGCTGTATAGCCTAGAAGCAAAAAAAAAGTTGTTAGAAAAAGTAACTTTTGGAGAAATCAACAATGATTGAAAAAATGATTTGTTTCGAACCTTCTCTCCCAAACTTAACATAGCCTCTCAGAAAGGAAACATAATCTCTCCCGAAAAAAAAAACTGTAACGGAAATATAGTTTTTATATAATGAACCTGTACGGTTGGCAATAAGATAATCATGCCACGGAAAGTAATACTGATAACAGCAAGGTAACTACATGTCCTCCACGGAAAGAAATATTTTTGACCTAACGGCAACATTACGATGCCTTTCAGAAAAGCAGTGTGTGGCACTCGTTGATAGGACACAAGATGAAACTGGTCGGAATAAATCGACGCAACTTTGGAGCGGAGTTACTCCCTAATTTGAAAACACATCAGACATTGATGGTTACACGAAGCAACCGCCTTCTTACCTGCCACGTACAAGATATAGAGTATGGGACGTTAGCTGCGCGAGGCTCGACTCGCAGTTGCCCAGTTATCTGTTTTTCAGCAGGGATACGGTCAAGGTGTGGAACAGAACAGACTGATAGCTTCTTGTAAACCTTCTCAGCATTATTCACAGCAACAGCGAAACAATTACGTGAGTCGCAGAAACCGTTTTGGAAAACGAAAGTTGTGGATGAGTAAATACGGACGCTGCGTGCAGGTGTACGGGCAGGCAGTGAACAATGCAACACAGCTGGCTTCCGGCTGGAAAGTTCAAGGCTGACGAGGGCGGCCCAAAGCCAGACCAGATCCGAGGACCGGCCAAAGCACAAAGCCATTGTTCGCTCCACTCCGCATAATCTCCGTAGCAAGCACCAAAGGGGACAGCTAACGTGTTATTAGAGCTACCCATCCTCGATTAGTCAGCTCATTCAGATTAATTATTTGATACTTATAATAATTCTACATCCCAATTCGTCACAGCTTAATTAACATCCATTGTTACTGTGGTAATTTATGCTGTGTACTCGTAATCCTTTTGCGTTCATAAAGAAAATAAGTAGATTTTCTTTTCTACCTGTGAGGCGGTTCTTTAATTCAGTGTGTTAAGGCACTGGTAACCTGCATCACAGATTCCGTTCAGACTGGAGGTATGTTAATTGTTTTATTTTTTATATTTTGTGATAACAGTAGATATTATCAGTTCTTAGCAACACACAGAAATATATTAATTACATAGGCCGTATGAAGGAAAAGCTAAAAGTAAAATCACTCCCATTTTGAGGTAAAAAAATAAAAAATAAGCTTTATGATCAATGGTTTACTTGATATAAAGTTCGTTAAGGGCATCAATGCAATTATACGCTGCCATTGCATGAAAGTACTTGGTTAATTAAAATTATGATCCTGTTTTACATGTATGAAAATTACGAACTTCTCGATTTTAAGCACGCACCTATGGTTCAGTTGATTGCGGCACTGGGATGCTGTCAGCGCTGACACGGGGTCCTGGTGGTGTAGGAAATTTTTATCATCAGGGGTTGGCCGGTAGGGTAGGGAGGCATAATCACCAGATCGTGACTAATGCCCTGGGTTAAATCCAAAACCTCTCCGCAGAGAGTATGGAGTGAGGCCTCTCGTCGCTGTTGATTCGTCGATCAGATGGAGACGGTAAGCTTGGTTGCTCCCTTGGTGTCTTCCTGAACTGACCGGCACTGGGTTTCATCCACATCACAAATATGGCTCTACACAGTTACCCACACTTACGGCAACACGAGCACTGTCACACTTGGGAAGGCAATGGCAAACCAGCGCAGTTCATTTCCCCACACGTTCCCACGGTGGGCAAGGCGTTCAGAGAAGAACGTTTTTAACTATGTTATTTGACGAGGGCAAAATATTTCCGACTAGCGTATTAGTAGTAATTGGGTTTTGAGTTACGCTTCTGGCACGGTCAGTCGAGATTGTGTTTGCTTATTTATAGCATGCCAGGTCACTCAAGGTAGTTTAAGCCCACTGGCTGTTGGATTACTCAACGCAAGTGAGTCAGTCTGTGTTCTGTGAATTTTATGATGACGGAGCTATCTCTGCTGTGGTCTGAAATACGCACTCTGACACCGGCGATGAGATAATGGTCCCGGAACTCTAAGACGGACGGTCACTTCCTGTGAGCCGCCGTGGGAACGTTCAGCAAATCACAGTGGCCAAAGTTCTGGGGCTCACCTTGTGTTATGCTCTCTGCTCAAAAGTGTGGAGTCATGCGAGCAGATAGTCTGCAAAGAATGAAATCTGAACTTAGTCACGTGTGGGAGAATTACTAATATTGACAACAGAGGACACTGATTCCCGACATCGAGCGTGATGGGTGAGTGGTAACGCTCTGGTCTCGTAACGGCGCGGCCGGTTCTAATCCCCATTCGGGTATCCAGATCTGGGTTTTCCATAGTTTCCTCAAATCACTCCAGGCGAATGCTTCCTTCTAAAGGTCATGACAGAATTCCTTCCCGTTCCTTGTCCCCAACACCATCCCGCCTCTAATGACCCCGACGTCGACGAGGCGTAAAGCCATAAGTAAAAAAAATAAAAATATTCCCAACCGTATCGGATTCGGCTGAGACTGAACGCGGGGCCACTTTTAGTAGGAAGACTTGGCGAGTTTACCAGGCGATGTACTCTTTTGTGTGTTCCTTTATCGATATGCACTGAATAATGTTATTTATATTAACTAATCTGTACTAAGTAACCTACATTGCAAATATCAAAAACGGTTAAAAAATACTGATGTGCCTGCGTCTCTGTTTTGTATAGGGTGGTAGTGTGAAAACATATTTCTTGTTCTGAAATCTAAGTCAGTGCAAAATCAGTTTCTGTGCACCATTATTTCAGTAACCATCATCGGTTGACTGTTATTTTACTGGGTTACAACCAGCGGGATACCTCCAAACTATGAAATTTGTTCAAGAAAACGTATTGCAAAGTAATATTTCTAGCTAATGGTAGATGTATGTTATAGTGGATTCTGTATTCATACTCTGCCTAAACCGTTACAGATATATATCGCTGAAATGTATGATTTAATAAGCACAGAATACTCTTTAAGAGCAATATTAAATGGTTTAGTTGATAGTACCGGCTCTAGGTATATCTAATTAATCTAGCTTAGTAAAATATGCACTAAAACTTGACCGAATTAATGAACTAAGAATTTACAAAACATTGCATGTAAACTGGATCCGCGGCTGTCGAGTTATATCCGTACCTAAGAAGATACATATTTTGAAATACCTGTATGTGTTGGAAGGAAGGAGGATTGTTTCATGCACGACATTATCTAGTTCAAACTCTCATTTTGGTGGCAGTTTTCTAATAACCATGGTAGGAGTACTCAGCTTTTCGTAAGGTGCAGCCAACTGGAAATGTAGATTCTATTTCCTCTCCATTTGTCTGACTGTAGCGGTGTTAGACTCAGATGTAATAATACATCGTAGTAAATGACATGCGGCACACGGAATAGAAAACGAAAACTGTCCACTGAAAGCTGAATTATTGCCAGCAATGTGAGGTTACGTAACGTCCAAATTGTGTCTATTACCCCATTACACATGAGTGTTAATCCAAACTAGGCGAGAGCCCTCTTCTCGAAGACTGTGCGGCCGGTTGTAAAAACTGGCCGCTGTGTATTGTGGATGTATACTTCATGTGGAATCCATCCCGCAGACGACAAACAAACAGTGACGCTTCTGAACAGCCTTCCACACATGCTGGCGTTGACTTGGCAGAAATCTTGAGGCATTACCATGAAGTGCGCGTGCTGTTCACTGCCGTCACTAGTTTGAAGAGAGGCCAACACAATAAGCTTTCTCACATTCAGTGTTACCTAAAAACTCAGTTCAGGGAATTCCTACGCCACTAGTTTATTGCAGTATACAATATCTCTGGCGCCTAACGTCTCAGGTGATATAGCAGACACCAAGTGCTCAAATCCCGACGAAGCTAGCAAATTTCCGGCCCGTCTGGTGTAAGGAATGTTTTTTTTTTTCATGTGTGCACCTAACCTGCTGTTCTGAAGTACGGCAAGATTTTTGCACTGGCCATGCACCTTCGCCTCCACCGGCGTGGCCTAGAAACCAAATAGAAGGCTCTAGCTCGACAAATAGTTCTCCGTAAAGCATGTAGAAGGCTCAGAAAACATGAAGATCTTCAACTTCCTTAGTTTTATAATTTAGTTTTTAACCGGAATATCGGATTTTCATGACATTTGAGAAATGTTTTCACTAAGGAGAATGTCAAGTTTCATTTTTGACATTTGTAACATATGCGTCTACTAAGACTCAGTTATGTCAGGTACACATAGCTGCCCATCAGTTTCTGAAAGATTCAGAAGTAATGAACCAATTAGAAAATTCGATAAATGTAATGCATTTACTATGAGTGTAATACCCAGAGGAACATTGGACACAGATTCATTCAGCCGCCCATGTCTTAGTTAGGTACACAAATCATAGATATACGCTTAAACGTATAGTATTTTTTGGCTGCTGTTGGAGATAACCATTATCAGACTCTAAAGACTTTGGTTTCGCATACTCATCCTGACAAGAAAAACGAATTCCTTCAACCTTGCAAAAAAGCATGTAATTCTTCGATGTTTCATCGAACATTTTCCAAAATTTCTGCATCCGGGAACGTATCTTTATTTTACCACAGGTGCTAAAAGTTAACGAGTTGCAAGTTAAATCTGAAATGGAGAATAAAAGCGTTGAAACGTTGTTGAAGAAAGTGTGCAGCGTCGGAAGAGACCATGTTGAAAACCGTTTCAACTCATGTGTCAGACCGTGATTTAATAGAAAGGTCCTCGTACAACTGAATAAGACTAATCTAAGGCAAAAAGGCCCTCTGTTTTGCACTTAGTAAATGCGGATTATTTTGTTTGCAGTTTTTCCTTTATAATGATTACTGGCCTACAGCTTTTACTTTTGAGTGTAGTGAAATACTTCTTCCACCAACCTATTTGAGTAGGAAGGACAGGAAAGATAAAATTATAGAAATAAGGTGCCGGACTGATTCTAATATGAATTCTTTTTTCCCTCGTACCATTAGGGATTGGAATGCACAGCAAAGAGATTAGCTTTGGTGCTGAGCACCCTCTGCCATCCACAATTTTGTGAATTGCAGAGTATATATGTAGATGTAGATACGACACAGCAAAAAAAAAAAAAAAAAGTGGTTTAACAAATTTATTTTAGTTTTACATCTTTTAAGATTACAAATGGCATATAAAACATAATAATCATGCATTAAATATGACTAAGTATGGTGTTCCATCCTATACAATTTTACTAACAATTTACATTTATTTTGTTAATTTTTCCATGATGTTCTTGAAAAGGCAATTTCGATTCATTGATAAAAGGGTTGAAATGAGAGTGATTTCCACAACGACTGTTTACACAGAGTTAATATACTGTCACGCTTAAGTATAACACTAAACGCATGACATCATGTATCCATTGTAAATGCTATACGTCGTACCTCGCAGCTGGCGAGTGACATGGCAGCCAACAGACTGGTGTCCGCGTGACCTTGGAGACACGCCTGGTCAGCGGCGGTTTCTCCGATCGCCTCTTAGGTGGCTGTCAGACAGATAGCATCTCAGTAACGACCGACGTCTTCAGCGTAGATCGTACACAGATTCTGGCAGTCGGCTCACTGTTAAGAGAAAGCTTACTCTTTTTTCGTAACCAAAACTGTCTTGTTACAGATACTGCACAAAACTAATGAGTAAAAATTTATGGTCAAAACGTTTTCATCATTAGTTTAATGGTGTAAGTCGTTCCTGAATGGATAGACGAATCGTCGGAATGTTGCAAGGTAGAGCTTACTGTAGTGGCTTTGCATTTGTAGATATGAGTTTGGAGTGCGTGGTTTTTATTTATGCTTCTTGGATATTCTGACTTACCTTAATTGCACAAAACGGCATGTCACAATGACGCATTCTCTGCCATGAACGTATTCGAGAGATTTTTCCCTCTATACACAAAACTGATACAACGCAGCTGTACATAAGTAGCAAGACTTTTATACACTCAAGTGCAAATGCGCTGCAACGTGTCGTCTAAGTTGCAGACTATCTCCATCGTTTTCTTAGCGTTTATGAATCAAAACTTACTGAAAAATGCCGAGTGCGATACTGTATTCCCTCAACAGAAATATATATTTTTGGGTACTTCTCAGTCATGCATGTTATTGGTAAAAGTTTATATTAACAAGTATCAAGAAGCAGACTCAGGTTCAGATTCTGTGAAACATGGACCAGTGAGATTTTTTTTGCTTTACGCTTGTAGGCGTCGCGGTCATTAGAGGCGGGATGGGAATGGGGACAAGGAACGGGAAAGAATACGGCCATGGCCTTTTGAAGGAAGCATCCCGGCATTCGCCTGGAGTAAACTCAGAATTCATTAACCAGATTGTTCAAATAGATTCAGATGGGCTAATAAGCAAGGAAACTTTTAGTGTCGAATGATGATGAAGCAATTCTGTGCAATACGTATTCTAATAAATTCTATTAACAGAAATAAAAGTTTGTTCGTACGCGCGATGGGTAGTGCCAGAATACCTACTAAAATGTACGAACTGTCTTTGGATATCTACATACCCAAAGGACGACTATGGATGAGGTGGTTAGACATTATTAATCGAACAGAGGATAAAAGTGGGACAGAAATGAGGGGGTACAGTAACGCGACGAGGTTTGATTCGTCGCCTCGTCTAGTATTGTAGATGCAGCGTGTGGTGGTTTCTCCCAGTAGCGGGGCCTCCCGCCTGGACCTAGGCCAAGGTGTCGGACTGGCCGCTCCCTCCATTAGCGACTCTGTGGCTGCACACAGCCTTCACACCTTTCATCTTGACAGCTGACAGCACGCTGCAGCCGTCTCGGTTACTTCGGGAAGTAAATAACGTGCACTGCAACTTCGACCGGCACCAGAATTACTCCACTGACGATGGCTTTTACCACTATAATCGTAATTCACAGTACCAGTACCAAAGGAATAGCTGGCTTCTCCGACCACCGACAGACATCACTCAGGTGATTCAACAGGATTGATAGAGGACATGAAAGAAGAGTGGGTATTTCATCAAAACGAGTCCGAGACAATCTGTTGCTCCTTACGGAAACAGGTTATCTACTCATCTATAATCTGAAAACCATGTCCTCGACATGCAAGAAAAAGAATCTATTTGTTTCGTAGTCGATGTCAAAAACGTTTACTAATGTAAGGAATAATTTCTGACAATGTCAAAATTGTACCAAATTATTCTATACTTCAACTTACATAAAACCACAAAAAGACATAAAATCGTTTCGTTCCCTTCTCTGTTACAGCCGATCAGAAGATTTTAGTCGGAAACCGGTTCCTTGTACAATATATCGACCTGAGGATTAAGAAGAACTATTTACTGTGTGCTACATAAAAATTCGCTATTCAAATCTAAACCAGCGTCGTTTATTTCATTTACGTATAATAGAAGATACAGAAATTAGTACAATGTTTTCTGAAATGTTAAGCTATAAAAATATTTGCGATTTTGATCTCCGGAAAGGTTTAATCTTACAGTGTATTGATTGAAAACATTAGTTTTGTGTTGGTAAATATTCTATTAGCGACTAGTTCTTGATTCATTCACGTACCAAACTTTTGGTAACTTTATTTTTCTTGATACCGTTTTTATTTTTGTTTTCTTATGACAAGACACCAACATTCGTAACTTTACTTTGAGGTATCGTCCGCAGTCCATCCTTATTGGTGGCCACAAGTCGTTTTTCTCAAGGTAACATCTCCTATTTCTCTCTCTTTGAGTGTCCGAGTTTCGCGGTTTCTTTGCTCCTGGCGTCAGTAGTGTAATTAAAGTTTGGTTGTCGTTGAGGTTTTGCTGAGATGCCGGGATAGTGATCACAGAAGTTTCCCGTACCCTTTTACGCTACGTCGGATCCGGATGGCAGACGGTCGAAAAGTTACGCGTTTTACTGCTCACGTAGTGCGGCCGTTTAAGGCGCTCTCCTTCGTATTCACATACAGTCAAGTTTGTTTTGTAGAGTATGGTATTAATGCTTCATGCTATGAATTTCATATCTGACTATAGATCCAGCCCATCTTATAACACCTTACCACTGAAGCGGCTGAGAACCAAGAACTTCTTTTCGAAAACTGTGACCGTGAAAGCGTCTAGCCGTATATACTCGTACTCCCTCTGTTTTCTGAAATTCCGTAACATCCATCAGTCAAAAGCACTTAAAATTTTATATTTAGTTATTATTTGACAGATTATAGCCAAAAAGCAACAAATCGATGTGACAGAAAATATTTGGCGTAGGTGTTATGGTCAAATATATCATGCAGCTTTTTCTTATATAATGACATTCTGATTGCTGCAACACCCACTTTTTCATGTCTATGTTTTGTAATTTCTGGCTTTCAACTTAAATTTTTGTCTTTGTGTTGGCGAATTAGTTGCGAACTTTCTGTCTAATTTATCACTAATCTTTATCATTATAATAATTTGTTTCACTTTTGAATGTCTATGAAAAAGTGGGTGTTACAGCAATCAGAATGTCATTATTTGTGTACCTCAGCGTATGGTCATTCACCACATGACAGAAAATATTTGGCGTAGGTGTTATGGCCAACGTTTTATCTACTCAATGATGGCCAACTGTAATATTTCCCCAAACCGAGAAAGAGTAATTACTTTTTCTTTGACTTATTGAGCGAAACTAATGCAACGCATTTAGGACAGAACAAGAATTCGTTTTCCCCGTGTCATTGTACGTTATTAATTTTTTGTAAATAGTTATTACGCTACTTGTAATGTATCAAAGCAATGGAGTTTTATGATTGAAAATATGAAAATACCACGGCTTTCTGGATGAAGTAAGAACTTCTTATAGCGGTAATTGTGTTTAATGCAAAATGTGTTTCTTCTTCAGTTCCTAGTAATTTCATAACGACAAGAGAATAACTATATCTATCGGAAACAATTATTTCACATAGCAATAATAACGGTATTAATTTATAAACAAACTTTCTTCGCAACATGTAAATTCACGCTTTGAAAAATATCATAAACGTATTTGGAATGACTGCCTGAGTATGTTAGAAAATGCTGCAAGACAGATGTTAACAGTTACGAGTTCGTATGTTCATTAACATCGTTTGAGTAATTCTGCGTTGTGTTAAGGGGAAATACTGAACTCTTAAATATTTTGCATTTGCATTATAAATAATACATCGATTAAACACATTTATTAACATTTAACACAACGAATTGAAGCTTTTAAAAAAGCTGTTTAACCAAATACATATTTTGTGACCCAAGTCGGTGAGTGAGCGATAGCATTCAGACCTGACATTAGCGAGGACGTCCATCCAGATTCAGATATAGCATTATTTCAACAAGACATGGCGAAAAAAAAAAAAATTGTGATGTTTCCAACGAATCTGATGGCAGCCATAAGGTTAGTTTTGGTGCAGTTTTCTTTGCTATAAATTCAACTAGATGCTTACGGCGTACATAATTCCAGAAAAAAAAGCTGAACCATCATATTCCTTGATTTTCCAGGGATCACTAAGGATACACAATGGTTAATATATATATTTGCTTAAATGCTGTAAAAGTTTATCGATTTGTATTATGATGGTTTTTCTGTATTACAAATTATTCCGAAAGTATTATAAGGTGCTTCCATGAATGATTGTAGCTCAGCCCAGAGAGATACTTGGAATGTCCCCACACTGGAGTCCTGACCCCTATCCACGGCCCTTGGCCTAGTATGTGCTCAGCTGTCAGTAAGCGTGCATGGACCTTCCCTCGGGGTATTACCATCAGTTATCTGGGTCACTCGCACTGTCGAAACGCAGCTCAGTGGCCACACAGCATCGGAATCACGAGAAACGATGACTCTTGCTGCAGGAAATCATGTCAAGGCTACTGCCGCATCGAGTAGCTTCGTAACTTATGGCTGAAGGTTCCGGAATTTCTCCGACCATTTAGCCCCTTGAAAAAAGTCGCTTAAAATTTTCACTCTAATCTTATGTGGGAATATTTACTCCACGCATTACAATATCTGTAAAACAAAATTTCTAACAATTAAATTAATAACAAAATTGTGACGTATGTTCCACTCCTTTTGTTCTGTCATATCTATAATTTTACTTCTAAATACTGGGATTTGCTTGTTCCTAATACTGTGTTGCTTCGAGTGTTCCATCTAATAGTATTCGTTCATTTTTGTAGCAAAGCATGATTTTTTTTGTCCAGTTCATGTTGCAACTTTTTTTTTTTTGCCAGACACTGTGGGCGATTGAGAACTTTAGGACACGGTATTCGGAAGGACTTAGCTTTAATTCTTTGTGCGGCCATTCATATTTAGGTTAATCACTTTTTTTTTTAATCGCTCTATGCGAATTAAGGAATAATTCCTTCACCGACGCTATGTCAGTCTCTTTCTCTGTTCTTTGTTCAAACACCTCCCTCGGCTTTAACGACCTAGTCATAGACAGACAGCAAAGATCTGTCGAAATTAAAGAGGCTGCTCTTGTCATTCAGTATTTTTTCTACAGTTTCTATCTTATTATACATCTTAATTTCTCGATTAACTATTGACCCACATCAAATTTTTCTTTGCGTTCCTGGCGATGAACAGTAGTGATAGGCACAATAGATTTACATCACCACTTCTTAAAATCCTGTCCCCGTTACAGCCACCTCATTCTGAATAAATTGTAAATTCATTTTTCAATGGCATAATTTTTACCTGAAAACTTTTAATTTTTTATTATTTTCTCCCATCTAACATTACAAAAAACTTTTCCAAATCTAATAACACTATGATTGTATTCATCTATTTTCCTGATCCACCTTCATGACTTTAATTGTAAAGCCAAAATTACTTGTTTCGTATAACGTTTCTCCTTAACTGAACGAATATCTTAATTCGTAGTACAGTAGGTTTTTTTTAGGTAGTTACAGAAATTAAAATGCATTAGAATTACATATAACATTTTTAATTTATTCGAATGGTTAAGAATTGCTGCAGCCAAGAATGTCTTCACAATATCCCTAACGAAAGATCGTTATTAAAATTGGATATTATTTACAGATTTTACTCGTTTTCAACTGAGATATTACGAAATTTCAGGATAAATGGAACAGCGTTAAACCAATATAGTTAAATATAAAAGTATGTTTAGAAAATATCCTTGTGGCATGTAGGTATAAACAGTTAATTACTTGTTTAAAGTGATAAATCAGGAAATAATGAAAGCTACTTCCAAGCATATACGATTTATTTATTTTCACGCTCTATAATTTGCGTCATGTTCTCAGCGTAAGAAATAATAACAATAAAAAATGACTTTAAATTAATTCTGCCGTTTACGTTTTAGTAGGGAGTTAATTTTTTAGTTTGCAGAGGAGTAAAATAACTGAGCGTCAGTTTCAATTTAGAGTGTGAGTGAAGTCTAATATTATTCATCAGGTAGCCACACATGACATCTCGTCTTCTTAGCGATGAGCTCACATACATGTTGCAAGGGTGAGTCGATCTTCAGGCGCGCGCTATGGAATGTTAGTTATCAGTGCTATCTGCACGTGTAGTAGATAGCTGTGAGATGGAATGTTGGCGGAAGTAGAAAAACAGTCGAGTTCTCGGAGGTCGGTAGCGCGTGGGACTAAAGTCGGATCACAGATTCCACAAGTGTTAGCGTATGAGATAAGGGACCGTGCATAAACTACTTGGCTCGGTCTAGGGGGGAGGGGAGAGGGGTTGGCTGGAAAGCTACGTTGGTCTACGTGGGGAGAGGGGTTTCATTCATATTAATTGTCACAGTTAAAATGAGGTACAGAATACTCAACAGCATGTAATGTAGGAGGGGTTTACAGGCGGCTAAATTGGAGCTACGTGGTTTATGAACGCTCTCTAACAGGGAGGAGACTGGGCGAGACAAACCATTCTCTACACAAAACGTTGATCCAATACAATAACGAGACGGGTGGGACATACCAACACACCAATCGCTACATGACATATCTGCTGAAAGCACTAATTTTTTCTCCCTTTACGGTTCTGCATTTATTACTATGAAGATCCTTCACTAACACAACCCACCCAAGTTTCAAAACAAAACTAATGCTCGAAACAGAATCATGTTTCGTGTGATTCTCGTAGTGTGAACGTGTGTTTTAAATTTTGTCCTACTTAATCTGGGTTTAATATCTCAATGAAGTTCAAATATTCAGGAAACAGCAATATCACCTACGATGTGTTCCCCAATTTAGCAGCCATATTAATCATTTGTGAAGGAGGACAGAAAGAGTGTTTACGTGGACTAGTGGATCTCGTCAAAATCCACTCCCGTACTACACGTCTTAAAGACGAAAGTCATTTGTAAACCCGGTCTTCGTAACAGTATCAGTTGATGTACCAGCCAACAGCTTCCTGAGTAGAGGGAAGAAACTGCAAGCAGATGTACAAAAGTATATACAAGATCATATTGCAAAGCGCATCTCACAAGGTAGTACTTTTGAATGTACTCGATACCACGAAAGCTTTATCGTGGAGGACTTAAAACTAGTTTTGTTCTTGTTTGCAATCCAACGATACGACGTGGCCATTCTTCCTTTAAATGAATTAAAAGCTGCATGATAAATGTCTTACACATATTGCTCTGGCTGAAGGAGTTTTCTTCGTATAGTCGATTTGCGTCTAACAGAATGTTAACGAACGTGCAAGTCTTGAATTACCAACTACTGCAGTTTAGCCAACATCTTGATTTTCTACAGTAGTTGACTCTCCTCTCTGAATGCACCGTGCTCACATTTATTTGGACCAGCATTCCCGCGTAGCTCAGGCGGCAGAGCGTCTGACTGTGGCCCGGACGAGGGGGTTCCGTCCCTGACGAAGCCCAGGATAATTCCTCGAAGCTGAACGTCCGGAACGGCTCCCCAGGCCCACTCAGCCTGCTATGAAATGAATACCGTGGAGGAAACTTCGCGGGAAGGTAAAGAACGGCGGGAGCGTGGAGCTGACCCCGTCACATCCATTGTAGTGCCGAAGGTTGCAATGGGAATGCAGAGCTCTACCTCCGTGAACCCTACGGGAAGCGGCAGAAGCTGTAGGAACACCGTGACCATTAGCTTTTATTCCAAATTTTTAAATGCACCATACAAGATGTGTGGTGGCATTCACAAAGTGTGATGGAGATTTCACGCCTGCAGGCGAGTGAAGCAGCGAGCTGACGGTTGGTGAGCCTGCCGCCCCGGCTGACCGCAGTACAGAGTTTCAGAGCCGACCGCAGCCCGCCGACCCGTTCACCTCTCTCAGGTTACAGGCTCTGCTTTCGATTCCCACCACCGCGCTCTACACTACACCAGTCAGGACCAGCGTTATGGAAAGGGGGGGGGGGGAAGTAAGCGGGTCAAATCTACCTGGGCCCGCCATGCTGATGGGGGGCCCCGATCACCGGCTGAAGGAGCCCCCGCTCGACAAGTTGTAGAGCTAAAAAAAGGTCGCCCATTTGATGTGAGGGAGGGCCCTAACCGATGAAATTGACCAACTGCTTACCCCGGGCCCCAAAATCCTAGCGCCGGCCCTGACACCAATCGTCCCGCGCACCGTCTTTCTGCCAAGGAAACTACATTCCAAACATCAGTGTATGTTTCCCTCGTTCTTATTTTGCAGTAGTTTCTACGAACTCTTTCTATAGCACCAGTATCGTGTTCTGTGACAGCAAAGTGTCTCTAGCGTCCCCTCAGACATGTGCTTACGAATAGGTACACAGGAGTCTACCGAATAATAAAGCTGTATACCGATAACTGATTATGATTTTGGATGAAGAAAGACTGACGAACTCTTGAATCGACGCTCTTCATTAATAAATATTGGAAACGAGGTATATTCAAGAATCACAATTACGTAGCATTACTAAGACCCAAAACCAACCTGTTGATCAGATTATATTAAAGTCCAACTTCCTCTGCTTTAATGAGGACTTTGGCTAGGGTCAATGAGACAGTACCTTCATGAAATTGTGAAAGAAACTTTCACTTACTTCTATAATGTACAACTGAGAAAACTATGGGTGGCAGCGGGTGTTTTGCACTAAAACTAAACTCTCCTTATTGCGCACTAATTTCTTAGAGTATCGGGCATCATTATGACGACTTATTTTCCTCAGTCCAGAATGGCACCCTAGTCGGTCGGTTTCGATTTGTTGTGAAGGTTCGAAAGGAGCCATTTCTCAGCTCTTGCTTACAGTGTGTCGCTCTCTTGTTGAGGGAATAGTACCCAATGACTGTCGTATTGGTCATCGTTTCTCCGCTTATGCATTGCAGCGAATCTTTTTGACTCATTATTATGGTAGCTGGGGTGACAAAAGCTCTGTTTACCGCACCGTGTGTCTCCTCTTCACTTGTTCCGCTCTCCGGTCAACGCCTCCACGCGTGCGTGACCTTGAACCGCAGGTCCAGCAGTCTCCACTGGCCAGCAGAGGCAGTGGTCCTCCTCACAACACAGTCCTGGCTATCGGTATACCTCACTGCAATACGCAATTTCCACAGCACGTTTTCCTTCAGCATCTGCTACAACTGTTGGAAACACTTGCAGAAGACGAGTTCCTGAATTAAATGGCTGATGTTCACTTTTTTTCTTGACATGGAAGACGAGTTACAAAAAAAATCATTCACATTAAACAATTTTACTGGTATCGAGATCGCATGGCAATCGCGTCCACAAATATGAAACTAGAGCCCTCTCGTTTAATGACTTCAAGAGTAACCCATGCTCACAAAATGACAGAATTCATTAAACAAATAACTCTAATAACAATTGGTAAAAAAGTAGTTAGAGTTAAAGGACAATAATCTGAAATTAAGACGTTGTTCAATGAAGGAAGTGTTTGGCTAAGGTGAAGAAAACGGGATAGTGTTGTTTTTTAGTATTGTTATATATCAAGTGCACAGAAGAAAGAAACAAAGAGAAAATGTGATTACATTCTTATGCATGTACCTTATAGTGTAGACATTATTATTCAATTGGATAAAAGACAGTTTATAGTATTTGCAGATATGGTGAAAATAATAGGGCTTTATCAAAAAGAAAATTTTGTACCAATTATAAACATTAATTTAGCATTTTCTTAACATTTGTTAGGGTGACATCTGTGAAAAGTCTCAAAAATTTATTGTTCTTCAGATCTGATCTAACGTTTCGTTGAGCACTTGAACAAATATAATATTTCCCAAGTAGATTTCACCGTAAAATCTATTGATTTCTGTGATTTTTAGGAAACTCTGTGCCTAGGTCGTTTATTAATCAGCTACATCAGCAGAAACGTAGCATACGTCTTTAATTTATTCCAAATAGTTTTGTTAATGTAGTTGTTATAAAGAATTTTCGTTACTTCGATATGGTCTTGTGTGAAGAGGCTGAGATGTAGGCACGTGGGCGAGGCCGCTGGTACGTCCTTGGGTCGGGCGGCCAAGCCAAGGAGAGAAGACAGCGCTCTCTGCGCAGGGTGTTACTCTGATCGCGGCTGATACGGTCAACTTGCTGAAGAGTTACTAGAACAGAATTAACCTACAAACACTTTGCAAGAGGTCTCAAAGCAGAAATGCAAACAAGAAGAGCAGGTCAACGTGATAATTCATTGGAACTGTAGTTAATGTGTAAGAACATAGACTTCCTTTGTGAGGGTAGTATAGCGCCGGAGGTCATTAGATCATTACAGATGATTTCATACTTGTGGAAGACAACGAAATATCGTGTTTTATATATATATATATATAAATCCGGCGGTATACATGTGAAGACTTCAATATAGTTAATCTGTTGTTCACACACAAACAGGGCAAACAGGTAGAAACAGAAGCTATATCCGGAAAAGAGACATCAAATCATTTTCATTAGCTTTTTTTGACGTGTTCTTTTAAGGGAACAATTCTGGCAATCACCCGGACTAATTTTAGGAAACCGAAGAAAACCCAAATCTGGATGACTTTATCTGGTGTGTTGTATATATTCAACACAAAACTATTACTCCTGATGTCATGCGCTTGGTTAGCTTCCGTATTTACGAGTATTTCCTCTTCACTCCTCAGTGACGTTGAGTGAAGTGCTAGTTAAATATTTAAGTGTTTTGAAAATTCAGGGCTCAGGCCTCAAATCCGGTGATGCAGGAAGATTTACGGGTATTGTTTTGATTATATGAGTACGCTACGACAGTCCTTGGTTCGGATCTCACGTTAATCTGTTCGTCCAGCCACGACAGATGCGGAATACATGACAAATCAGCCTAATATTTAGTCTTACTTCGAATGCAATCTGCATACAGTGTCGTGGGAAGTGGTTTTTTCCTTTCCATTACTCAATTGCTTATCACGCAGTGGAGCTACTAACGAGTCACCATTCCTTCGTTATAGTGTTATTTATGATCTGCACGACAACCTGACATTTTCGTGTACCATTCCTGATCGAAATTGTCTGTACTTGCAGAAAATCTGCTAATGTAAATATATATTTTTGACTTCAATTTTTGTCTTAATTGACTCTTGGCCTTACTGTCAATCAGCCAGCTCCGGTTACTATGAAAGAATTCCCAACAGCAAACGTCTCTGAAGATCTTTCTTAGGCGCCCAAAATATCCGGGCATTATTGCAAATCACTGTGTGCCATTTTCAATTACTTTTTCCTTTATTTTTACTTATATAGGGACTAAACACGGGAAATAAGTGAATAGCCTTTCCCAATAATAAGAGGATAGGTATCTAATGGAGATTTAGAGTAGCGTTTTGGTACTGAATTCTAGGCAAACAAAAAAGTTCAAGGTTGATGCGAGCACTATGAAAAACGTAATATGGTAATGTGGATATGAATGTCGGGGAACCAGATTCTGTAGCGAGAATGCCGTTCCCTTTTTGGATGATCAAAGGCCTTGGAAGTTTCTCACGACATTCAAACAGCGTCTCGAAATCCCTTCATTGGATGAAGCTACAACACAAGAAGCTACCCGACTATTCTGTGAGCTCGGGCAGGGGGCATAACGCAGGTGGACTGATCCTCATACATAATTCATGGAGCCGCAGTGCAGATGAATGAGCGTGGTGGGGGCGGCCCGGGCGAGATGTTTCGCTTTTTTTGTGTCCGCCTGTGGCGTAACTGTAGACGGCGCGGCGGTCCGTGCGTGCGCGGTTGGTGTGTGGACGGACCAGACACGGGGCTCCGTGGGAAACCAGCTGGTAACCTGAGCAACACGGCGGCCAATCGGAATCCAAACCCCTCCTCCACTTACAGCAACAACAGGTGTTTCTTGACGCCCCAAATAATGCAAGCAATGGGATCCTTATTCACTGTCTGTTTGGTGATGATTTGATTTGAAATGGTGACTGCAGCACCCAGGTGTCCCTGTTGAGTGATCGCACGGCAGGTGATTCCTTAGTCACATTTAGGTTCCCCTCAGAGAAAACATCGACATTTTACTCAACGACGTTATTTGTGGGTAAGCTTAATGATATTTGGGTTACCACCTCAAGGTCACGAAGGCACCAAGCGAGTGTCTGGCGCTCGACTCGAATTGGCCGGTTCAAGACTCGGTTGAGAAGCGAATTTTCACTATTCTGGAAGCTCAGCCGTACTGATTCGAGAGGACACGCTTTCGAATCCCTGTCCAGGCATACAGATTTCGGTTTTTCGTGGCTTTCCAAAATCAGTCCAAGCAGACGCTGGGATGGTTCTTTCAAAAGGCCTTGGCCAAATTTCTTCCCAGTCCTTTCTCTCACATCTCTTACCGGCTGTAATATCATTGGCTTTGATGAGCATAAAGCCCTATGCAAAAAAGGAATTTATCGCCATGCGCCATTTGGGTAGCAGGATAGAGGAGTCATACACACATAATTCACCAAAATGAGTACCGAACGTCATGGTTAAATGAGAAACTCTTCGCAGTGTGTACGGTATGAGGGAATCTGATGGTTATTCGTCTCTCGGATAGGCGCATAAAAAGAAGAGACTGCTTCAATATTTTTTGGAAGAGCAAGTTTGACTAGTTTGGTAGCGTATTTCATTTCCATCCTTCTTTCATCTTTATATATATAATACAAAACAGCACACTACAACTAACACAATTTTTCACCTTCATCTCCACACTTAAAATAACATGGAAGAAACGAACTAGTCGCAATGGCTCTGACGAACTCTCTGCTAGCATGGGAGGATTCAACCAATCTTTGTTCCGTCGATCAAACATGACTGCAACGTCAGATTTTGTAGGGCAATACACAGGAACGTTTTAAGCGTAGAACCAAGTATATAGGAATTATATCATGCAGCACTACGATCTCAGTTGAAACGAAATTAAATAGACCTGGAAGTTTGCCCGAACTTCATCACTCTGAGCACGGGAAGACGCCTTAGCCTGAGGTTCAAAACTCGGGTGTGCCCTTCCGACTACGATTTTGAATGGGCTATGCGAATGAAACGTTTTGAGGGGTGCATCTGTATAATAATCGCTGTCTCCTCCTTAGCAGTGGTAATCTCGGGCCGAGCGTGGTAGTGTAACGGCTAGCGTTCTGTCCTCGCATTCGGGAGGACGGCGGTTCGAATCCCCGTCCGGGCATCCAGATTTAGGTTCTCCATGGTTTCCCAAATCACTGCAGGCAAATGCCGGGATGCTTGCTTCAAAAGGCCAGGGCCGAATTCCTTCCCATTCCTTGCCTCCCCATCGTTTCCCGTCTCTAAATACCTAGCTGTTAGAGAGACGTTAAGCAGATAAAAAAAATGTAATTTCGTTGTCTTTATAGAGAACTTCTTAATCGTGTTTTACATTGGCGCCATCCGTACGATATAAATCCCCCACCTCCTCCCTCCCTCCCCAGTAACACAACACCAGATGTATTCCAAGCACAAACAGGTTTCACTTAATACAGCCGGATTCTTTTTCTTCGTCACGTTTTGTAATGAAGTAACGATGAACAGTTTATTAGGAGCAAAGTGTAGGAGGCTCAAAAACTCAAGCAGCAAATCAAGGATTCGCGACGTAATAACAGTTCTCGCTACACGTTTATTTCGTGAAATGGTTACGTCGGTGGTTATAGAAATGTACTGATCTTATACTATCTTATCAATTATAATCAGTTTAGGAATCTATGGACCCAATTGTGCTGGTAATGCTGATTTTGTATAGCAGAATGTAAGTGAATAGAGGGCAGTTCCATTACTCTTGAAAGACATTATAGAATAAATGTTCAAGTAATCCGAAACAAACTAAAAATATGTGACGAAAATCTTGAAAGGTCTGATGTGATAAGGTAAATATTTTACGATAATTGCAATTTCTTGTTGAGTAAATAAATTATCTTTCTCAGAACATTCATCCCTATGGCATTCCAGGTTCTTGTCTGAGGTTAATTGGGGAGACAAAGGAAAACGAAAATCTGGATGGCTTGATGGGTATCCGAACCCTCGTCTTCCCGAATGCGAGGCCAGAGACTTACTAGACTCGGTAGTACAGCTATATGTTTTTCTGGCTAGCTGCTATAGATCGAAACAATTCCTCTGAGACAGTTGGCTATCAATTTCAAGCGTTCCTTCAGCTCTGAATGCAACTGGTTGTATGAAATAATTTTCAAAGAAGCAAGCATTGTTTTAACTCCAATTGTTAAAGAGTGAATCAAATCTTGCAAATGAAATACAAATATTTTGTTGTTGGTAGTGATTTATAAATTTTCGACGTTGTTTCTAAGAAGAGACAAAACAATGAATCTCTGGATATGTCCATAGAAGGGTTAATTTTGTGTTGAAGTTGGTGAAATGCATATTTTGGTATTAGAAACGGGAGGCATTATAATTTCTTCTATGTGCATGAATCTTCTACGTGTATGAATTTGTGCAGCGCATGTTTGTTATAGGAGACTCAGAGTGAAAACATTAAACACCCGGACAGCCAAGAGACACACTATCCATCTTGAAGTTATAAGATCGTGGAAAGAATAATCTCTTACTCCATTTGATTGTACCTCAACGTAACAATAAAAATAATTTCTTCCGCGTGAATGAGCAAAAACTATCTGTGTAGAGCATGTACGTTATAGGAGCTGTCGCATTTCTTATAAGCATTTGCTTGATATTACTTATTAAGAAATACGCCCTGTTGTATTTAAGAATGTGCTTCTATTTATATTATTCCTGAAGATATCTTTTGTGCAGTTTAATCAAATAATTAATTTGTTAGTCCTTTTCTTCACAATATAAATCACAACTTTTATTTTAAATTAAACACATCCATTAAATACATTATCGAACTTTTCCTAACAAGCTCTCCTTAGCTGCTACTAAGTAATCTCTCCGTCTCTGTGTGTGTCTCGTTGCTATGGAAACTTCTCTAAGAGTACTCACTGGCCCGTGGCAAGGAACGCCCATGGAGGAAGGAATTATATGGAGGAGAAGTGACGTTAAATCGGTGAAGCAAGCACTAAACTCTCCCGCATGGTGGCAGCACCGGCAGCGACCATATGGCGCTTCCCAACAATTAAGGTGTTCACATTGTGGTAGATGCAGTGATTATTTCATTTAGTATTGTGTATAAGTGTTTAAAAATGCCAGCTTGTGTTGCGTACGGTTGCACAAATAGGCCAGACAGGAAAGAACCTGGATTATCATTTCATAAGTAAGTTGAATTGTAATTATCGTTGTTGAAGTGAGCGGTAGACACCGCAAACTTTGCAGCACGTCTATAAATATTTAGTCATAGCTCTCAATGGGATGACTTTGTTCTCAAATTTTTCTTGGTGTAGTGTAGAAAATCAGCAAACTTGTTATTTTGCACATAATAGACTAGCATTATTTTTTAACGAGTGTTTAAAATGAGATTTAAAGGGGCGTGTTTTACTTCGCGATTCAGTGAATTTACTATTACGATTTCTTTCGTCACGTTGCTGATTATACTGACAATGGATGATGAAATTAACTGTTATGTGAGAAGCTGTGAGTTTTATTAATTTTTTAAATAGCTATTTCAGGCCATTGACTTAGGTTATTTTTAAAGCTTCATATAAGACTTGTTTCTGTTTGTAAATACGTCTATACCTATTTTTACCGATTTTGAAATCTTTCTCATCTATTTATGTCGAAACAGGTTCATGCAGAAATAAAAATGGGCTTCATAAATAAAGAAGTTATTGGCCTTTGAACAAAATCAATTTGGGGAATGTGTTTCTAATTTAGTCTCTTTTTTTTGTACAACATTCTCCCCCCCCCCCCCCGTATCTAAATCTAACTGAGAGATAATTTTTTTTACAATTGTCCTAATAAGTAGGGCTGTGAAATTAGACAACACATCTTGATCAAGAGAATGTTCATTAAGGTGACTGAATAAACATTTTATTTCTGGTACCAGCCTACAAAATGTCTGGGTTGCTCATCCCTAGAGTGGGTCCTCTTACTTTTTTTTCTGGTCTAGGACACATTTCAGACTAACCACAAGTGGTAGTAATAAAACTGAAATATCCATTCTGCATGTCAACCATGTAATCATTGTGGCTTTGACAGAATTAATTTTTGGTCCAGCCTGCATCCAAACCTAAACCCCTCAATTTGGATATTGTATATCCCCCAAACTAAGCAAGATATCGAAAACATTTATTCCTTATTATCGAGTTTTTTCGTCGTGTTACATGAGATTAAATTTGACTTTTGCGAAATTTTTCTTCTGCATTTCAACTCAAGACACTTCACTTTTGAGACAGTATATCTCGAGAACTAGGTGAAATATCGAAAAATTTTACTCTTTATTTTTTATTTGTCTCGTCTTTTTAAATAAAAATTCATCATAAAATTTGACTTTGAATACTTTTTTCTTCTGAATTTCAACCAAAACCATTTCACATTTGAGACAGAATATCTCGAAAACTAAGCAGGATATCAAAAAATTTTATTCTTCATTTTTTATTTGTCTCATCAAGTTACATTATAATCCATCACCAGATTGCAGCGTCACGTTTATCCTAGAGTCCCCTTGAGGTGTTTGTACATATTCCCCGTGTTTGTTGGGAAGCGGTCAAGCCCCCACCACTCCGGCCATGCCCCCCCACTCCTCCGCCGGCCTGCTTCACTCCCATGCGTGGTAAAGGTCTCTTGCGTCGTCTCCATATTATTCCTTCCTCCATGGGAACGCCTACCTCAAGGATGTTATTTTACTATCGGTTATGATCGGTTATGCTACAGCCCCCCCCAAGTTTACCATACCATTTGACCTCCATACCATTATAAATGGTTATGGTAAACTTTCCTGTAATTGTCACGTTTTAGGTAAGGAGAGCTTATAATTTTACATTTGGCTAATAACCCATTTTTTTTTTTTTTTTTTTTACAAATCACGAGTACAGATGTCTTGAGGTAACTTTCCCTGGTGGTTTTCCATAAGCCGCTACTGGTTGGAACGTCCTATAGTCTGTAACACACATTTCGACAAGTTACTGTCCTTATCACTTAACAACCAAAATTACAATAGGAATATTATACTACAGAATTGTTTTTAATAACATCATCTTTAACTGTCATAGCTTCCGCCTGTTTACCAAGCATACCATTAAAATAATTTAAAAATTCTATTACCTGCCCTTGGTACATTATATTCTTCATAAGACCGATCCTTTTGAACCATTTAACTGTTGTATAACCGGCAACATTATTTAAATCACATGTTTGGTCCCTGGACCAGTACAATCCACCCTCGCTAATACGACTGGGACACCATTGTTTCTTGCTAATCTAGCATCACCATCACAACTTCATTTTTATTTTATTTCTTCAATACATTACCTTATATTCTCCCCATAAGTAATAACTTTTATCCACTCTACTTCATCTTGAATATATTCACATCTAGGCTATGAGATGTATCATATCATATCATATCAACAACAAAGTCATTTGAAGGTTCTACCTGGACCTCAGCTATGCCTGTGTTAACCAAATCCCGAACCTTTCGGTATCATTTAAAGGCAATGCCTAGATAGTGGCCTTATTTACAGGAACTGAGTCTTGACTGTGTTGTTGTACCTGTACCCTCTCTATATGATATTTTACTTCTTAATGCAAAACACCTCTATTCATAACAACACCTTGTTTCTTCTCAACTCATTCTATTCATTCTAATGCTCCGGTGTATCTTACAAACTATATATTTCCTAAAAGAAAGACAATAAACTTCTATGTAATGGTATGCTGTGGTAACAGCCGAAGACTGCACATCTGATCGAGATCATCAACATTGGTAAGTGACAGCTTCCACTTAGTGGTTATAAACTTTTACTATCATTACAGTTGAATTGTGCGCAGCCACAACAATCAGTACTATTTACAAGTGTTTTGTGGCATTGAATAACAACAATATGCCAACTAAAACTTAATAATAGTAGTAAATTCCAATATGATAGAGCTTATCTTTACACACCTGTGACTTGCACTAGTGTTAAATCTTTTCATTCATCTTAAACTAAGTGATCATTTTCTGAGTTGTAGATTCAATGTCCTGATTGAATTTGTACACAGTATGAGACAGTAAGCATAGCTTTCTCCTCTACAAAAAAGAAAACCTTTTTTCTATATTTCCAGTTCACCTTTTCCCAGTTATTCATACAAAACAACTTCCTGTTTACAATTAATCTTACTTTGCCACAACAGTAACATGGCAAACCAACTTCAAAAATATGTAAAGAACTCTGAAAATGTTCAACACCATTATTCTTTAACTGCTTTGATCCATAATCACAAACACAATTCTCCCCAACAATGGAAAAAATGTCACAGTTTACTTCCTTCAAAATCATCAAACTCCATAATCCATCTACCTTCAAAGTCTCTTCCATCTCTTTTACCAGATTAAAACAACCTGTTCCTTTAATGTCTCTGATATCAAACATTTTTATAGACTTACAACCCTTTTCTACTGATTCATCTGTCTTCGTTTAAGTTTCCACCTGGTTACTTTCATGCTTAAACCCATCTTTTAAGTGAAACCCTTCTTTAATAATTTGTCTATCCTTGACATGATTTACATCACCATTAATTGTAACATTACTCATCTCATATTTTTCCCTTACAGAATTAGGCCTACTACCATTACTTTCAATTGTATTGCCTAATGATTCACACTGAATTGCATTCGTACTTTGTTCAAACCCTCTAATTACTAGACTCTCATTTACTCTTGTATCCTGTTCAATTACCCAGGTTTTCTCTTCTGAACTCTTCACCTTAAATGTCAACTCCTCAATGGCTAAATCAGTGTTGTCAGTTTGTGTCTTGGTAATGTCAATTTTGTCATTCAATTCACCTATATATTTTTCATAAATCTTTTTGTTAGATGCTCCCTCCTTTGTAATGCTGTCAAGTTGATTGCTAACAGTTTGGAACTGCGAATTGAAATTACTGCCTAAGCCCTCATGAGATTTAGTAAAGTGTTCCGACAACTCTCTTGTCTGTTCAACCAGTGCATTTTGAAATTGTTCAACCAGTGCCTTTTGAAATTTTTCAGACTGTTCAACCAGTGCATTTTGAAATTGTTCAGACCGTTCAACCAGTGCCTTTTGAGATTGTAAAAACAAACTGAACATAAACTGTTTTAAGTCTGAAATCGTGTCTGAAGGTAGTTGAGTGTTTTTGTTAGTACCACTCAGTGTCTGTGGTTCATCATTAGTAATGCCTTCTATAAGTGTTGTCATATTTGAAATTGGATCAAGGTCGGCAACTTTTCAACTCGTAAAAATTATTCATTAATCTACCTATATCTTCAAGAAATTGTTTGTTAACATAAACAGCTGGAAAGCTTGCGAAATTTATGCCATGTGTACGTGTTCTACTTTACGCAAATTAAAATCAAGTACACTTGAAATTACTAAAATCTAACTTTACAGGTAACGTCTTGTTCTTCGTGAAATTAATTTGCAAGTTAAAAGGTCAAGAAAATAATTTACACTCCGTAAGGTTATGAACAGTGAATTATTTGAAAATTTAAAGTGTATGGTAGACTATTACACTTTAGTACTCTTTAGAAAAATCACTTAGCTGTATATACGAGTGGTTCAGTCGCTGTAGCCGTTCAAACCACCTCCATATGCGACGTAGTAAATATCAGCACAGATGGAATGTATCCAAGATCAGCTGTTCCCGACTGCGATGTTTTTCTTAATAGTTCCTGATCGTCCGCTGGAGGCGCTGCCGTCAATTTGTTGTTAGTCGTTTCTAGGATCTTTTCTCGATGAATTCTTGTTGTCGAATTGTAACTTAGTTGTTATTTCGTATCAACTGCAGGGTCGCCATGTCGCATTTCTTATAAGCATTTGCTTGATATTACTTATTAAGAAATACGCCCTGTTGTATTTAAGAATGTACTTCTATTTATATTATTTCGGAAGATATCTTCTAGGCAGCTTAATCAAATAATTAATCTTTTAGTTTTACTCTTCACAACATAAATCACAACTTTTATTTTAAATTAAATCCATTCATTAAATACATTATCGGACTTCGTCATTAGCAAGCTCTCCTTAGCTGCTGCTCTAAGCAATCTCCTAGTCTCTCTGTGTGTTCCGTTGCTATGGAAACTTCTCTAAGAGTACTCACTGGCCCGTGGCAAGGAACGCCTACCTCAAGGATGTTATTACTATCGGTTATGCTACAGAGCCTGGGGGCAAAATCTTTCTATTCAACTTGAATTCACTGGAAAGTATAATCCCTTCCTCCATTTAATTTTATCTCAACGTACAGATAAAAATAAGCGTACTTGATATTGTTAAATAATATGGAGAAAGCACAGAGAGGAACGACGCATTATGTGACCGTTTGGCACAGCCTTAGGGGAAGTCTCAAAGACTTGAATGATCGCTGTGTCGATCCGGCGATCCATATTTCCGTTTTTTTCTTTGTTTCCCGTCAACACTACAGGCAAATACAAGTTGGTTCCTTGAAGAAGCCATGCACGAATTCCTTTCTATTTTTTGTCCCCAATCCCTTGTTGTTCTACGTCGACAAGCCGTAAACCCCCCCACCCCCCAAAAAGAAGAAAAGACTTGATACAGTGCTTGGCTGACACTATTGTCAGACGTAGACTACAGTTTCTACTGTCTATAGACCAACAATAGTTGCTCAACTGATGGCTGTATGTGTAGTTCCTTCTGTGGATGGTTTTAAGAAAGGTACGTCTTGGCACCAAACGCCCTCTACCACAGTAGATACGTTAACTGCCGAGTATTGCTGCAGACGTCGACGTGGGTCGACAGATTGGAGCATGAGGCGCGTGACGGATGCGCAGTTATATTTAGCGGCGTCAGGCCTAATGGGAACCCCCCGCGCGACACGCGGCCACTATCAGGTTCCCCCGAGCGGCCGTTTGTCGGCGGAGTCCTGTTTCGGCGGAAGTTGTCGGCCGCGACGCCTTATTCCTGGCGGCGTCGCGGCGCCCCGCCGGCTTCTCGGCGCCGGAAGTTGTCCGGGTGCCCCTCTCCAGCGCCACAAAACAGACGACCGAGAGAGGTATGCCGCGGAGAAAGGAATGAAACCCAACCCACTACATAGACCTCAAGTCAAAAACAGAGCAACTAATCAAAATCACTGCACTGACATCCGTATTTAACTTTCCATCCTCACCAGAATTCACGGGAGGCGAATACAGAGAAAGTTGCTTGTAATCAGCCATGGCGGTATTATTATGTATACCCTGCGAATAATGTTCACGGTTAGGATCTAATGATCTTGTTTTCGACGAATCAGCAAATCTCGTGGGTAAAATATTCGACGAGGGTTCAAGTAATGTTAAACGTATCGCTACACTTCTTATTGGTGATTGAACGATTTTTTATTTCTTCTAAGATGATATCACAAGGCCCGCCCCGTTGTCTCAGTTGGTTGCGGCACCGTGATGGTGTCGGGCGCTGACACGGGTTAAGCTGGTTTCAGTCCTGATGGTGGGAGGAACTTTCATCAACAGGACTCGGCCGGCAGATTAGGAGAGGTGGTGGAGCACAATTCCTATTATCATATTGTGTCAAAGTCCCAGGTTAAATACCAAATCTCTCCGCAGTGCGCAAGGAGTGAGGGCAAACGATATCATTGATGGAGATTCGTCCGAAGATGCAGACATTTATCCGCGGCCCCCTTGATGTCTTTAGGAAGAGTAGGTACCGAGTCTCTCCCTCTCTTTTATTCTTCTGTTATTTAATGCAACATAAAAAAATACATACACCATCACAGTCATCACACCTGCAATAACACATAGGAACACACACTGGGGAATGAACCGGGAAACAACCCCAGATCGTCTTCCCAAGAGAGTTCCCGTGGAGACGATACATAGTCCCCGGTAACCGCTTACGTCCGTATCGGGTGTGGCGTCATAAGAACAAGATATCGAGCTTCGATTATCTCCCGTGCGCACGTCAATTACGATCTTCAAGCAAACAGAGACTGTTTTTTAACTGTTCATATTTGAGAAACGCTTTTACAGATGTGACAAAGTAGCGACACTCATGGCAGACATCGGATAGCGATGTTATTGCTCAAGTAACATTAACTCGCAGATGAAAGTAAAATATTCATCTTCACATACGTAACTAAAAATAAAAGGGATAAACCATTCATGAAGTATGAAGAATTTTTAAAATGTTACATTGCACTATTAAAACTCTCTTCTAAGGCGTACGTAATACATCTTCAAAGAAATACTGTGGTTGCTTGTTAAACCCGTAGTTCTATTTATACTATGAGTTTTGCTATATGAATACATTATTATTACTCCTGCGGATCAATTGGCCCCAGATAAACTGGCTGTCGAAGTTAGCGGCTTATACCAAATTCACTATTATATCAAACAACTTAATACTATTAAATGCTTTCGAGTAAGTAGCCGAGTTAAGGAAGTGTTGTCACACGATATTTCGGCGATCACATACACTGTCATCATCTTCACCAGAAGTGTGATAACACTTCCTTAACTCGGCTAGTTACCCGAGGGCATTTCATAAATTCTCAACGTACAGAGAACTTCGTTCTTATGTATCATATCTCTACGGGAAAAAAAATGCATCGTCAAGACTTCACCAGAAGATGGCGACAGTGAATGAGATCGGCGAAATATCGTGTGATAACACTTCCTTAACTCGGCTAGCTACCCGAGAGCATTTAATAAATTCTCAAGGCCGAGAGATACTTCGTTCTTATGTAACATAATATCAAACAACACTTTTTTTTCACATCACTTGGCACATTTATCGATTTCCAATAACTACAACAGTTTCTGCTTACAGCTTCACCATGGTAATAATTCGACACAATCTCTGCCTGCACTTCCGGCGATAACCAATGTTATACGCTGACAAGAGATACAGCCGCTCTCCTAGTCAAATAAATTTACCAGATAGAAACAATTAAATTCTTTCAAATAATTCCCTAACAATATCATAAATGTTTTGCAGTTGTAAGATATTAAAATTATGGGAATCACGCGATACTTTCAAGAAGATTCCGTATAATTACGTATGTTTTTTCCTTCGGGCTCTCAGATCACTTGGCGGTATTACCTTCACGTCCAGTACTAACTCAGATACGTTTCGCGTGGCGCCTACGTGGTCGGCCGCCCACAACACCCGATACGTACGCACAGTGTTATCTGCGCTGCGTGGCCACGGGCAGAGAACAGAGAAAAGCGTGGGCACAGCTGAGTCGGCAGACGGCTCGTCGCAACTGTCAACTAAACATTCAGATACACTGCTAACACTCCCCTAGCTGATCACCTACGAGGTCCCTTGCAGAACGAAATTAGAAACTTAGTTTGTGAAAAACATTAACGTTACTATACATTCACCCATCATAAGATAACTAAAACAGCTGAGAATTTATTTTAGAAAGAACAACATAACCTATGAGTTTCCTTATCACTCATATATTAATCAAACATAATTAAAAACTAGCTAAGCCGCGGGAGTATATTGTATGGTATATACGTAAGTGTCACAGAGCTAATACGTGGGTTGGGCTGGGATTGTTTGGCGGACAGACGACGTCGTTTTCATTTGAATTTGTTGGAGAATATGCGAAAATCTTAAATTTCCGAGTGCAAGTAAATATTTCTTCTTTCAACCTATTTAGGTCGCAATGACAGGAGGGATAAGATTCGAGAAATAAGATGCCGTACTGATACATTTATGTACCCTTTCTTTCCTCGTTCTGTTCGAGATTTGAACACACTGAATTAGGATCGGTTCTTAGCACCCTCTGTCATCTACAGTAATTGTGAATTGCAGCGTATAGATATAGATGTAGATATTGCGAGTAGCAACAAGGGACGATTAATGGATTTTCTATCACGCATAAAGTGTAATTAAATTTTAAATCACCAGTGAATTCATATTAACTCTTGATCCACCACTATTCTCGTAATATATCTAAATCTCTTGAAAATAGTTGGAAGCAGGAAAATTGCTGTTTTTATGATTCTTTAAGATATTGCTTCTCATATGAAGATGAAAAGAAACCAGATGGTAATCTTGTGACACTAATTATTCAGTATTTTCAGTTGCATATTAGGTACAAGCATGGTAGCGACGCAACATAAGCAGCGTATAACACTATAAGTTCGCAGGTTTTAAGTCAGGAGCAACCACAACCAAATGTCAGAGATGTGGACAGCAGGCAGTGGCGCACTCAGTTCATGAGCTGGCGTAAGCAATCCCTACCTCTGCAGCTGCTGACACCAGACACCGCCACCAGCTGTCTCTGCACGAGTAAATATTTACTGTGGGCGGTGGGAAGGGCGGCGAGGTGAGAGAGGCTGTGATTAGCCGCCCTGTGTGGCACCAAGTCATCAAGTCTCTTTGTGCCACTGTTCGGAAAGCAAGTTTCGACAGTCGCGTATGGCCCTCAATCCTAAAAGTCCGAAAAAAAAAACCCAAAGAAAAATCACAATATTTTGTGAATTGCTGTACGACCGTATCAGAAATTCTAACAAATAATGTTAAATGTCAGAATTATCACAATAATTCGTACAGGTTTGACGTTATTGGTCAGAGGATCCTAAAGAAAGTTTGACCGCTGGTTTGACAGAGTTTCCGCGCTTGTGCCTTTATCGTATCTAATTACCCGTGCGCGGTAGGATTACCGGGTGAAGGGACCTACAGTTTAACGTGGAATCCGAACAACGGAAGCGTTCTGGCGTATTTCGCATCACACAGAATACTATTCCATAAGTGAAGGTGAGGTTAGGGGCTGTCCTTGAATAACGTGGGCTCAAATAGTGGGAGGGGGTCCGGCGAAATCTCTCCAAGGGGGTGGGAGATCAACGGAAATCTCACGTCAACATTTTATTTCACATTTCCGCCCTTCAAAGAGCAGTATAGCCAAAAGAAAAAGGTTTTTAAAAATTACAAGGTCGATCTTACCAATATAAAGGGGAGGGAGAGGGGGGTTCCAGATTTACGAAAAAATGCTCACGTAAATAATGGACGTCCCCTTTAAAGAGTCTTTCAAAATCTCCCTTGAGACAGGGATTCGATACGGGGACCTTACGATCCCCAGTCAGACGCCTTAATTACTGAGCCAGCAGGCCACTAAAGGTGAAATAACGTTGTGCAACTGTATGTTATGAACCAGTGTCTGTCAGTTTCGTAATTCTTCTATTATCTGCAAACTTATACACGGTACTTGTATCATACAGACACTGGTAACGTAAGCAGTCTAACAAAGAGCACGGTACCACATTGTTCAGCTAGATCGTCATCACTTAAAACGAATGACCGAGTTTTAGGGGAGTTCCCGGCGTTGCCCGGTATAGTTGGCGTAGATTTAACCGTACCCTATTTTTATTCCCGCAAAACATTTGTAGAAAGTTTCATAAAATACGCGCCAACTTTCTCGGAATTAAAGCAAACTTACATTCACCCGCCCCCTACCAAGAAACTGGTGGGCTGAAGTTTATTTGCACGTATACTATTTTCATTCGTCCGAAGAGATTCATGTATATCAAGCTTCCATAATTTGGTTAAGAAATTTAATTACTACATTACTGAACAACCCTAGATTATGTTAAAAATTCACGTTTGATTCAATTGCGAAGTGAATGGATATACTTGTGGCTCGAAACGCCAGATCATTTAACTCTGCAGATAAAATATCAAAAGTGAATACGGAATAATATTATCGTAAACAGAAGACTAATGCTGAAGGCCAGAGATATTGTCCAGAGATCGTGCTTAAAGAAAATCTCTGTTGTTTTAACGGCTATTTATGTCGTTTAAAAGTTGATATCCCGAATTAAAGGAAAGAATACTTCAAGCTATGGCTTTTAAAAATTGAATATATCGAATTAAAAGAAGGAATACTTAAAGTTTTGATTAGTGTGCAAAGTAGTTATTACTATAAGTTATCTTATTGCTTTAATTAAAGGCTATGGTCAGAGACATTGTGTTGTGTGTTTAGTGCGGAGTATGCGGCATCTAGTGATTCCTCCTGTGTAATTTCTCACCATACATTCAGAATTTCATTTAATGCTCCTACATTATTTAACGTTGAAACATAAGACATGCCAGACAAGTGAATTAAGATTCTAAGCTTTAAAACGGTGAAAACTCCATCGAAATCTGCCCCTTAGTTGCCGAGTTTTTTATACGACCAATATGTCTGGTTTTCGTTTTATAGATATAGATAATACTCCACTTAGTTTTATGAGTGAAAATATTAGATAATAAACAACAGAAAAGCGATACATACATTACGAAACACATAAAGAAGAAAAATGCATTTCATAAACTGGATTAGTCACGTCTGAATCTAAGTAAATATTACCTACATTCGAGTTCCACTGATCTATAACCTAAAGAAGCATTAGCAGATTGTTTCCTCAAAAAATTCTACTGTCGTATGCTTTTCAGGCCTGAAGTCCCAACTCTGATGTTTTCGACACTGCCTGTAGGCTATGTTGTGGCCTAAAGAATCTCACGCAATAATTAGGAGAGCAAATACAGTGCAAACAAAAAATAATTAAACTGAGACAATAAAAGCTTAATGGCAAAGATTCGGAAGAAGATTTGAATGACTGGATCGATGGTAATAGACTTTCCTTTGTTCCTCCTTTTCCGCGCTACACGGGGACCTACACAAAAGGAAAGGCAACTTTTTAAACACGTATTCAGACTTCTTAGCAACACTTCATTCTTCAAGCAGCTCGCTTTCACTAAACAAAAATGTACTAGCACAATAATTCACATATTGGTACCAAACATAACCGTAAATTTTACGGTGCGACAAGGTACAGTAGGTCGGTTTTCGAACCAAGACTCCAGGAGTGCCGACAAGCTATACTACAGGTATCAGGCGATACTTCGCAATCACCTAGACGAGTTCTGGGATGGTCTCTGTCTAAACCTATGCACAAACATAACAACTCAAAGACGAAATTTTGCTAAGTTCACGCAGTACATACACGTACGTAGAAATAGTGACTATGCACTTTTAGGGCAAAACGACTAGAATTACGTAGTGTATTAAACACGTAAACACGTTAAAATGGAATTAGAAATAAAGAAATAAACCGCTATAAGAAAGAGGCTAGAAGGCGCCGACCCGAGCCGGAGTTAAATCGTTGTTACTGTTTCCGGCGCCACCGCCACGGGAAACATAAATCTCCCGGTCACACCAGTGAGTGGAATTCTGGGAGAAGCGGCGTCCTCCTGGAACATGGCCGGTCTACAAGTGGCTCCATTTCTTTGTTGCCTTCGTGGAACCGGACGCTCCGAGAGTTCCGTCGCGTCAGCATCAGCAAGGTTTGGAAAATGTTGAAACGTAAATCAGATGTTTTTATGCAGTCGGAAAGATGAAAGTGAATTATCCAGCTGCACCATTCCCCTCTGATAACAACTTGCATTGTTCCCGCTTCCACTGTTTTCTTCACTGAAGATTAAGATTTTTTTCTGATTTTTACGATTGGTTATCAACATTTTTATCACACAGTATCCCAATTTTAAGGATAGCGTGTGTAACATATTGTTAGGTCGCACAGTGTTGTTCTTCCAGCGATGATACATAAACATAATTTACATTTTTAGCCCATTGATTCAGTAGTTTCTTGAATAACAGAATTGATTTTAGTAGACTGTAGGTATCTGTGTCTTCACTTCCACGTCTGTTGCATCACTGTTATGCAGTTCACAGCAAGGCGCTAAGTAATAACTCCTTACATATATTACAGTTTATAATCACACAAACAGAAACTAGCAAATAGTCATTGTGACATCATATTTCCCTATTCATGCATCTTGTGAGGTCCCACTTCTTCAGATATTGAGAAATAATAATAATAGTTATACAATTTTGAAGTGAACTACACTTAATGGTTCCTTGAGGTTTATTACTATGTACACAAAACACTGATAAACAATAACAAATGTGGTACAGTTAGCGGATGACCGTCGAGAAATTTAGCCTGGTCCTGATCCGGGGTAGAGAGAGACGGCTTCTACTTCTCGCGAACTTCCGGTGGTCTTCTGTAGTTGAAGCTGGTTCCGCGGTCAGGCCGGAACTGGCGGTGGAGCGGCCGGCTACGCTTATATAGGCGGCCTGGCGCAGGAATTCCGTTGTGTGGTAGTACGGCGACCTCTGTAAGAAATAGTCCCACTTAGCTTATAGATGATTCTATTTGTTTTCCTGGTTTGTTTTGCGCCTGTTTGGAGTCGTATATGTATCCCGGCGTGCAGGCGCGTTGTGTGTGAGGTTTGCCTGGCAGGGGCCTTTACTGGCAGACTGAACATACCTCCCTCCCGGGGGGGGGGGGGGAATGGGGGGAAGCGATGTCTGCGACGTCTGCGAGGTCGTCTGCCGCGGCGCCCTGGAGCAGACTATGAAGGCTACCTCCAGGGGAGTACGGAGCTGTTCCCCTGGCGATGCGTGCCGACCTGCGTCGTGGTGCAGGTTGTGGTGGAGGTACTTGTGGAGCTAACGGCATCGGTTCGTCGGCGTCGATGGCCGGGGGCTGTACGGGGGGCGCTGAAGATGGTCCCCGCAGGTGGTCGAGAGGCTGCGGCTGATGGGTGTCGGAGCGACCGACAGGTTGTGGCGTCGTTGGTGGCGCTGTAACTGTCCCTGAGCAAACGGTTAGACGGCAGGAGTGGTGGATGTGGCAGGGAAGGAGAGGAAGAAGTGGATGGCCGTGCCGTGGTGGAAGAGGACGGTGCCGTGGGGTAGCGGGGACGTAGTTGGTTTCGATGGCGTCGCACTATCCGGCCATACAGGCTGACGTCGAACAGTTGGCGGCCCCGGGGCCGCTGGATGACCCCCGGAAGCCAAACCGGCCCGGGAGCCAAACCCGCGGGCCCAGACTAGGGAGCCCGGGGTGAAACGGAATGGGCCCGAAGGTACCTGTACTTTGGGCGGGGGTAAGAGGAGATGGAGGAGAGTGCGAGGTTGGCGGCCATGCAGCAATTCCGCCGGGCTTTTGGCCCCCACTGGAGTGGTTCGATAGGAACTGAGGAAGAGTGTCAATGCCTCTTCGAGTTTGTGACTTGTGGTGTATTTGGTCATTTGGGTTTTGAATGTTCTGACTAGCCGTTCCGCCTCCCCGTTAGATTGGGGGTGGAAGGGCGGGGTGAGGAGGTGTTGGATATTGTTGGCGGTACAGAAGGATAGGAATTCCCGACTTCGAAATTGCGGTCCGTTATCTGTGACGATAGCGTATGGTAATCCTTCGATGGAAAAGATCTTCGTGAGGGCTGAAATGGTGACCTCTGTGGTGATTGTGGAGCAACGGACGACATATGGGAAGTGGGAAAAGGCATCCGTCACTAGGAGCCACTGGTGGCCTAGGAATGGGCCAGCGAAGTCGAGGTGAATGCGTTCCCAGGGTCCGGACGGTGCCGGCCAGGAAAGGAACTTTTGAGGGGGGCGGGGCAGTTGTTGGGCACAGATGGTACAGCGCCGCACCATCTTCGTGACATCCGTGGTAAGGCCGATCCAGAATACATGGCGTCTGGCAAGGGATTTGGTGCGGGCAATTCCCCAGTGTCCTTGGTGGAGAGTTTGGAGGATTGTCGGTTGTAGGGATCTCGGAACGACGACCCTCGGGGTGGAATTTGGTTCTGTGCGGAGGAGCACTCCTTCTACTACTGGGAGCTGGTGGCGGATGGAGTAGTAGAACTTGAGGTCTTGATGATGGCGTGGAGGGGAACGTGTTTGCCACCCGTGTTGGATGTGGTGTCGGATGACACGGAGGAGGGGGTCCTCCCCTGTGGCTGCCGCGACTTTGAGGCCGTGACTGGAAATGTCTTCAGTGCTTCTTGTATGTCATCGTCGATCTGGAACACCAGAAGTTCCGACTTGTCGAAGGCAAGGTCTGGTCCCTGCGGTAGTCTGGATAAGGCGTCTGCATTAGCATGCCTGGAGGTGGTACGGAAATGCATGGTATATCTGAACTGGGACAGGAATAGTGCCCAACGCTGGATGCGGTGGGATGTTTTGGTAGGCAGACGTGTGGACGGATCAAATAGTGATAGGAGTGGCTTGTGGTCGGTAATGAGATGAAAAGAAATCCCATATAAAAGGGAATAGAATTTGGAGCAGGCAAAAACAATAGCTAGCGCCTCTTTCTCGATTTGAGAATATTTAAGCTGAGCAGCCGATAGGGCTTTGGAGATGTAAGCTACGGGGCGTTCCGTGCCATCTGGTAATTTATGAGACAGAACTGCCCCCACACCATAATCGGATGCATCTGTGGCAAGTATCAAGGGGAGGTTTGGAGTGTATGGCATGAGGCATGCTGCGGACTTGAGCTGCTGTTTAAGGGTGTGGAATGCGGTCTCGCAAGCTGGGGTCCAACGGAACGGGACATTCTTGTGACAGAGGTGGTACAGGGGTGCTGCCACTTGTGCTGCTGAGGGTATAAATTTTCTGTAGTATGAAATCTTGCCTAAAAAAGATTTCAACTGATGTAGATCCTGAGGCCGAGGTAAGTTGGAAATAGCGTCCACATAGGAAAATGCTGGGGAAATGCCTTCCTGAGCGATGATGTGACCCAGGTAGGAAATGGATTGTTGAAAAAATTGACACTTGGAAAGGTTGCATTTCAATCCTGCTGCCCGGAGGCGGAGGAAGAGTAGGCGGAGGTTGGTCATGTGTTCGGCAGCGGAGGGTCCCGTGACGACTATGTCGTCGAGATAGTTGATGCATCCCGGAATATCCTGGAGAAGTTGTTCGAGATACCGTTGAAAAATCGCTGGAGCACTGGCCAAGCCGAACATGAGCCGGTTGAGTTGGAAGAGGCCAGAGGGAGTGTTGATGACTGTGTATTGTCGGGACTGGATATCCAAAGGGATTTGAAGGTATGCTTCTGCCAGGTCAATTTTTGTAAAGTAGGTACCTCCTGCTAGTTTACGGAAGAGGTCGTCCGGTCTCGGAAGTGGATAGTCGTCTACCAGCAGATGCGGGTTGACGGTGGTCTTAAAGTCACCACAGAGACGTAAGCGGCGTCCTGGCATCTGAACTATGACCAACGGCGTGGCCCAGGGGCTGAACCGCACCGGCTGGAGGATCCCTTCGTCTTGGAGACGTTGAAGTTCTTCCTGAAGTGGTTGTTGAAGCGCTACGGGTACCTGGCGTGCCCGGAAGTATCGAGGCCGTACGTCCGGCCGGAGTTGGAGTGATGCTTCGAAGTCCTATGCACAGCAGACGCCTGGTGAGAACAGGTCCTGAAACTCGGTGCAAAGGGCGTCCACTTCAGGAAAAGGAACATGCTGGGATACGAGGTGTATGTTATCCTCAATTGAAAATCCGAATAAGCTGAAAGCGTCCAGTCCAAATAAGTCTGCTGTGAGAGAACTGTTAACTACTAAAAAGGGGACTGAACGATGTACAGACTTATACATGACGTTTGCTGTGAATTGTCCCAGGAGTGCTATTTCCTGTTTGTTGTATGTCAGGAGGCGCTTGGGGGCCGGCGAGAGGGGGGGCGAGCCAATTTGCACATAAGTAGTATAATTAAGCAATGAGACTGCTGCTCCTGTGTCGACTTGTAGGCGCAGGGGCTTGCCATTGACCGTAACGTCAATAAAAAGTTTGGATGCTGTGGAAGTGTCTACCTGATTGATATCCATAGGTGCGCCGCTCAACCTGTCTTGGTAAGACCCTGGGCGGCGAGAGCCGGGATTGGCATTGGTGGTGTTGGTGCGTCAGACGGACGCCAGGTGTCCTTCCTTTCCGCAACGTGAGCATTCAGCCCAACGATCCGGACAATTTTCCCTCTCATGTGCTGAATAACAGGCGGGGCAGGAGGGTAGGCGGAGCGGGCTGCGGCGTTGGCGCTGCGGGATCCGCTGCTGCTGCCGAGACTTGGTGCCCCTGCCGGAACGGGCCGGTTCGATGTCCTTCTGAGGAAGCGGTCCCCGGTTGTGGTGTCGAGAGGAGCGCGACTGGGAGCTCTGGATGGCGGCGACGTCCTGTGTGTCCTCTACGTCGGTTCGGATTGCGGCCACATCCGCCCAGGACTCCAGGTGGCGATCTGCGGCCGTAGATATTTCGAATTTGTAGGCAAGTTCGATGACCTGCTCCAGGGATGGGTCCTCTAACTTGAGGGCGTCATGCCGGAGTGCGGCATCTGGTGCAGCCTGTATGATGTGATCACGCACCATGTCGTCGGCGTAGGATTCGTGGGAACAACGAGTTTGAAACTTACAATTTCTGCTAAGGCCTTGGAGTTCGTCCGCCCACTGGCGATACGTCTGATCGGGCTTCTTCCGGCATTGATAGAATTCGACGCGGGCCGCGACGACATGGTACCGGCGTCTGTAGTATGCATTCAGTATCGTACAGATGGTCGTGAAGGTGAGGGTGTCGGGGTCTTGTGGCTGAAGTTTGGTGAGCAAGACATACATCTTCGATTGGTTCCAGGAAAGGAAATATGCACGCTGGTCTTCTTCTTTGGATATGTGATGAATTGCGAAGTGTTGTTTTATGCGCTTCTCGTAGGTCTCCCATTCTTCGACGTCGTCGTTGAATGCTGGGAACGGAGGCGGGGCCGTGGGTTGGCGGAGATTCCTGACTTCCGCAATCAGTTGTCTCTGAGATTCGAAGAACTGATGTAGAAGTCCTTGGAGGAACTGTTGCCATTCCGTAGGTGCTGCTGGCGTAGCCATGATGGTCGCGAGTTCTTATCCCAACCTTGTCGCCACTGAAGTGAACTACACTTAATGGTTCCTTGAGGTTTATTACTATGTACACAAAACACTGATAAACAATAACAAATGTGGTACAGTTAGCGGATGACCGTCGAGAAATTTAGCCTGGTCCTGATCCGGGGTAGAGAGAGACGGCTTCTACTTCTCGCGAACTTCCGGTGGTCTTCTGTAGTTGAAGCTGGTTCCGCGGTCAGGCCGGAACTGGCGGTGGAGCGGCCGGCTACGCTTATATAGGCGGCCTGGCGCAGGAATTCCGTTGTGTGGTAGTACGGCGACCTCTGTAAGAAATAGTCCCACTTAGCTTCTAGATGATTCTATTTGTTTTCCTGGTTTGTTTTGCGCCTGTTTGGAGTCGTATATGTATCCCGGCGTGCAGGCGCGTTGTGTTTGAGGTCTGCCTGGCAGGGGCCTTTACTGGCAGACTGAACAAATTTTGTATGCATTGTATGAATATATCTTTAATTTCAAGGCCGTACAATATAGCAGTTTGTGTAGGAAAGGGGTAAATTAAATTTTCGTTATATGTTTTGTCTTGTTGAAGTTGGTACACTGTAATGGTATTGCTCGTATAGCCAAGAAGACACGGATTGATACAAAAAAAAAAAAAAAGTTGGAGAAGAAAAGATGACGGTGAGAGTAAATGATGTTTAAAACGCCAGTACTTTATATTTGATTTCACGGATGTGAGAAAGTGTATTGTTTGAGCTGATTCTAAAGTGTTAGTAAATAGTAGTTGTCATAAACAAGCTACAGATACTTTGATTTCATAGATAGTTACATAATAAATTAACTAAGCGAAGTGATAGTTTATAAACTTGTGTGACGATATTCTGGGGCCACATATATCGTCATCAGCGTGCTATCATTTACAGAAAGGATTGTAAAGAACCTGGAAGGAGTGGTGAGACCTTCCAGGATTTCTTTAATTATCGACGGTAAAAGTATAGTGAAGATAGCAGTAGAAAGGAGACCTCGCAATCTTTTATATTTGCAACCCAAATAATCAGGCGAAAAACAATTTGTTGAAGTCATAACTGGAAACAGACATCGCATATTACAATTAAACAGTATCCATCGGTGCGGAGTAAGGGAAATGCGGCAAAAAGATATGGAGGTAACAAAAAAGGATTCTGTTAAAGTCACCGGAAATACTGTAATTGTTACAAAATTATGCATGTTTTATGGGATAAGGTAATTGTAGAAAAACCACCATCTATGAAATACGGCTTTATCCCTCTACACACATTTGCCTGACCGTGATGACTCTCGCGTCGTAAAATCTGAGACAGTAGTTTTAAGTAAACCTCACTGTAAAGCATTAACAACTCTCCCGTCCGCTTGCCATTCTCAACAGACCTATTGCATTATCTGTACCAGCGCACAGACTGTAACTTCAGCCAAAACAGTCGCAAGCGAAATGTTCTTTCCACATATCATTCAGTTCTCTTATACCTACCGCCATTTTTTTTTTTTTTTTTTTTTTTTTTTTTTTTTTTTTTTTTTTTTAATGTATTAACATCGCATCACGTGTTCACGTAGATCTATACTATAATTACGAGCGTTACTCCTCATTATCTGTTACAATATTTTTTAAGTTGTCGATTGGGGTTTTACTGATGAGCTTAAAATCTGCTTCGTGATTTTTAGCTGAAACTTGCGTATCTACGTGTTAGTGTGCGAATTGTTCTTCATATACTGCTGACGGTCGTAAGACCACAGTATTACTACAATGTACTTAAAGTGAATATTTTCTGGAAAGTAGAGTTGAAAATCCATGAAAATTATAAAAAATAAATAACTTTTGTCTTCCTAGCAATATTTAACAAAACAAGATAGGAGTACAAAACTGAAGGTTAGTTCATCGGTAAAACATATTTTGTCAATTTTGGGGAGGGTGTGGGGAGGGGGGTAATTTACGCGCTCCATTGATCACTGTAGCTTATTATGACAGAACATAACTGGTTATCAGGTCAATCACAAACATAACAGCAGTGACTAATCACCTGCAGACGGCAGTTAGACAGGGTACGGTTTTCGACAGCCTCGAGTACGATATTTCAAGTTAATGCTTATAAAGAAATAAAGTGAGACAATATCGATGAAGATAAAGACGACAATTTCTGTAAAAGAATAATTGCCAGGGATTAATTAACAACAAAAAAAGGAAATACTAAATGACATCTTTAGTACCTGTTCTCTTAACGAGAGATGATTCAGATAGTGTTGTATTTAGGTTGCAGTCGAGAGTTGTAAACAAGCGGCGGCCGGCGTGCAGGTTGTGGTACAGGCTGGGAGCTGATGTCAGACGGCTTCACCTTGAGACAGAGGCCACGACCAGTTCGGAGCGTGCATAGATCGTTTTTTTCGCGTCGAAACTTCACCGACAATCGTTCTTTTATTTGGATTTCTGAAATGCTGTTCTGTTAGCCCAATTTCCGTTTTGACTAACTGAGAATGAAAATGTAAATCTAAATCGTCCAGAAGATGGCAATATAATTAAGTTTACAGTCCTAAGAAGAACAGCAACCACTCTAATATGTAACACAGTACACCTTTATCTTGACAATTATATCAAGGAACAGCGAATGTACCAACCATTCACCTAGAGGTTACAACTCAAAATGAATTTCAAGTTCAATGGTTTGCGATTTGTCTATGTCGCTACTGAGTTCCCATTCCTTTCCTACGAAAAAATCACCGTCCGGGCATCCAGATTTGGGTTTTCCATGGCTTCCCCAAATCACTCCCGGCGAATCTCTTCAAAAAGGTGATGGCCGATTCCTTCCAGTTCCTTCTTGTCCCCAGTACTTTCCCCTGTAGACTTCTACAGAAGTCTGCATGGGGAGCCTCCCCGTCAAGGCATACGAGTCGGTCTTACCTCAAAGGCGCACCAATAGATGTTTCACGTTGACAATTAAATGAATGTCAACCTCGAAACTTTAGAGCATTACTAACCACCATCCACTCTGTTACTGCCTAATGTTACATGTAGGCATCTCATTGGTAGTGAATAAAATGTATCCCTTTAGCCTCAATAGACTGCTCACATAACGTTGATTTTACCTCTCATTCCACCTCAGTCGTGACTCACGATTTAACGTCGAATCGAAAGATGGAACATCCTGTAAAGTAAAAAAAAAAAAAAAATCATTGGTTGAGATGAAAGTCGATATAGGGACTCCTAATGATTCTGACCACTACAGTGATTTGAATTGGATGCTTCTTGACCAGCCAGTCGGACATGCTTACTACAATCACTGACAATATGTGCGCACGGAAAAACCGTCATACAGCACAGTTGCCGGCTGTTCGGCCTCTCTGTCAAACCCAGCGTTGCTGGGTCATCTGTTCGCGGAGATGATATAGTAACCTCAATGAATGTGATTCGAGCAACTAAGTTGTCGCTGCTGTAGGATCAGCCTCAATGTTTTCACTCCTACTTCTTGACGTCAACCAAGGTCTAATAATCTGCGCGATTGTTGTGAAGATTGAGATACTGCTGTCGACTTCTCGTTTGTCGTCGAGCGGTGGAATGTGGAAAAACATACACTCCCGTTTGAGCGTGGGCAAACAAGCAATTCTGATTCACCTCGTGACGACAGTAACAAACAGCGTGGGTTTATAAAACTGAGAACAAAGTTATGCAGCAGATTAATGTGATTTATTTTCGTTCCATAATGTGTAAGCAGTGATGTTACTGTGTCTTCAGTGAATACTGAAAAACGATTATGCATCATGTACCAGAAACATCTAAACTCCCAAGAAAAGCAACCACGATGAACGTATTATTTTTAAACTCCAGTTATTCTGATTCTGTGCGTCTGAGCTTTTCTGACAGGTGAATTTAATTTCTTTAGGGAGTAAACAAAGTTCATTCATGGCCATTACTCTCCTGATGGATGTGAATCACTGTTACAGAAGAAAAGAACGTTACCGCATTATGAGCAACATTTGTTTCTTTCGGTGGTCAACTAGTTTTTCTGTGGACTTACTAAAGATCTTCTTTAGTCATCGAGGTCTTTGGTGCATTATATAATATATGGCAGCCAGGTAAATGTGTTTTAACCTCTATTACAAACAAAATTTATTAATGTTCTTAATCCTGAAATTTTTTATTGAACAGAACGTTACCAATAAAACTAAGTAACAATTGTAAAATACCGATAGTTTGTATTTTGAGAGACACTTTGTGGAGGGCAGAAACAAACTAAGGAAGTGCAATGTGATTGTAGGTCATTTCTCCACAGTTGCTTAGTAAATTAAATGTTAATAATGAACGCCAATGCAACTATTTTTAAATGGTTAAATGCGTGCACGTTTCGCCTCTTATGGAGGCATCATCAGTGACGACTCCAATGCAAACAAGAGAGCTGTGATGAAGCACTGTTTACGTCTACCTGACACATTAATATTAGACAAATGACTTCAACCGGAACATGGCTACAAACCCTAATAACATCAATGTAAATAGTAGCAGTAAATGTTTCATTTAGGACTGTGTTAAACATGACGTAAAGAGTTTACTAAACTATAACTTTCAACACCGATTCACCGTTCATGATGCCTCGATGATAAAAACAATTACGTTAATGTTTATTATTAACATTTAATGAACTAATGAAAGTTCTTGAAAGGCCAGAAATTGCAGGAGGTGTGACGTTAATTAACAATTTGTTTTATGTCCTTCGTAGCCAATACATCTAACTTTACTAAGAATTGCTTCCTGAATTCGTCATAAATGAAACATAGTAACTTATTTTTAACAGACGAGGCAATATTTGGAGCATCTAAGGTGGCAAGCGCAAAATTAAAGTTAAATGTCCTGAGCTTCATGCTTCGATAGGAGTAGCTTATTATAAAGCTTATACATGTGACCATAACGTTCTTAATAAAGACAATTCTCCTGCGCGCTGTTTCTAAATTTACATAGGCCGATCTTGTAGTTAAGAGTCTGAGAGTACCTGGATGAATGTCTCTAATTCAGAGACTCAGAAGCAGTTCTGTTCCTTTTCGCCTCCCTAACTTGTTGTATGTGATTAAATTTTGAGTTGCGCCATACCCTAACCTTGAGCAAACTGTGAATACCGTGTTTTGTTTTGAGTGTCAATGCCAAACCAAGTGAAAGTCTTCCAACTAAGTCAAATGTCATGATCGCTTCAAAATACAGCGGTTTTCATTTAAGCTTTCGGACCTATAGATTACACGTCTCAAATTATACTAACGTCTTATAAACATGTGCAACGTCACCTATAAAATTAGTTAGTGACTGAAAACTTTCCTAATTACGATGCCTCTGACGGCTGGAGAATTCATGTAAACTACGGCCAAAGTTGCGCGTAGTGGGAGTAGTTGAAACACAAACTATACCCCAAACAGAGGAGTTGCCTAAAAATTTGATCGTAATTGTTCATGCCAAAAATATTTTCTTTTTCATTTACGCTAGTTTAATACAAGTAAGTAAACAAATATCGTTATAGAAAAGACATAACTAATATTAGTGTCAAGCGATTAGTTTTGTGAGACCATTAGGGACTGTTGCAAAGATACGTAGAACCCAACAAATTAAAAAGTTATAAATATATTATGAGGATTTTATGAGCTTCCTGGGTTCATCAAAAAATCCTAATCGGACTGGTAAAGATACAATTACTACAGATGTGTTAAAGCATTCTTGGGTATGATAGCTAAAAATATTATTTGTATTGAGTATGAAAAGTTGTATAATTGAGAATTAGTAAAGGGCTACAGTAGTATCTGTTCATGACTGAGGAGAATTTTTTTTTTTGCTTCTGTTTTTACGCCTCGTCGACGTGGAGGTCATTAGAGGTAGGAGAAGACTGGGAGGAAGGAACGGGAAGGAATTCGGCAATGGCCTTTTGAAGCAACCACACCGGCATTCGCTCCACAGTGATTCGGGGAAACCGTGGAAAACCTAAATCTGGATGGCCTGGCGGATATTTGAACCCTCGTCCTCCCGAATGCGAGGCGAGCCTTACCGCTCACCTACCACGCTTGATGACTAAGAAGAGAGAAGTAGCAGTGCCAACCATTCGATCTCAGTGGTAGACGGGTGCATGGAGAGGTTCAAATCTAACCACTGATGAAATCTTATCCCAATCGCTAATCTCTGCGATAAAATAAAGTATTACATAAATCGACAGCATGGGTTCATAGGACGTTGTTCAGGCGAATCTCAATTCATGGACATCGTCGAAGATATTTCAGTTGAAATAAGGGAAGGATTTTGCTTAGCATTTCTCCGAAGCCTATGTCATAGTAAGCCGTAATAGTTGTGAATAAGGATAAAAATATTGTAGTAAATGTGGATATGACTTATTTATTGGAAGAACTCTTATGATATAGAAACCAAAGATTCAAGACAGGAAAGGCAGAGTAAATCGTTGTTCGTTGTAATGAATAATTCAGTCATTGGGTTACAATTAGGTTGTTCGCAGATGAAAGGTCATATGACAGAGAACTGTGGACAGTAGCAGAAGAACCAGCACAAGAGTTTTACTTGAGTTGGTCAGCAAGGAATTAAGTTATGTCAAAAGACAGTTCTTGGAATAGTAGTCTGTTTAACTCGTTAGCTGTCTATCCTTCACTATACTTGTAGTTCTCGCAGGATGTTAAGAATCAAAACGTTGATGTTTGACAAAATAATGTTGTCAACAATAAATGTTCTCTTCAGAATACATCGTGTTGGTTAATTTCACATTATAGAAGGTTAGTGATTATCATTTCCAGTATCTGTATACGGTCAAAGGATAGGAAATTTCTGAAGTAAATCTGGAAAATGAATGCAATATCCCAAACGAGGTATATAGTAGGCTAAAAGATTTTTATATCGCAGTCAACTGATGAAATATTCGTGCCTGATTTTGCTTTAAGTACTCGGACTGTCTCACCCTATATCTGACATGGTGCTCTTTTCCCGGTTCCACTCGACATATTCAATTCTTCCACCGGAACCAGCTAAATATTATTTTGTCACTGCTCATTACAAGACGCTTTCCGGCCGTATGTTCATTCCCTAGTTTGGGCAGCCTTATTTCGGTTTCTAGTGACTTACAGAAATTACTCTTAGTAAACGCCAAGTTGGAAGCTTAAAAATAGCGTGTCAGAATTCCCACCCGTTTCAGCGTGTTTACGGCGTCTGTTGTTTGAGGTCGTAAACAAAGAGCAATTGAAACAAATTATTGAAACCCAATGTAAAGCGTTAAAACATTGCTTTATATTCCCAAGGAACATCCTTTACTGCTATGAAGCGTTGAACTAGCCTCTCTGTTTTCATTTAACTACTAACCTGCTCTTATCTTTCTTTTGGACGGCTCAGTGTCAAGTAGTGTAGTGGCCCGGACTGCTGAGGAATGCCCGACTAGGCGTGAGAGCCACTCTGCCGGGGTCAGGTCAAGGTCACGGGCTGGATACCCTCTTAACACTTTCTCACATCTTGAGGTCTTCATAGCTGACAGGGGGTCGAGAACATTGAACGTCGTAGCTGTAGGCAGGGGCATATTGTCTAATCGGTTCTCTTTATTCATAACACTGTTTACTGAAAACTGTTTCGAGGCAAAGATTCTGCGTGAAAGCTTTTTAAGACACTTTTATTCACTGTATTAACCATCTTATGAACCCCAAACATTTCCGGCCCATAAAACATAGAATGCTTCACGCGAAATCAAGGATACTAACCTTGGAAGACGAGGTAATTCATTCTCATCTACCCTTCAACTTACGGTAGGTTTGAAAAAATTGAATGCGTAACAAATGGCCGAATATAAAAGTAGAAGATACCGATTTATCATTTAGTTCGAGTATGCAACTACTGCATAAACGGTAAGGGACATAATTATCAAATGTCCCATCAGGAGATTCCAAACTGGACGATAAGAGGAACTAAGTATATTAAAGAACATTAAAAGGGCTGATATAGACAATATTCCTACAATTTATTAACCGTACTCATAAGGGGGCATCCACAAATTACGTGAGGTGTTTTTCCGGATTTCTGGATCCCCCCCTCCCCCCTGGTGAGATTTCGTGAGATCTGGCCGGACCCCCCCCCCCCCCCCCCCCCCCCCCCCCCCCTCTGGTGAGATCTGGTCCGTGAGAACCCCCCCTAGAAATCTTCCTGGAAACTTTTGTAGACTTTTTTTTTAGGTCACACCCTAACTTTTTTGACGAAATACCCTCCTAAAATCGACTTTGCCACAAATTGTAGACCTTTTTTTTTTTGCTCTACTGTCCCCAAATTTTTCGCAAAAGCTCACGTGAGATTTCCGTAGACCCCCCCCCCCCTCCCCCTTTGGTGAGATCTGGTGAGATTTCGCCGGACCCCCCCCCCTCCCCTATTTCACCTCACGTAATTTATGGATGTCCCCTAATAAAATTGAATACGGAGACTTGTATACCAAACGACAGGGTAATATGTAGTATTAGTACTACCGGCTCAAAAATGAAAGGAAACAGACAGAGTTGATAATTCAACCCAAATCGTTTGATCTAAGTGAATGGAGATCTTGATGTCCAATCACGTCAGCAGTGTCTTTGAAGAATAAAGTGATTTGTTGAGGAGCAAAATATAGTTAGCAGAAGATCTCAGTTTGTGGATTAGGTGCAATTTGTTTTAGATCACTCGGTAGTAGTATCAAATTAAACGGGAACGGGAGTTGCACACGGTAAAGTTTGGGGACCATTGCTGTTCGTTATTTTAATGATAGTTTCTGTTGTTGGTTTATAGTTCAATGTTGGTTTGTTTAAGGATGAGATAATGTTGTATAATGACACTGAAGTATGGGGGATTATGAACAGCTACAGAGGTATATGGACAGGATATCTTGCTGGGTAAGTCAACGTGGAAAAGGAAAACTCAAAAAATAGTCAGCTTATTTGGTACATTGATAGAAAGATGCGTTTTAATGATTATACGGTGTAGGAAGAATCGCTCGTTGAAGAAAGAAGTTGTAAGTATCTAGTCTTATCATTTGATGGTACACTCAATTGAGCAGATGGTAGGGAGAAATTTCAAACGCCTGTGTTTATTGTAGTGAGAGGATGTAACTGGGATGTGAGCGAACTTAGATACAAAACTTTATCTAGATTCTTGATTAAAATTAGTAGAGTAGTACGAGAACTACATTATGGATACCAAATACAAGAGTGTAGGCAGTGAAAGGAGATCAGCTGGAATTTTATGTGAGTATAGCTGTAAAACGTAATAAGTGATTGATATGATAAAGCAAGGCAGCCCAACCAATTTTGGAGATGGGCTGCACTTTCGATTCTACGTTAGCCTGCAGGCCACATAATATTTGCCTATAGTTACAACAGATATTTAAATATAATAAACGATATAAGTAACACAGTTTAATTACATCAAAAAGTAAACACCATCAATGAGATCTTTGCAGAGGTTTTTTTAATTGTAATCAAAAAGTGAAAAACATCAATGAGACCTTTGCAGAGGTTTATCAGCTAGCATATTCTGGACCACTGCTGTTGGCGGGAAAATTAAATGATCTGGCGGGCAACTTTGTGGCCTTGTGATAGAGAACCAGAGTTTGGAGACGTCTGAATACACTTTGAGATTGTGTAACTCATACATTACAGTGACGTTGGATATTGGGCCAAAAATTAGGAGTAGTAAGTGGAAGGAAAAATATGGCCACGAGCATTAACTAACACCAGATATAGATGCTTACGGAAATTGCAACGGGGGCATGGACGAGTATTTCATTGTAATTTTTACTTTTATATACTTCGTTTGAGAAGCAACACTACTTTTTCCTGTGTGACTTTTCTCCACTCTCAGATCGTTTTCCAGGACTTTTGAAAATAGGTAGTTTATTAATACATGTAAAAACTTCGTTACACTAATTTATATCCACTGGAGTGTGTATAAAAACTGCGAATCATTCTTCGTACTACCCCTTAAGCTCACCATACATCGCAGAAATCAGATTTTTTTTTTTTAATGGCATTTGGCAACGGAGGCCATACAGCCAGCTCAATGTGTATTTTTTTTCCAATGTATGGACGCCACAGGACAAACAGGACATTCACACAGACACACAACACTTAACATCCATGCCCGCGGCCGGATTCGAACCGGCGGCCTTCGGCACGCGGAGCTACACTCTAGCCCTACGCTACCGAGGCCGGCAAATCAGAAATGTTAGTTACGTAAGTCGTAGATGAAAACAATTCTGCTCTCTGTACTAACCGGTTTTGTGGCGACAGTTTTCAAATTCTGGTGTAACGGGCCAAAAAGAAAGATGTCCAGTCAATGGTACTTTGATATACAGACGCAGAATCGTTAAAGGTGAACATCACTCGAATTCGTAGCAACTGCTCACTTCGTTTCGAATGTGCATCACAGGCAATGTTTTTTTAAAATGCTTACAATTTACTGTTAAGTTCACCCGTGAACCAAGTCTGTATTTAAGACTGAAGTAAATTCAGAACGTTGCGAAGTAATAAAAATACATCCTTAAACTTTTTGCTGTTCTTTCCTAGCTCAGTCTTCAGCTATTGTTTCCGAAACTTGCATATTTCGTTTAAACAAACCACTTGTAATAGTCTCTTTAGGTGGGGGTGGCTCTACCTTTTAGACACCCTGTATGGCGTCAGCAATTGAAACTTTTCTATCTTTCTCTATCAATATATCAATATTAAGCCTCGCACATGACATGCCTCAGGGGTTACAAGAATATGAAAGATGGGTAACAAAAGACATGAATTTATTATACAAATTAAAAGACATCCAACTTTGACATGTGAAATTTGAATATTTTAAACAAGTATCCAGCTAATCAGGGTAGCTTCTCAGGGGTATTTTCCGGGCTCTTGATATGTTGCACTAAGTCTCACTTTTATAGGCACATACCGTGTCCGCGCACTGTTCACTGCCGGCGACGGGAAATGAACCTCGGCCCACGGAGGATGGCGGTGGTCTCGCAGTCCCTCCTCTCACCACGACATACAGTCCAGAAGTGTCTCGTCTCCACTCCACCTCCGAGCAGCATTCCATGTAACAGCATACAAGAATATCCGAGTGGCGGGTCACTATTGTCTGTAGGTTGGCTGTCCCTGTTGTTATTGTCAACAGCGCAGCAGGTGGCTTGACGAACCGGCTCGCGGCTTCCGCACGCCGAAAAATAGCCCTCGCTATATGTGCACACTGCGTCGCTTTGGAACGACTTATTACAGCTTGCCGACCAACCCACCTAAATTTAAATTCCATGGAATTTAAATTTGCTTATAAAGTCTTCTCTGCAACTTTGTTCTCAGTTCAGTTCCTGCCCTCTTGATAGCAATACCCTTGATTTACAAAGCCATAAAACCCTGCAAACTTATAATTTCATAAGATATTTACAACCTTCACCCATTTTCAATCAAAATTCCCCTGCGGAAATGTCATGTGAGGACACGTTAAAGGCGCCAAACTGTGAATGTTTACAATACAACTCGCTTCGTGTGCAAAACTCCCCAATGCATCAGCCATCCAAAGTGTACCATCCACATAACAGCAGGGTCCAGCCTTAAGTCTATCATTATACATTATACACACAACATAAAAGAAATATACAACACTAAAATAAAAAAACAATGGTTCACAGTACTTATGATAGTGTCATAAGCACTACTATAGATTCAATGGAATGTCTTTAAGCGTTACAGGTCCATCAAAAATAAGAAACTATGAACATTTTTACGTGAGGTTGTCCCTCCACAACTCTTCCTCTACACAGCTGAAGTCTTTCAGTACCTATTGTTCTTAACCTATAATCTATGCAAGTTTTCTACTATTCCAAATATCAATTGAGAACTAGCTCTGAGGAATCGTTATGATCTTAAAATTTCCAAAATATAAATCTCCCAATACAGGATAAAAGATAACCCTCCATAATTCACATACACCTTCACACATAATACAATTACAGATAAAAACACGTGGCAATATCAATCAGTGCCACTCAATAATCACATAAAATCTAAACTTAATGATCCAGTTCTTACAATATAATTACATCAGATTAGAGGGGAATAACATTAATCAATGTCCTCTAATATATATAAAGCGTAAAATAACAAAACTCATGCTATGAAAACAATTAATCTCAAGACAGATGATGCACCAATCACAACATTTGTACACATACCTCGAATCTAACAGCATTTGCTTACACGCCTCATCAAATGAGAATGGAACACTATTCAAAACAAAACTGCAGACAAGCGTCACTACGCGATGGTAAGTTGCTTCTTCGCAAACAACGGTCATCTCACCCCGTTCATTCACCCAGAACAAAGTCAAGGACACTCACCTGCCGGGCTCCAGCTCCACTCAAGAGACTAGGGGATTAGTCTACCTGCTGGTTCCCCTATTCCGAGAAGTTCATACAAACACTGCTGACCCCCCCAGCTGATATTCACAGATTCGCAACAAGCCACTTTCTCCTGTTTCTTCTTGGCATTCCAAATCCTCAGTAACCATCTAACCCCTTGTCACTGCTATAATTTTGCTTGTTTTAACATTACGCTACCTCAGTATATCACCAGTCCTTTTTGAACCGAACATACTGGAGAAACAATATTAAGTGCGTGTAGTGGGACATTTTACTCATCTATGCGGCCTTTCATATTTTTCTTTACATCTTCGCGGGCGTAATTACCAGAACTTCAGGAACATAAGATAATTATGAATTTTAACAATTGATTGCTTCCTTTTCTTAGTTTACCGGTCACTGTTCTGCGAAACAATCCACTTCTGCCGCTTTTTGGCTATTCCAGGGATTGAGCTGCCCAGCTTAATGAGGTGGACTTATTTGCCACATTAGAAGACAGCTGTAGACACTCAGTTCCCACTTCAGCCTATCTGCACATAACACATCTGCGCCTTTCTGACGCCGTACCTCTCTCCGACACACTACGTAAACAAAAAGGAAGTTCTCTTTTCATTGAAAAGACCATCTTATGTGTATTGGTTACTCCCGCGAGCAACATTTCGTTCACAACCTTATCGTCATATTTAATTCTGAATTTGGCCGCTAGATTATTCTCTTTCATGCAGATGAACACTTTTGATTTTCATTCCCACGCCACTTGAAGCGCATTATTTATAAGCGAGGTTATTTCACAGGATGTAGCGTCTTCGTAGCCTATCAAGACATTACTTCTTCTTTATCCCAACTTTTATATTCCGATCTTTTTTTTCAGTATTTAACAGCGGTAGCGAAGTCAGTCAGGTCAGCAAAACTTACGTGAACTCTCATTACTTCTTCATCAGAACTCACGCATTTCATCTTGAATGTGTGTACACGATTTTCTTACAAAAACTACCGTTTACAGAATAGACTATTGTACTTAAATCCACTATACTACCTGCTTAAGTCTTAATTAAGGGTCATATTTACAACCAATACAAACAACAAGGTATCTTTAAACTCACATCAGTGTCAATTCCATCGAGAAAGCATAATAAGTCTGCTGGTTATGAGTTGACTTTAATCGCCTGGAAACGATTTTCACACCATCGTTCCCTCTCAACCTCAGAAGGGCGAAATCACGGCATTGAGCTCTTATTTTTCCAACCTTGAAATGAAAATACTTCACGCTTATGTTGCGGCATGCTGCTTTTTGAACATGCGTCGTCATGGAACGCATTCCGTGAAAACCATTCATCTTCGGCACCTGTGCCGAAATCTTTTCATTCAGTGGAACACCAGCAGACCCCCTACCGTGAAATATCTGTTCATACAAGACACACTTAGATTTTCGGCATCTGACAGGTCTAGTATAGAAATCCAATCACTGAACATGTCTTTGCTGTTTCAATGAAGTGGATGTACTGCAAGTCCATACGTTCACTTCCTACAAGCGTCACCTTCGGCGCCTTGACATATCTTAGTGCCACATGCTTGCAAGACATTCTCTTTCTGATCCCCTCGGATATGCAGTTCATTTACAACTTGTCTGGAAAAACTCTTCTGCGTCTCACCGAGACTTTTGCATTCTTCTTTACACTCGGCGATACTCTGGCGAACCTCACTGATCTGCCCTCCGATATGATTCATCCTTGTTTCAGTGCTTGCTTGTGCATCAGCGACTCGCAGTTCCAATTGATTTGTTCGCGCTTCCGTCCGTTGCTTCCATTCCAACATCTCTCTTTGCATCTGTGTTGACTGCTCGTTAACGCGATTCACGGCGCTGGACATTCTGATTTGTTCTTCCTGCATCGTTTTCAATATTTTCTTGACTCCCCTGAGTCCTTCAGACACGGTATTCCTTATGTCACCAACCTCCTCTTTTATGAGTACTGCAATTTCTTCTGTGACTTCGGACTTAGCCGGTCTTGTCCGCTCTTTATCTCCGACATCATCGCGAACAAACGGTCAAATTTGTCTGCTTCGCTCAGTGGATTTTTGGCTGACTCCGGCTGTTGAGCAACCATTTCTCCAGAAAAAGACATGGTACTTTCATCCCCTTTTCTCGTTACGCCCAAGATGTGCGAAACGGCCATCACTTCTTCGCAATTTGAAGTGCCGTCTTTGATTTCCATGTTTACTTATGTGTTATCTCCCATCAATTGAGAACACATGAGACTTGCAACGCTGATCTGTCTGACATTAATTTTACTTCCACAACAGGACAACAACCACATCATAAAACATCAACAAACTATCAATTAGCGTAAAGCACATATACCAACTACAACGATGGTCGGACCGCCAGGCATGAAAACTAACTTACAGAACAGGACAGCACTACCAAAATCCAATTGTCTAAGCACCGAAACAAATGCGAACATCAACAAATATCTTAAAACCCACATATATCAGCTATCACATTTTTTTTTTTTTTTCTGACCACCAGACATCCTTAACTCCAATTCTACAGCAGTATAACTCAATGAACATGACATTTTCCAAATAATGTCAACTACTGGAATGAAAATCAACATAGGTCACATCAGTGTAACATGGACATACATTCTATCTCTCTATTCCAACACCTCTGCTCTTATAGTCAAATTTCACAACAAAATACCATTACCATAAAAAATACATAGATAAAGTGTGTGAAAACAACCGATAACCAGCTCTGCAGTGTATCACACAAGTACTTGCAATAATTCATCAATCGACTCCCACACTCGGACAACACAATGAACATGACATATTTCAGTACACATCAACCAACAGTTCTTCAATGTATGACACATGTACAGCCTGTAACTGCGTCCTTATCGCCCTTACAAATCCTAGCTGTTAAAATATACAAACATTACACATGACATACATAATTATAGTACATGCTGGATTGCTGCTGTTACAGCCACACCGGAAAATGCTGAAAACACAGAGAGTTCTACTCACTATTACGACTTGTTTGCAACATATCAAAACAATCGGGCCGCAGGTTGGCGCGCCATATGTAATATTCTCTTTTGGTGGGGGTGGCTCTACCTTTTAGACACCCTGTATGGCGTCAGCAATTGAAACTTTTCTTCATCAACATGTTAACATTGAACCTTGTACACGACATGTCTCAGGGGTTACAAGAATATGAAAGATGGGTTCACAAAAATCTGAATTTATTCAAATAAGTTAAATGACATCAACATTGACAAGTGATTAGATTTGCTGATGGCTAGCTCAGTCGGTAGAGCATGAGACTCTTAATCTCAGGGTCGTGGGTTCGTGCCCCACGTTGGGCGCCATATGTAATAGTCTCTTTAGGTGGGGGTGGCTCTACCTTTTAGACACCCTGTATGGCGTCAGCAATTGAAACTTTTCTATCTTTCTCTATCAATATTAAGCCTCGCACATGACATGCCTCAGGGGTTACAAGAATATGAAAGATGGGCAACAAAAGACATGAATTTATTATACAAATTAAAAGACATCCAACTTTGACATGTGAAGTTTTACGGATGGTTAGCTCAGTTGAATATTTTAAACAAGTATCCAGCAAATCAGGGTAGCTTCTCAGGGGTATTTTCCGGGCTCTTGATATGTTGCACTAAGTCTCACTTTTATAGGCACATACCGTGTCCGCGCACTGTTCACTGCCGGCGACGGGAAATGAACCTCGGGCCCACGGAGGATGGCGGTGGTCTCGCAGTCCCTCCTCTCACCACGACATACAGTCCAGAAGTGTCTCGTCTCCACTCCACCTCCGAGCAGCATTCCATGTAACAGGATACAAGAATATCCGAGTGGCGGGTCACTATTGTCTGTAGGTTGGCTGTCCCTGCTGTTATTGTCAACAGCGCAGCAGGTGGCTTGACGAACCGGCTCGCGGCTTCCGCACGCCGAAAAATAGCCCTCGCTTTATCTGTGCACACTGCGTCGCTTTGGAAACATGACTTATTACACACTGACCTTCTTGTGCTACAATGTGCGAAATATTTGTATACTACAAGTGTCTTTTAAACCTAAACCGCAGTTCATTATTTATTAAAAAATAACGTAAAATAAAAACTTTACACACAATTATTTTTCACTATAGTCTCCGTCCTGGCATCGCTTTCGTGGTATTAAGAGATTTCAGGAAAAAACAAAATATTTCTCTGTTTCTGGACGTCGAGAGTACTGTTCATCATAGGGACGTTGTTTATTCTCTTTCAAATCTTTTTGCGTTTGTAGAACTTATGCCAGACAACTTTTCCACTGAAAACTGTAAGTGAGGTCTTTCAAAACTTTCTCATTTCTTCACATTTTCTTAAGTACGAAATTTAATAATAATGCTGTTATACATCCTCAGTTACTTTAGTGATGTGTGTCAATTACTTAAACAGGGTAGTAGTAATCTTGCGTATTAAAGGATGCTACCAACTTTGACATTTGTTTCTTTTATTAAGTTCTATATTCAAATTATAATCTCAATATAAAACCAACTATTTTAATTTTCCATTTTTTACTGTCAACTAATTTCCTATCCTCACAATACATTGCGTGCAGATTTTTCTTTTTACATTTTCGTGGAGTTCGTCAATTTTTTGTATCATATTCTTTTCTTGCAATGGAGCGCACGCTCCGGTGGCAATTTCCCTAGAAACCCATCTTCCTCCCCTTTCCTGCACCCTCCCACATTTGCCCTCTACAAATTTCAACTTTAAATTCTTTCATAGTTTTTGGTAAATTATTCATCATTTCTCTTGGTAACTTATTCCAGTCCTTGACACCCCTTACCTGTAAAATAGAATCTTCCTACGCCCTTGTGCCTCAAATCGAGTGCCAGCTTGTGGTCATGGTCATCTTTTCCCTTCCATCATTACTTTTCATTCTTACACCAATATTTTTCCATGCCTCCTCATCAATATACGCCTTGTACACTCCCATGACTCTCTTCACCCTCCTCCTGTCTTCCAATGAATCCCATTCCAGTTGTTTTATCATATATGTTACTGATTGGGTTCTAGATACGAATCATTGTTATTGCAGTACGTGTTAACTGCATGACGCACGATGTTTTGTAATCCAGAAGTTCTATTCTCATGTACGTATGCTACGTTAATGTCACAAAATTTGTTTTGATATACGTTATATTTGTGTTTCCAATAATTAGATTATAATTTATGTGTTCGAAGACTACTTTTTTCCATTGGAGCTTTGCGGCTAGTCAACGAAAAAGTTATTGCAGCCGGCAGAGGATTGTGGATAAGGAACATGGGAAGAAATCGACCGTGGAGTTTTGAATGGAGCATCCCGACATTCATTTGGAGTGATTTCGAGAACCCATGGAAAACCGAACTATGGAGGGGCAGACAGGAAATCTATCCCGCTTCTTCTAGAGTGCCAGACAATGAACACTAATATTTCTGGCAGGCTTTTTCTCTGACTTTACATCTCTTCTACTACGCGGTCATTAGAGGTACGAAAGGACTAGGGGCAAGAACTGGGAAGGAATTGGCCCATGGCCTTTTTGAAGGAACCTTCCCGGCATTTGCCTGGAGTGATTTTCAGAAACCATGGAAAGAAACAATGGAAAATAGGCATCTAAATGGCAGGACGGGGATTTGAATCCGCGTTCTCCAGAGCGTCCAGGCCAGAGCGTTAGCACTCACCCACCAGCTCGGTTTCTGGCAGGCTTTCAGAAAGAGAAACTGTTCGTAAATGAGACTAATGTGCGACAAAAGCTCAACGTTGTTACGTTATTCACTTTCTCTCTGAACTGGGTATATAACACTGAAAATTTTGAACATTGTTATGTTCCTTGTAAACTTAGTGCTATTAAATTCGTGTATCCTTGTTGACGTCGAGGTCATTGAAGGCGGTAGGAGATTAGGGACAAGAACGGGAAGAAATTCGGCCAACGACGTTAGAATGTGTCAGCTCGGCGGTTACCTGGAGTTATTTCCGGAAACCATCGAAAACCGAAATCTGGAAACCAGGACGGGGATTTGAACCCATGTCCTCCCCAATGCCAGGCATAGGCGTCACCTACCGAGCGTGTTGGGTGAACGGTTAACGTTCAGGCCTCGGGAGGACGCGTGTTCGAATCCCCTCCGGGCATCCAGATTTGGGTTATCCATGGTTTCCCCAAATCATTCCAGGCGAATGTCGGGATGCTTCCTTCAAAAAGGCCATGGCAGAATTCCTTCCCATTCCTTGTTCCCAGTCCCATCCCACCTCTAATGACCTCAACCACCGATGAGGCGTAAAGACATAAAAAAAATCCCATGGCCGTTACCCCTTACCAACCATGCTTGTTCATTAAAAGGTATAGACTGCACAATTTTTAAAAAAGCTGTTGGTGCTTTTACTTTGAGTGTATCGGAAACTGTATTAAGCAGCTGAACTATGTCCCAAAGCCGAAATAGAGCTTTCGTAAATTTGTATTTCCAGTTTGTGATTGTATAGAATTATGTAGTATTACCTCTGCTGAGACAATCTTCTTTTTAAGTTCAATGTGAATTCCAGAGTAGTGTTGAGGAAGCCGGTCGAACCAGGCCACTGTTAATCCCTCTGTGTGTGTGGGAAGCTCGTCTCGCCTCGCCGCCTGTGTCGCCGCGGCCTCTGACCCCACGCTGTGTGACGTCACTGGGCGATCTTCCACGAAACTTAATGAACGCACCCGGAGCAGCGCCGCCACAAAAAACGAGCTTTGCTCTCGAGCCGCCACGCCCGAACACTGTCAATCACAGCCAAAAACTAGCACCAGCCTAAACTATTTCAGTGCAACTGAAAATCAAAACTTGATGAGTACAAAATTTGAAAACCATTCAATTCTTTGTTAATTACGTGGTTGAGGAATAAAACTTATCCATGAATTCTAGGACACAGTGAAATACATCTGTTGGCATTATTTCAAGTAACACTCACTCTTTTACAAGTATGTCAACCAAAAATTTATTTTTCAAATGGTTAAAACACTCTATCTACTGAAGCTAAGAAGGAAATACTGGCCAGTCTGGCAAAACTTTTAAGCCAAACGTTAAAAAACAATCATGGACAATACGGAAAAGTAAGACGATCCCGGGTTAAAATCGTGAGGGAGGGGGGGGGGGGGGCTGCCAAACAGTCCATGCTAACAACGATGCCCTCTTTTTCTCGCACAGTACTATATGACGAGAAGACAGATGGCTACATACATCTTTCCCTCTTACGAACACCATGCTTAATGACACGACGTCTACAGGGCATAAAACTCACACAATAGATGGAATTACAAGAAATCGGTAAATTTTAGAAAAATATACCTCTATAACAAGTGCTACTTCACAAAAATATTGATATAGTTAAAACAAATGTAGAAACATCATCCAAAATTCGTTGTGGGTAACTTTCCAACTTGAGTGGTCTAGTATGTGTACGCTGACAGAAGACCAAGTTTTACCCTACATATTGTAAAACTAACATACGTACACTGGAAACGATGGGTGACATAAACAGTTTGTAGAAGAGTCTCACCGAAAGTAGAAACGTAATGGTGCGTCACATTTTAAGAATGCGGGACTCGTAATTTGTAAGTGGAAAGAACAACTGAAGGAAAGGAAGATAGAAATTGGAACATACGAAGCAGATAATTGGGAACGTGGAGTAATGTCTCAAGTTGTATACAAGATTAATTATTTTGCTTGTGAGCAAAAAATGAATGGCACGATACACCGTTTAAATCAAAGCAATCAAATGAATATAAAAATAAATATCGAAACACCAGTTAAGGCTGCGTAACTAAAACAAAATTTATATAATATTTGAAGTCTTACACGACTGTTTTCTATTTAGTGTCCCGACCTCTCACCTGCACGATACTTGAAATGACACAAAACACTCCACAACTGCAGGTACTTCACCGCTTTCTTAAATCCCTTTCTCCCCTCCCCCCCCAAAAAAAAATTGTTCCTAAGAACTGCCAGAAGTTTGTGACATTACAATAGATTGTAATGTTTATGTTGAGTTGGAGAGGTGAGATCAAGATACGAAGAGGAGGAAGATTGAATCAAACCAGTGACGAGCAAAATCTGCTTTATATCTAGACTGCAACATAAACATCGGTTTTCTTACATCCACTGCCAAATTTTGTATAAGTAGTCACAAGAAAAATGGAAGAACTGTTTGTTGAGGGTCTTTTAAACGCAACTGGATCGTTGCATGTAGCTGATTTTTAGATTCTGGTGTTCTTCCTACGCCGATGTGACACTGTAGCTTATAAGTAAGACGTATTTGTCTCGAGACCACTAAGATTCCCTGGCCCTGGCTGTGTCCGCAGGAGATACCACCGACCTCGCGGCGCCCGAGGTGCCGGCAGTGAAGGCGGTGGACTTGCTGCTGGCTGAGAACGGAGACGTGCACCGCACCAGCCAGTACGAGCTGCTGTCCCGCGAGAAGGACCCCCGCCTGGTGGTCCGCAGGGGACAGCCCTTCAGCATCGCCGTCACGCTCAGCAGGGCCTACAACCCCGAGACTGACGCCGTCTCCTTCGTCTTCACTGTCGAAGGTCAGTCAAGACGACAATCTGTACGACTTTGTTCTGATAAATATAGCTAACTAAATATTTATGGTTTCATTCATTTTAAATGAGTTTGTTCATCTTGCTCTTGTCATGACCGCGAAGTTAAATTCCTGTTACTAATACACACCAAATATATGAACATTATTTTCATTTATGCTTAAGAACTCGTTTAGTTTCTCGATGTCAGGTATGATAACCATTTTCGTATGTTCTTATTTACTTACATTTCGTGTAATCCATTCTCAACGTGACAGTGTTTCTCCTACTGATCTCATAGAAGAAGGCCTTGAAGCTTAAAATCCAACAGTAATTATTTATAACTAGAAAGATACACAAACGGGCTAATACGTCCAACACTGAGATACGGTTCAAAAAGGGGGAAAATACATTCCTGTGTTATTCATTATAGGAGTACGGTCTATACAAACTGATGAAATGAAGTTAAGGCCTGTCCAGTTACAATGCTGCCACTTTTCCCAATAACATGATAATTCCCTTGTCTGAAAATTTTCACATTCTATCCGTCATAGACAGTGAAACAATTACCTAGTTGACTAAATTTGAAAAAAAGGTTAATGCTTTAAATTAGTATCTATTTTATTCAAAAACCGTAATATATTTTTAAAAAATCGAATATTTACATATGTGTTTTGCAATTTAAAAAACGAATTGAAATTTACCGCGAAAACGCTCAAGACTGTCATGGCGTCTTGAATTACGTCACACCACCCGAACCAAAACAAAGCAGTCGTGTATGTATATGGCAGGTGTCAAGTGTTCTTTAATCAAAAATGAATTCCTCGTTTTATAAGTACTGTGTAGTGCCCCAGTGTAAAAGCACAACAATAAAAACGCCAAACAAGTTGTTTATATATGTTGCAAACAATGAAAAGATACGGGAAAAGTGATTAAATCTTGCAAGCAGGGAAGATGCTCATAGTTTATCTGCAAATTCAAAAATCTAGTTTTGTGAAGATCATTTCGATGTAAGTGTTTGTGCACAATATATTTCTAAATCTAAAGCAAAATGATAAATTTTGCAGAACCACTAATTTTCAAGAACTGACAACATAATAAGGTATGATTTGAGGTTGTTTTGGTTTTATGATTTATAATCTTTCTTTATTGTTACATTTAATATAATAAACACACCCTGGCTGCACTGTTATTGCCGTGGAGCCACAAACTGATGATAGATTCTTATGCAGCTCGATGAAACAAATCGAAAATAATTTTTAAAATTAATATCTCTCATGGTTCTCCAGATATCATAACTGAAAGGCGATGTTGTTAGGCTGATACGAAGCTTACAGCAGACTGGGAATTGGCAGTGCCATAGCTTTAAAATTTACTACACCTGTTTTTGAGGATATACTTTTCTAGAAAAGGTGTATATAAGAGCAAAAAGAAACATACTTTCGACGTGATACAAGTTACGATACGGGCACGGGACAGAAATAATAGTACCTAATAACAACTGAATCCAAGACATTATTCACACCAAATACAGTACCGAAACGAAGAACGAAATCTTTTGTTATTTCGCTTAGGTCTTCCTTTTGGTTTAGCTATTTAGCACTGGCTTCACAAATGTAACCTCATACCAGTATCAATTAATTTAGAAAACGAATGTCTAAGCAATAGGTTATTTTTTACAAAACTGAAATAATGCTATTTAAGCTTATAATGTATAATTTACACTTACATATACTTACATCGAAGTTTTAACACTTCGGAATTCTGATGAGCAAAAGTCAATATTTGTTGCTAAAAATGTGCCAAGTGTTACGGCGTCAATTTTTGGCAAATTGCTACTGTTTGCTTTGTTAAATCCTGGTTCCATAGCGAATTACATTTGTCTTTCAGCATGTAACTAAGAACTGTATCAACGTGACAAAAATTCCTCCGAACGAATAATTTACCAAGTAACCTGTTATGTTCCACGAAAATGTCAGTAACAACTTTGGCGTCTCGGGTGGTGTGGCGTAATGCTTTCTCATTGGCGTTCGCGGTCGCGTGACTGAATGTCTGATTTTGACGAATTTATTTTCTAAAAATAATAATAATCTTTATCTTTTTTAATAAATAATTTAGATTTTTGTTATCTCCTTAGCATGATTAATCATTAAAAACTGCTATGCGTCCGATTTATTCTTAGTGGACACAAGCCTATTTTGCTATGCGGAATACAATTCAACAGTTAGTTACAAACTTGTCACTCAAAATCTGCTTAGTTATTAACACAATCAGTAACTAATATGATGAAAGAGCTGAAATGGGATTCATGGAAAGTAGGAGGAGGATAAAGAGGGTTGTGGGAATGTACAAGGCGTGTACTTGGGACGAAACTTGGAAAGAGCAATTGGTGGAGGAGTTTTCATACTAGTTAACAAAAACTACCACAGTTCACTGGCGTTCATAGATCAAGGCCATGAGTTACTTGGGGTAGATTTCTGGGGTAATTAAAAAGAAAAAATTGGAGTGTTGGCTGTTTATCGCAGTGGAAGAATGACAGAAGAGGATTAGGCTCTTGGGGAGAAATTAAATTCATACTAATTTTTTAGTGGTGAGAATAGAATGATCATCATCGGTGGGGATTTAAATTTACCAGATGTAAACTGGGAAGGAAATAAGATGAATAACACAAGGGAACAAAGATTTGCAAATATCTTAATAAGGGAAGGAGGATTTATACAAGTGGTTGAGCAAAACACTAGGGGACAAAATATTTTGGATATATTTCTAATTAAGCCCGATGAAAACATTTTGAGGTATCAAGTAATTGAAGGAATAAGTGATCATGAAGCTGTTCTGATGGATATTAGAGGATTCAGTAAACCAGCAGCCAAAATTGAAGGGGGAAATAGGTACAATTATAAAAAGGCACAGGTTTCAAATTTGAAGAGATATTTCAGAGAACAATTTAGCAAATGGAAGGAAGGCTCAAGTACAGTAGAGTCAAGGTGGGAAGAGTTCAAGGAGATAATAAGAAAGGGGGAAGAAAAATTTATTCCAAGGCAGAAAATAAAGAGAAGTAGAGAACCTATATACTATAATAGGGAAGTGAGGAGGTTAAAGAGGTTGGTAAGAAAAGAACGTAACAGAGTTAAGAGACAGCAGGGTAGTAGGGAATGTTTAAAACAACTAAACAAGGACTTAATAACAGCAAAGAAAATGCCTAAAGATGGGTTTATGAAGAGTATTGTCAGTGCAGGAGGACCATTGACTGATGCATCTAGAAATTTCTATCGCTATATCAGGAAACTGAGGGGAAGGGAGGGTGTAGAGACACTTATAGATAAGGATGGAGAAGAAGTTACTGACGATTTGAAAAAGGCAGAGATTTTAAGTAACTGGTTCAATGAAAGTATTAGGGACAATGAATCAGAAACAGGAGGGTCTAATTCGGAGAACGAGCTTAACAACACAATTAGAAATGACGATAGTAAAAAATTTGATATTCATCCTGAGGAAATCATGAAGGAAATAAGAAAGCTGAAAAAACATAAAGGGGCTGGTGAAGATAATATTACTACAGATATCTTAAATATAGCCGGATGTGACATTGTACCTTATCTTGAAATATTATTTAAATTGAGTCTGGATACTTGCTGCTTACCACAGGACTGGAAAAGTGTAATTGTAGTACCGGTATATAAAGGAAGGGTGAGAAATAGAGTTGAGAATTACAGGCCAATAGTTTGACATCAGTGGTAGGTAAATTAATGGAAAGATTGATATGCAACCACATCAGAAATATATGTGAGGAACGTAAGTGGTTTTCATGCAGGCAACATGGGTTCAGGAAAGGATATTCATGCGAATCTCATTTGGTGGGATATATGCAAGATATTTCAGATGAAATGGACAAGGGAGGCCAAATTGATAGTGTAGCACTAGATCTGTCAAAGGCGTTTGACAGAGTAAGCCATAAAATGGTAGTAAATAAGGTAAAAACCACTGGAGTGGATGAGAAAGTGATTTTCTGGGTAGAAGAATTTTTAAAATGTAGAAAACAGAAAATTAGGGTAGGAAATGTAGTATCAAATGAAGTGGAAGTAAAAATGGGTGTGCCACAGGGTAGCGTATTGGGACCATTGCTATTTATTATTCTAATGAATAATTGTGTTGATTGTTTACTATCTGAAATTAGATTGTTTGCAGATGACATAATGCTGTATAAAAGAATCAAAACGATAGAGGATTGTATACAGTTGCAGGGTGATCTGGACAGGATATCTAGTTGGGTTGGTAAACATGGAATGAAGATAAATGCAAAGAAGAGTCAGCTTATTAGATTCACAAATAAAAAACAAAAGGTTAATTATGAATATAAGGTGGGGAAAGAATTGCTTGCTGAAGACTTGAAATGTAAATATCTTGGCATTACTTTTTATAACAAGCTAAGCTGGGCAGGACACATTGGACAGGTGGTAGGAAAAGGTTTCATAGTTCTGCACTTGCTGGAGAGAGTGATGAGGGGATGTACGAGAGAAGTAAAGGAATTGGGTTACAAAACTTTGGTCAGACCATTGCTCGAATATGGTAGTGTAGTGTGGGACCCTCATTTTACGTATCAAATACAGGAGTTGGATAGGGTGCAAAAAAGGGCTGCTAGATTTGTTTCTGGAGATTGTCGCAGAATGCAATCAGTGGCAGATATGATAAAGGAGCGGGAATGGGATTCATTGCAACAAAGGAGGAGGATGAGGAGGGTCATGGGAGTGTACAGGGCATATACTGGCGACGAGGCATGTAAAGATATTGGAGTAAGTATGAAAAGTAGTTCATGGAAGGGAAAACATGACCATTGACCACAAGCTGTAACTCGATTTCAGGCACAAGGGTGTGGGAAGATTCTCTTTTTTAGGTAAGGGTGCCAGGGATTGGAATGAGTTACCAACAGAAATGATGAATAATTTACCGAAAACTTAGAAAGAATTTAAAGATAAAATTTGTAGAGGGCAAAAGTAGGCTGGTGCAGGATAGGGGGATGATGGGTTTGTAGGGAAATTGCCACCGGAGCCTGTGCTCCATTGCAATTAAATTATAAAAAAAAATTAAATTAAGATATTGATGAAAAAATTAATAGAGGTGAATGGAAACAAATGTTCTTGACCACAAAATGGTACTCGATAAGGGTGTGGGAAAATTTTCTTTCGTAGGAAAGGTGGCCAGGAATTTGAATAAATTAAGATGGGATATCACGAATAATATACCTAAAACACTGAAAAATTTAAAATTAACATTCACTGAGAACAAAAGTGGGTGGCTATAATAAAGGATAAAACTGTGCGTGTGTAAGGAAATTGCCATTGGGACGAGCGCTCTGTTGCAATTAAGTAATAATAATAAAAAAATGATTGAAAGAGCTGCACGCCTGATCTATCCCACAAGTATGTTTACTCATCCTTCGAAATACTAAACTCATAAAACACAATACATACTACTAAGTACACGAAGTATGTGAGATTTTATGTCCACAATGAAGGAAGGGGCAGTGTTCCGTGACTCATATGAACCACTGCTCCTACAAAAGTTCTTAATCTAGTTATTTTAGCGCGTTCGTAGATGGCTATTCAGCTGTAAATAATACTACAATACACACTCTTGGCACAATATAGTGCTGGAGGATGTAGTTTATAAGGTTAAAACCGTTAGTAAATCGAGAAGAATCTTTCTTTGTGGGATGACATATATTCGGCTGTGGTAATAAATTTATTTCAAGCCTTACATCCTTAGAAGTGTTCGCGAGGAACAAGAAATCATTACACCTTGTGGCAAGATAGCAAAGTGTTTAACTGTCTCGTTTAACGCAATACAGCCTTGAAGCTTTAACACAGGAAGTAACATCTCTCTCGAAACGACGTCATCTTAAGAAGTTGTCAAGCAAAACATCGTGTGCTAAATAGCTCCTTGCGAGGGTGGCGACTAAAGTATTCTTCATCGTCGATAGATGATGAAGCTATTCGCAAGCCACAAAACATAAAATTTTGAAACCAAAGACTTTATAAGAGTAATGTTCAGACGGTTCTTTGAACAAATGATATTTGCTTCATGTTAGCCGTGGAACATCGTATACACCATGGCATTGTGTTTTTTCCAGTTTTATGAGCAGTAAACATTCTAATGGTTGCAGCTCCTTTGATTACTTTTAAGTAGCTATAGAAATTTCTTCTTTAACTCTTACTAATAAAATCTAAGTGTCTCATTAGATTGTGTAAACTTGTCTTTGAAACGTAGAATATTCATCATCGCTGTCTACGATCATGGCCGACAAATTATCTTTCTAGACTCGTACAACAGAGCCATACTGTGATGTCTGAAACCGAGCACATCATTTTAGCTTGCTTGAAACCGAGTGTATCACATTAGTCATAGGTCCCATTCACATTAAGAGGGGCAAGGTCATGATGAGGCTAAAGCGCGAGAGAAATCTTCGCTACTCAACGCAAAAAAATCAGAACGCGACGAGGATTTCATGAAAACAAAGAAGTCTTTGATAACATAAAGAAGGATTAAGACAACCTAGAAATGACAACTAAGTAAGGTTGTTTTTTTTTCTTTTTTTTTTTACTTATGGCTTTACGCCTCGTCGATGTCGACGTCGAGGTCATTAGAGATGGGATGGGTCTGGGGACAAGGAACGGGAAGGAATTAGACCATGGCCTTTTTGAAGGAAGCATCCCGGCATTCGCCTGAAGTGATTTGGGGAAACCATGGAAAACCCAAATCTGGATGCCAGGACGGGGATTCGAACCGGCGTCCTTCCGAATGCGAGGCCAGAACGTTAAACCACCACGCTCGTTACCTAAGTAAGGATTAGTTGCCAACAGTACGAATTTAGAAATCTTTCAGTCACATTAATATCGAAGCGTAGGAAGAGAGAAATGAGGTCACTACAAGATGATACATACCTCGCAATCGAATGTGAAGCTGTTCGCTAGTAATATTGCTGATTAATTTGAGTTACTTTAGAAGCGCTGTATACGACAGGATTAACAGTGAACATAGTCAGTGGATCTAAGTCAAAAGACTGCTGTGTACCAAATTCCTTCCGTAGTCCATTGCAGACAGCTCAACCGCGTCCTCCATGCACTGGCTTACTGCCGGCTATCACTTACGGTGTGTCATTACCCTCCAGTCGCCATTAATTACAGCATTTTTTGCGACGCTAAATTTTCATGTCGTACGTTGAGATTGACCTCACCAAGACGCTAGTGACAAGTGTACGCATTTCAGGAAACTCAAATTTCGATGACCCATAGCTCCGTTAAACCTGTTATAAAGGAAATTAGATCCACCACAGTATTTAAACCATTAATTTAGACGATAGCCCAATTATAAAATGAATTAAACATGGAAGTGAAAGAAATTTCAGTAAACACTATTGGTATATAATGTAGAATTAATTTCTCACTGAAGACAGTTTTTCTTGTTTTCTTGGGAATCCTTACAGAATTAAAAAAAAAAAAAATCCAAGGAGATTCACTAATAATTGGCCTCTTCTAACAAGTTTTACTAAGGAAATCGAATGAAAAGTATTTAGAAGCACTTTATAAGAAGTGAGGCTTCTCTTCTTACAAAGTGAAACACCAAGTAGTATTCTGAGCACAATATTAAAGCTTATAGTCTACCTAACAAAACAATAACTTGAGTCAAGGACAGTAAATTGTAGAGCGGTCATATTATCTTACAACAGAGACAAACATATAAGTTAACAAATACTTGGAGACCTTTGTTGATGTATTGAGTGATTCACCTTTTACTGGTGACAGAAGAAAATCATATGAAACAAAAAGGACTTGATGATTTATTCGTGCACCAAGAAAATCTGATTTATCCTGAAGTACAGTTTTCTAATAAAAAATTAAGGAAGACCTAATAAGCAGCTGTGTGATGAATTTTATCACAGAAAAGACTGATGCTGAAGACGGAGTTATGATTTTGAATGAAAGTTTTAGTATTTTTCTAGAGGAAAATGGAACAATTTTTCTTTATCTCTGAAAATCTTCCGGGTAGCTTAGAAACCCGCGAACATACTGACTCGAGGAGGTAATTGTAAGATGAAATAAGTAAAAAGTATGTTTTTCTGCTTGTTTTCACTATAAGAACTTAGGAAAGAATAGCGTTAAGTGCATGGTCAGCATGGTCAGCCATAAAATAGATAGTTTAATGCGTCAAATACCTCCATGAATTAATCTGGTTGGAAAAATACCTTAACTGTGAAACTCACATATGTAATAATTCTTTTGTTATATTGTCAGTTTCCATTCGTTTTTCTTTTTGAAAATGGAATTGCTTCATTTCCTGCAAGATAAGTTCATTTTTTTTTTTCGAGAAACAACTATTTATTTAAAGTTTCACTAACTGCCAACATTTTTTAGGTTTTGGAAGATTTTAAAAGTGAATGTAAGCTTAATTATTTCCACTAACGATAGATTTATAAACGTGTATTTTCGTCTTGAGCAATGGTCTCTGAGCAACGAGATCAGGTTGTTACGGCTTAGTGAGTTATGTTACGCTGCTCTCCAGCACTGCAGAATGATCCTTTCTAAGGTAACATTCACTCAGTGAGTCAGAGGTGAAAGGTAGTATAAATTTAGAAAAACGAGCATCAATTTCTCTTTTTATTTCTTTCTCTTCAATGGCAAGTTTTGTTTTTAGCTTCTCTCACGGGTGATCTTCCGTTTCAGAAGCGGAGAAGCCGAATTATGGTCAGGGGACGCTGATCGCTGTGCCTCTGCTGGCCAAGGGAGCCGAGTCCGGAGCCGCCTGGAACGCAGTGCTCGACTCCAGCGCCGAGGACATCATTCGCGTGCAGGTACGGCGCACGCCACCGCTGTAAACGGACTCACAACCTCATTAATGCTGTTTTCTCAATCAGTCATACCTCATACCTGTACAATCCTCAGTTACCCCAACGCACTAAACTATTTTCACTTCAACCAGAAGTACTAAAATTCTGAATGCAAAAATATACTTCAGCTACAAATAAGTGCCCTCAATTATTCTCGTAGAGTCTACTTCGTAAATCAGCATTCTATGTACGATGTTCAACTAGAAATTTCTTTTCATACAATCTAGTATCATACAAGCAAAACATTGCCATCATGTGTAGAAACACTTCCATAGGTTCTGTTCCAATCCGAGAATGTATTCTATAATTCTACAACGATTTCCATGCATTATTAGGTAAAACTTAGTAAATTTGAACCAAGATTTAGCTTTTACTCAGTTTCAAATCTCGAAAAATTCGTAAACCACTGAAAGTGTATCAGAGTTGGTCAATGTTACTAACAATGTTTTGAAAGATTTTCGGTACTGTACGAATTAAAGAATCTATTGAGTTATATCATGTTTTTATAATTCTTATATTCAACTGCGTTACAAAATTAGTCCATTATATCAAAACGAAATGCTTTGGCGGTTTTTAGTTTTACGTCATATATTTCCAAATTTCCACGGATTGAATAAAGCTAGAAACAGTCACTTGATTATGTCGCTGTCGTAGATTTTATGTATACAAAGCAGATCTAGAGGAGTTCATATGTTTGTTTATTCTACTGGAAATTACTGTTTAATTGACTGCTGTACAATTTTGTTTCGCTTACTCGGAATTCTAACATAAATTTAAAAAATTATTCCAGACTGAACTCGGAAGAAATTAACCAGATAAAATAATGGTTTTACAGATCACACCGGCTGCTGATGCAATCGTTGGAAAGTGGAAGATGGACATTGACACGAAGTTGAAGAACGATGGAGCTGTGAGCTACAGCCACAAGGATCCGTTCTACATCCTTTTCAACCCGTGGTGTCGCCGTA
>JARYHS010008074.1:368739956-368775214 GCA_031002005.1 Vandiemenella viatica | reverse complement strand
CCGGCACACCCTCCAATCAACGTACTTCTTATACAACGGGGAGTACTACGAACAGGTTGATGGAGTAGCCATGGGCAGCCCCTTGTCGCCGGCGATTGCAAACTTCTACATGGAGCACTTCGAAGATAAAGCGCTAGCTAGTGCTCACTTGAAGCCAAGCGCGTTTTACCGCTATGTGGACGACACTTTTGTCGTTTGGCCCCACGGCAGGGACAGCCTGGAAGGTTTTCTCCAGCATCTGAATAGTATCAACAAAAACATCAAGTTCACGATGGAGGTGGAAGAGAATGGCCGGCTTCCTTTCCTAGACATTCTGATTGAAAGGAAACCAGATGGGACACTCAGACACTCTGTGTACAGGAAGCCTACGCACACAGACCTGTACCTGAACGCGCGTAGTCACCACCACCCGGCACAGCGCAATACGGTGCTCACCACGCTGGTACATAGGGCGCGAGCGATTTGCGATGTCGACAGCCTACCGGGCGAAGTCAAACACCTACGGCAGACATTCAGGCGCAACGGGTACTCGGAGCATCAGATCAGACTGGCATTCCGAGAACCGAGACGCAGGCTCAATAATACCGAGAACGAGCCACAGGATCGCATTGCCTTCTTGCCATACTCCGGTCCTACAACGTCGAGAATTGGCAGAGTTCTGGCCAGAAACGGGATTAAGACCATCTTCCTGCCGCCACCGAAGCTGAAGAACATCTTGCGCTCCCCCAAGGACGACCTGGCACTCCGAACACCGGGAGTTTTACAGCATTCCATGTGAATGCGGTAAGAGATACATCGGCCAGACGGTACGATGCATTAACCAGCGATGTCTGGAACACGTGCGTCTGGGGCAGAGCGAAAAATCGGCGGTGGCGGAACATAGCCTGGAACAACGCCATGGCTTCGATTTTGAGAATACCAGGATATTGGCGCGTACAAGGAACTTCTGGGACAGTATTCTCACAGAAGCAGTTGAAATTCGCACCACGCGCAATCTCGTCAACCGGGACTGTGGATACCAGCTGAGCGAAGCGTGGGCACCTGTCATTAATGCAATACGTCGTCAGCGCGCCGAAGTGCACAGCACGGCGGCCGCGGACCAACTGCGCCCACGCTTGCCTCCTACCGGCGCCAACCCCCACCCCACCGCCTAGGCGCCGACCGAGTCAGCCAACCAGCTGCGCGCACGCCACCACGCGCGCATTCAGAGGCTATAAGAACCAGCCCTCTGACGGATCCGGCACTTCACCAGAAGATGGCGACGGAGTCTGAGATCGCCGAAATATCGTGTGGAAACATCTTACTCACTCGGCTAGTCTCCCGAGAAGACTACATCCATTCTCAACGCCGAGAAAGACTTCGTTCCTATTCTTGTACTTCCCAGAAGATTCCGAACGTTATTGGAACACTTTGGTCGCGATATGAAAGTGCCCTAGATCGAACACTTTCAACCTCCATATCTCCCGCATCCTCACAGTTACCGACATCCATCCACCACATTACACGATGTGAGACTCGAAGCTACTGCCACACGGTAATACCCGTGGTTTTCACTAGGTAGTTGTAGCAGCAAAATAAGATATAGGGACGCGTACGTAGGTCGACTAATTTCAACTACCGTAACCTCCACACCTCCATAGCTGCCGGACACGCAACCACCATATTGCATGATTAGAGACTCGAGGCTACACCCACACACAAACACCAGAGGCCTGTGCTGAGAAGTTGTGGCTGCAAAGTGAAATGTAGGGATACACACGTCTAATGTCGAATCCATGCGGGAAAGATAAGGATTCGGGTTGAATGGAGTTGTCGGTTCAAGGTAGATGGCTCATCAGCGAAGGTAGGCTGTGGATATCCCTCGGGCAATGGAGAGTAACTACGAGAACATAGCTGATACAAGGATCCGGTTTATTAGACTCAGTCTCACAATACACAATGACAGATAGCGGAGTGATGTTGCCTCGATGGTCAGGCATGAAGAGAGCTCCGTCTGCTATGCATTGCGGTTAAGGAGACCCTCGTAGGTCACTCTGCAGTCGCTGTGGCGCTGGCATGCTGTTCGCAGCGTCTGTGGCGTCATCTAGTAGCATAGTCCCGTACTCCAGATCCGGCATATATATATATATATATATATTTAAAAGTTTTAGATGCATCCGTCAGTGGTCCTCCTGAACACATATATATGTGCAGGAGGACCACTGGCGGATTCATCTAAAAAATTTATATGGCTATGTTAGAAAAGGGGCGCAATGGGAGAGTTTTGAGACAATTATAGATAATGATTCAAAAGAAGTTACAGAAGATTTGGAAAAGGAAAGTAACTGATTTAATGAAACCATTAGGAAACTATAATTCATGATTAGGAGGGTGTAAATCGGAGGAAGAACTTATGCGCACAGTTAGAAATTACCGGACTAAAAAATTTAAATTCTCTATGGGGATATCGCGAAGGAACTAAAACAAACCAATAAAGCATAAAAGCCTTGAGTCGATAATATTACTACGTATTTCTTAAAACAGAAGGGTGTGACATTGCACCCTAATCTGAAACGTTATTTGCTGCTGCTTACCAGATGCCTGGAGAGTGCGAAAGAATACCGGTAAGTAGAGGAATGGTGAAAACAGATTCGAAAATTATAGGTCAATCAGTTTGACATCAGTGGTAGATAAGTTAATGGAGATATTGAAATGCATCCACATCAGGAATATATGTGAGGAACGTAAGTGGTTTTCAAGTGAGTAACATGGATTTAGGTAAGGATATTCATGAGAATCTCAGTTAATAGGAAACATGCAAGATATTTCGGCTGAATTTGTCATAGGAGACCAAGTTGATCTTGTAGCACTAGATCTTACAAACAGAGTGAACTATAAAAATGTGCTAAAAAATATATATATATTTATTTGATGGATAGAATTCTTAAAAGCTAGAAACCAAAAAGTTAAAGTAGGAAATGAAGTATTAAAACAAGTTGAAGTGAGCAGGGGCTTGCCACAGGGTAGTGTATTGAGGAGATTATTCTAATTAATGATGGTGTTGATGATTTACTGCCAGAAGTTATAGTGTTTGCAGATGACATAATGTTATATGACGGGATCAAAATGGTAGAAAACTGTAAACAGGTGCAGAGTGATCTAGGATATCTAGCTGGGTAGGACAACATGATAAATTCAAAGAAGAGTCGGCTTATTAGGTACACAGATAAAAAACTAAAGGTTGATTATGATTATAAAATGGCGAAGAAAATTGTTGTTGAAGACTTGAAATGAAAATAGCTTTGCATAACATTTGATAACAAGCTCAAATGGGCAGGATATATTAGATAGTTAGAAGGAAAAGGTTTCGAAATTTTTCACTTGTTGGAAAGAGTGATGAGAGAATGTAACTTAGAAGTAAGGGAATTTGGTTACAAAACGTTTGGTCAGACCATTGCTTGTCTATGATGGCGTATCGTGGGACCCACATAATCGGTATCAGTTACAGGAGTTTGTGGTATGACAGAGTCACCCACAATGAATATAATTAAATAATTTAATTAATATTCAGATTTTTTATAATATTCAATTTTATAAGTTTTAAATATCATAATAATAGGGATATTGTATGGGTAAATAATTGTATAATTGTATATTAAATCCGGGCAGCCAGAGTTATCATTATTATAATTATAATTTCTACAAAACTTGCTGTTCAGTAATATAGTGGATATGGGAAGCTGGAACTGCCATTTTCGAACGGTCGAGATCGAGACAATAGCTGGGTCTCCCGACTCGGTGGCGCCGACGCTCACAACAGCGGAGGTCCGTTAGGCGGGTGCACTGAACTCACCCCTCTCCGATGCTTGGTCGAGGTCAGGCAAAAGTGCGCAAACGGAGACAGCGAATGCTGGCCGCGATATAAAACACGTGACGACGGACATGTATCGATGACCAATCGTGAATGTTTATAGGGGTTCACAAATGTTAATTCAAGGGATTCTGTTGCATGTGGCGAGTGGAAGACGACTTTTCCGAAGAAGAAGAGAAGAGGCCATTTTTGAGGACACTTGCTGTCGGGACGAGCCACTGTGCAGACGTGTCAGCCGACACGCCCTCGTCCGGTGATCAGTGACTGTTTCTGATCACACTCTCTTGCTCTGGGAAGCGAGAAGTGTATGGCATGTCTGCCATAATCTGGAAGCTGTTGTGGTAACGCGGTCGTATCCGATAACCTGGCTTTCGCAGCTGCAGTGGCACTGTGCGTGTCACACTTCATCTCGACGATGCAATCATGGTAAAGTACCAACGCATACGGTCACAGTTCATTGGGTTTTGACGAGACTTGCGAGCCCTTAAGCGGCACTGAGATAAGACTCTGCTCCCGGCATAAAATCACTGAGCTAGCTAATTTTCACTTTTAACTTCAATTTCTAAGCATCTTGCTAATTTGTGTAAATTCAAGACGATGATTTTTAACTTTATATGGCGCCCATGGGATACTCTTTTTTTTGTGGTAAATGTTAACTTCAATTTGATGGCCTGTGTTGCCACGTTGATAATATGTTGACTTTGCTAATTGTTGAAATATTTAATTCAGTTTTATGTTTGCTTTTCATCGGCGGATTGTAAACGTCGGGTATTGCTTGTTTTTGTTGTCATTGGAATATGTTTAACGTAAAGTTAACTATTACCCGGCCTTCTATAAGCCATAAGACTCAATAAATTGGATATGATTTTGTGTACAATATTCATGGTTCTAGTTCACCTTTTGCAACCATTTTAAATCATTTTCATTTTCATATTCATATTTAATTACTCACGTATAAAGTTATGAAGGTAGGTGGAGGAGATAAATAAAATTATAATTAAATATTTTCACCCACGTCCCCCCTTCTATACAAGTTGGAAGGGATGCAAAGAAGGGCTACTAAATTTGACTAAGAAAATTATCCTAGAACACACTCAGTAACTGATGCGATAAAGGAGCTGGAATCATTAGATGACTGGAGGAGGGTGAAAAGAGCATTGGGCGTGTACAAAGCGTATATTGGTGATGAGGTGTCGACAGATAGTGTTTGAAGAATTAAGAGAAGTATATGGAAGGGAAAAGATGACCATTATCACAAGATGGCGCTCGATTTCAGGCATAATGGGTGTGGGAAGATTTGTTACGTAGGAAAGGGTTTCAGGGATTGCAATACATTACCAATAGAAATGATGAATAATTTACCAAAAACGCTAAAAGAATTTAAGGTTGAAATTCGTAGAGGGCAAAAGTAGGTGGGGAAATGAAAGGTGAAAAATGGATATGTAGGAAAATTCCGTCTATCCCATCGCAATTAAATGAAATCCATATCCGATTAATGAATCATCATTAACACATTGAAGGCTACCGCCAATATGATGAGTCCTTTCAGTGACTAACTCTGAATGCAAACCCGCATAACGCGGACGTCTCTAGACGTCCGCCATCACGCTATTGACCATCTTACCTGAGACGGCAGATGATTTTAATTTTATGCCCTTTTATGCTGTTTATTTTACTTTTAATTGAAAAAATTTAGATTAATTAAATATAATAAATAAGAGTTCAAGGAAAAAAATCTGTGATTTTCGTATCAATTAAGTTTATTAAATAAAAAACGAGTGAATCATATATAATTACATAAATACTAATTATTCATAAATATTTAAATTCAGTTTCGTCACAAGAAATATTTAATTATTGAGTCTTGGAAAATGTAAATTCATAAAATAGGACGTGAACAAAATGGAAAAATATAAAATTAATTTTAATTTCCTCGATGAAAAATTTCAAATCATTGCTCCCGACGCAAAGGAGGATTTTCCGGACAGACAGGACAGTAATAGGCGGTATCTTTCCTCAGTTTATTTTTCGAACATTGGCGACATTTCTTTTGCGGGGCTCTCGTCATTCCGTCAGGTATGTCGTATCGTTTTTGGGAAATGTATTGGCTCACATGGTGATTGTGGAGAAGACGATTGAGAGGAAGGAATAGGACGTGGGGAACATGATCGAGAGGAAGAAGGAGGACGTGGGACAGGCGGCTTATAGGAAGGAAGAACACCAAGTTTGAAAAATTATTAAAAAAAACACCTTTTGTCCGATTTGAAAATGGTCTTCACTCGGTGAAAGTTAAAACTTTAACACATTGACTGCCATGATGAAACTTGGACTATGTATTGCTGTGCCACATTGAAATCACGAATATTACTTGTGAGGCCAAATTTATTTTTTTGCATCAGATGTCTTCTTTTGATCATGTAGAACTAAGTTACTTCATAAAATATCAAGTTATGACTGATCTGGATTGATAACAGGTGTGACCCATATATGGCTCACGTGGCCCAACAACTACATTTTAACACAATTACGATCTGTCGCCACGTGAGCCACATGTGGCTCACATCATTTAAAACACAATAGGTATAAACAAAATCGTTTTTCAAGAAATGATTCAAACTCTTAGTTTATTTGCTTATTTTAGCTACATATAAAATTGATAACTTGATAAGCTATCTTGCATAGCCTCATTCTCTAGCTGTTCAAGTTCTTCAAAAGTTTGTCTTCTTTTGGCCATAACAATAAACTAGGAAACTAACCAAATACACAAACGTAACCTCAAATAGCATACACGAGCAATCAGCAAAACAAAACAGTACTACAGCTGAGTCGTCGAAAGTTGATCTCTGACGGTTACAGTTAGGAATCACCAGGGCTACCAAATGCAAAAATATTGATTGCTAAGAACATCAGAGTGTTCAGTGGAACCACCACTTTTAAACCCATAGTTGAAACGCATTATCTGTGAGCCCCATGAGACTCACGAGGCCTCTAAACACAACTCTGCATGTGAGCCAGTTATGGCTCACGCGGCTCACTGCACAATGTATACGTGAACCAAATATGGGCTACGTGGCGTCATAACCCATGCAACTGTGAGCCAACATTGGCTCACGTGGCAGTCAATGTGTTAATGAATGACTGAGAGAAAGGGCGAACTCGTAGGCCAGGTACTGGAATCACCAACCTTCTACACAATCCCATAGGGAAAGGACGTCTCAAGCCGTCCACCGTCACTGGTATGCTCCCTGGCGGACGGCCGATGACGTCATCAGCACTGAATGTGTTGATACAGTCATTTGAAATGACTCCATACGCAGTGTGGAGTGGTTTGCTATTTAATCCTGTTAGTAATCATACGGCACCACCATATCTCTACACTTGTTAGGAAATCTCCAGTGATGGACATTTCTACCGCTACTGCGGTGGGAACCGGGTAACCCCATATAAAGCGCCAGGCACCATGGTGATGTCACAATAGCCTTAACGTATTAGCTGCCTTAAAAAGGGGAAGAATTATTACATATTCTTATAAGAATGCATCTTGAAGCATAGATAGGCCTATATGGACGATGGACATTGTGATTACGACGTTTGATTGAAACAATACTTCACACGAATATTTGGGTGACAACAAATAATTTGTTTATTACTTTTCGCTTGGGATTTTTTTTGTCTACTTACCTAGTGTTATACACAGACGGAAAAAATATCCCAACACCAAGAAAAAATTATTGTAGAGTAATGAAATTTGGACAATGCATTTGTCAAGTTAACATGTTTAATTGATTAAATTTTCAAGATCACAGGTTAATTTAAGCTCAAGAAAATGCATTTCAAATGTGAAATACTGTTAAATTAATAGCCGGTGTAACCTCCAGAATTTTGAATGCAAGCCTGCAAACGTGAATGCATTGTGTTATACAGGTTTCGAATGTCACTTTGTGGTATGGAGTTCCATGCTTGTTGTACTTGTGCTGTCAATACTGGGACGGTCAGTGCTGGCTGTGGATGATGCTGGAGTTGTCGTCCAATGATATCCCATACGTGTTCAATTGGAGACAGATCTGGTGATCTCGCAGGCCAAGGTAACATGTCGACACTCTGTAGAGCACGTTGCGAGACAACAGCGGTATGAGGGCGAGCGTTATCCTGTTGAAAAACTCCCCCTTGAATGCTGTTCATGAATGGCAGCACTACAGGTTGAATTACCAGACTGACGTACAAATTTGCAGTCAGTGTGTTTGGTATAACCACAAGAGTGCTCCTGCTGTCATAGGAAATTGCTCCCCAGACCATGACTCCAGGTGTAGGTCCAGTGTGTCTAGGCCGCAGACAGTTTGGTTGCAGGCGTTCCCCTGGCCTCCTTCTGACCAACACTCGGCCATCACTGGCACCAAGGCAGAACCTGCTTTCATCAGAAAACACAACAGATCTCCACTCCGTCCTCCAATGAGCTCTGGCTTGACACCACTGGAGTCGCAAACGGCGATGGCTTGTAGTCAGTGGAATGCACACTACAGGGCTGGAGTCATGGTCTGGGGAGCAATTTCCTATGACAGCAGGAGCACTCTTGTGGTTATACCAAACACACTGACTGCAAATTTGTACGTCAGTCTGGTAATTCAACCTGTAGTGCTGCCATTCATGAACAGCATTCAAGGGGGAGTTTTTCAACAGGATAACGCTCGCCCTCATACCGCTGTTGTCTCGCAACGTGCTCTACAGAGTGTCGACATGTTACCTTGGCCTGCGAGATCACCAGATCTGTCTCCAATTGAACACGTATGGGATATCATTGGACGACAACTCCAGCATCATCCACAGCCAGCACTGACCGTCCCAGTATTGACAGCACAAGTACAACAAGCATGGAACTCCATACCACAAAGTGACATTCGAAACCTGTATGACACAATGCATTCACGTTTGCAGGCTTGCATTCAAAATTCTGGAGGTTACACCGGCTATTAATTTAACAGTATTTCACATTTGAAATGCATTTTCTTGAGCTTAAATTAACCTGTGATCTTGAAAATTTAATCAATTAAACATGTTAACTTGACAAATGCATTGTCCAAATTTCATTACTCTACAATAATTTTTTCTTGGTGTTGGGATTTTTTTTTCCGTCTGTGTAGTATGTTTGGTAAGAGAGCTTTGATCTTTAGTTTCAGATTGATAATGAAAAGTGAATCTTGCTTAAATCATAGCAACAATTTGCTCTGACTTTAACCACCAAGTGTTAACTTAAAATTATGTTGTGGTGGACTGGGGATCATTTTTTTTTTTTTTTTTTTTTTTTTTTTTTTTTTTCGCTCTGCCACTCCCAAGGGGAACATATAGATCGTGGGTAAGACTCTTCTGTCATGTGAGCGGTAGCATACATAAATGATACTCGCAGTAACGGTATTTACACATTTACAATTTATTTACATCAAATTATATATACAAGCAGTCATCCTTAATCTCCATGAATCCCCTCTTACATAAGACATCCCTTCATCGTTCTACTGTGCTTTTCCAGTACAATGCTTTAATGGTTTCCTCCCTCCTGTTATAAAGACTGTTGCTGGCGTAGCTTTTGGCTGCTCCTGTTGTAGACTACTGCTCGCTTCTAAGTTCAGCTCCGCCTTCCTTCTGGAACAGACTCTTGCCTAGCTCGATATGGCGGCTAGCCCCTAGCTCTGCCTAGTGGCATCGCTCCCTAGCTACCAATGACGATCTTCCTGCAGCCCCACTCTCCTCGTGCACCTCGGTTTTGATTGCTACTCCCCTCAATGTATCCCACAGTGTTGAGAATTTTTCACCAATATAGACGGTTGCTTCCCTCCCATCTTCTTCCAAGTGCCGTCATGCTTCAGCTTAATTCTGCTGATACGTGACCCACTTCATTGTCTTTGCCTTCTACATCGCCACATTCCAAAGCCTCTAACGGTTTTCTTTTTCTGTTGCAACTACCCTGGTTCTGGCTGGCAATATGAAATCATAACTATCGCTCAGCTTCAGCAAAAAATCTCATGGGCCACTACAATGTAGTGTAAAAAAATTTGTTGTATCAAGTTGTTATTATTTCTGGAAAAAACGTGGAACGTCGCTTGAGATTCGAGGGAAAATGTATGGTGGATACATGATATAGAGTAGTCGTAGGAGAATAAATACCAGCATCTGTTTAGGTTAGTAGACTTGGTAATAGCCTTTACTAAGGGATTAGGAACACGTGCTCATAACCTTAATATAGTCGTGAAGTGTTATTTAACTCGGTGAATGAATGCTCCTTTAATAGGAACGAAGTAAATCTATGAAAATACAATATTATTCCAAAACTAATTTTGCTCTAATGGGTACTTCAAAAGTGCATATTTTAATGAGTACACGAATTTTTTGGTGAGGTAGTACACTAAAGAGCCAAAGAAACTGCTATAGGCATGCGCATGCAAACACAGAGATATGTAAACACTCAGATTACGGCGCTGCGGTCGATAACGCCTATATAAGACAACAGGTGTCTGGCGCAGGCATTACAACGGTTACTGCTGCTACAGTACCAGGTTATCACGATATAAGTGAGTTTGAACGTGGTGTTATAGTCGGCGCACGAGCGATGGGACACAGCATCTCCGAAGTAGCGATGAGGAGGGGATTTTCCCGTACGACCATTTCACGAGTGCACCGTGAATATCGGGAATCCGGGAAACATCAAATCTCCGACATAGCTGAGGCCGGAAATAGATCTGCATGAATGGGACCAACGACTATTGAAGAGAATTGTTCAACGTGATGGATGTGTAACCCTTCCACAAATTGCTGCGGATTTCAATGGTGGACCATCAAAAAGTGTCAGCGTGCGAACCATTCAACGAAACATCATCGATATGGGCTTTCGGAGCCGAAGACCCACTCGTGTACCCTTGCTGAGTGCACGATACAAAGCTTTACGCCTCGCCTGGGCTCGTAAACACCGACATTGGACTGTTAATAATTGGAAACATGTTGCCTGGTCTGACGAGACTCGTTTCCAATTGTATCGAGTGGATGGACGTGTACGGATATGGAGACAACCTCATGAATTCATGGACCCTGCATGTCAGCAGGAAACTGTTCAAGCTGGTGGAGGCTCTGTAATGGTGTGGGGCGTGTGCAGTTGGAGTGACATAGGACCCTTGATACGTCTAGATACGACTCTGACAGGTGACACGTATGTACGCATCCTGGCATATCACCTCCATCCATTCATGTCCATTGTGCATTCAGGCGGACTTGGGCAATTCCAGCAGGACAATGCGACACCCCACACACCCAGAATTGCTACAGAGTGGCTCCAGGAACACTCTTCTGAGTTTAAACACCTCCGCTGGCCACCAAAGACCACAGACATGAACATTATTCAGCATATCTGGGATGCCTTGCAACGTGCCGTTCAGGAGATATCTCCACCCCCTCGTAGTCTTACTGATTTATGGACAGCCCTGCAGGTTGCATGGTGTCAGTTCCCTCCAGCACTACCTCAGACATTAGTCGAGTCCATGCCACGTCGTGTTGCGGCACTTCTGCGTGCTTGCGGGGGCCCTACAAGATATTAGACAAGTGTACCAGTTTCTTTGGGTCTTCAGTGTATGATACACTATTTATTGGTATTAACCGATGTAACAGTAGCTTTTTAATGAAATCTAACTATTGAGTGGTGTTATGTACCTTCTGGTTAAAGGAATTAGAATTCATTTTCGGCAGTGCGTAAGAGTGTAAAGATCGAAAACACGTAGAATATCGAGAAGACTCTCAGAAGGAGAGCCACTTGTCGTGGAAGATAACACCAAGAAGCAAAGCAATTATGAATCGAGTGGAATGAAACGATTCAATGATGGGAGCATTTTGGTAGAAAAAATTCCGGCTAAGCGTAAAGTAAGCCTCGTTCGGTTAGTGTCTAACGACCTTCACAGCTTTGAATGTGATAGGTCAGCCGGCAACTGTTTGGCTCTAAAATCAGTGTCCTGTATATTTTGAGCTTATGTAGCAGATTCCGTTGCACCTCTATCAAGAATCCCTCAGTAGTTTAATTCCAGACGAATTTATTATAGATAGTACCTGTCCCATGCATAAGGATGGAATGCGTTCTAAATTAAGAAAACTTTCAATAAAACAGTAACGATAACTGAAAAAAAAAAAATAAAATTGCTCGTTCTGCTCGCCACTTTTGAACTACATGAGATCTAAACATTTTTGGCATTTGTTGTTTAAGTAGAGAATTTGGTCTACATTAGAGATAAGTTTTCAATTTAATAGCTAATAGCGTTTTCAAGATAAACATGGTAAATAAATCGTCTGAAACTAACAGCATTGACGGCTACTTACGTCCAAACTTCTGATTGAGAAAAATTGACAAAAAAATAAAATATTTTTGTCTCTAAACACTGATCATCCACACAAGAAACAAAGTATTTTTTTTTTTTCACCATTAAAAATAGACATGTTGCACAAATGTAGAGTCTGAAACTTAAACCCCATTTAACAGCTTAAGTATAGGTTCCCAACCCGAACCAGGTGGACGCGATGACACGTAGGGAAAGCGGGAGGGGTGGGGGGGGGGGCGGGGAGGGGGTGCGCCAGGTAGCTTCACCACCTGTGTGGACGATACCCTAGCTCTACAACGTCGGATGTACTATGTCTCCTTCACCATGTCTTAGAATTGAAAACATTTATTCTCACATTGAGTAATTAGTGAGATTCCTCTGAGGTGCCATTGTTAATACTGATAAGTAAGCATTTACCTTAGTAATAATGAAATTGTGATGGGGCGGGATTTTTTGATTTGACGGAAGGGGGCGTGGTATGAGAACTTTTGGGAGTCTATAAGAGAAAGGTTTGATGAATCGGTCAGACTGCGGAGCAACAGCAAGTGACTCCTTTCGGGTTCGGAACGACAACACCGGATTTGGTCGTGAAGATAATTTAAACACGAGAGACTCTATAAAAAAGGGAGGAGTTATGTTTTTGTACGACTGAACCCGGGAATTAAGCTATGGCTTTGTTTTTTATGTAGGTGAGTCAGTGGGCGAAGCAGCTCTAGTAGTAGACACTCCTAGACGCTCCAGTGGGAGGCTGGGCTGCATCCGACTTGCTGGGCAGTCGGTGGCCGGCAGGTATCAATGGGCCCCGCCCCCGACTGCACATATCGTTGACCGGAACGGCTGCGCGTAATGAATTATGAACGCCACGGGTAATTACCTTCCAAGTTTACACCTAAGTAATGATTTCGACACTGCATTTTTTAATAGGCGTCCGTCGCCGGCAGGTACGACGGTGGCGGGCAGCACTAAAAGGAGAGCTAAGTGCCGGGTCCGGCGCCGGCCGACTCTAATAGCGGCGGGGTGGCTGCTGGCGCCTTATTTATGGCCGCCGGTAATTACACGGCCGAACTAATTAACGCAGATGCCGGCCGGCCGACTGCACTAGCGGGCGAGGTGTGAAGGCAGGCTGCGGGAGAGTCAAAGCCCGGCCGGTCGCGCCCATCACCTAATTGATTCCTGACAGCACCGCCACCGCGGTCCCACTTACCCGCGGGAATTAACTACGCCGCGCCAAACTCTCCGCTTCTGCAGCTACTGGACGTCGAACAACATGCGACGCTACGATACAATATCGACCATCTATTCACTGGTTTTCTACGCTGCTGGGTTCCGGGCAAAAGGTCGTCTGTAGCTACCTCCCGTTCAGAATATCATGCTGACGGTTAGGAACAACGACGAGAAATCGCGTCGACACGTTATACCGATCGTCTTATTCTTTCCGTCTTTCAGTGAAAACATTGCCACAAAACAGCAATTTGTTCTCAATTGATCACAGCATCGCATGATGATTTTTTTCTCCTGTCATCAGTCTCTCGACTGGCTTGATGCGATCCTCCATCCCTTCCTATCTTCCGCTATCATTTTCATCTCATCTCAGCACACCCGTTACAATCCACGTCTTCAGTTACCTGCTTCATATATTCTAATCTCTATCTTCCTCCGCATTCCCTCCTGTAACAAATTAACCAATCCTGAATGTCTCAAAATATGACCTACCATCCTGTCTCTTCTTTCTGTAAGACTGTTCCACAAACTTCTTTCCTCGCACATCATTTCCAAAACACGTTCGTTTCGTACTTTATCCGTCCACTTAATGTTTAGCATCCTTCTATAAGAAAGGAGATAAAAGCAATACGTAGGCTACTTAAAAGTAAGATATAGAATCTACTATCTGACAGCCAAGGTGGCTCTGTGCGCTGAGGTACCACGGGTCGGGCACGAGACAGGCCGTGCTGACTGAGGTTCCTAGGTTGTTTTTCGCAGCAATCAAGGAGGAGGATGGGACGGTCCCCAATATCCGCCCGCCTCATGAACCACACATCACGCAAACAAAAAAATACACTTATCATCCAAAGAACATAGTTACACATAACATGGCAACATTTCACTTCCCCCATCAGTACTTTTACAAAGTACAAAATGCTTGGCGTCAGCAAGGGCTTGCAGCTGTAAAAACCATAACTCCAAATTTAACAATGACAACGATAAGTAAAACTCAATGAAGGCAAAGGCAGCCGACCATTAATGTTTGGAAAAGGTGATGATGAAGAAGAAGTATAATCTAACATCTAACCGAGTAGAACATGCCATTTTATATGCGGGCACCAACCGTCGTGTGTTTCGATTAGACGCTATCCCAATGATTGAAGCATATGTGTTGCGTGACCCTGAAATAGCAGATGCCGTGAAACCAACTCCTAGTCTCAAATACAGCTGGATATTCCATGTTGCGGGTCAAGTGACCTGGAATAATTTTTTGTAGCTAATCCAAGCTTCAACAAGCTGTTACCTACTGGTTCCTTAACTTTATAGTAGCATCAATTGTAAGGCCTTACGATTCACACGAAGAGACCCTTTCATACTACAAAGTGTGTAAGGAACGGGTGAAAAGGCTAAGGTGTGGAGAGATTAAGGGATTCTTAGTTCGCGCAAGGTATTGGACAGCGTCCTGATGTAGATTCGGAGCAGACTCAGGCCTTAAGCAGCCCAAAACAACGCTGGGATATCAGTTTGTATACCAAGCATAATTCAACCTGCATCCGCTTAACTCACTCCTAGTGAGCTTCTACTGTACCAGTGACGATTTTTAAGTGATGTACTCAGCAGAAGCTCACTGTCACGCAAATGATTTGTAGTACATGCCTAAGAATAGTTTCAGAAATGTAATATATAAAATTATTGCAGCAAAAAAACTGTGCAAAGTAAACTTAGCGTTTAAATTGATACAGAATTTAATTTGATTGTAGTTGCGCATAACGGATATGTAGCTTCTTTCTCGCTCTTTCTGAGATCTGTAACTAATCACTCTGACCGCTCGTAGGCACTAAAAAGCAACGATTTTATTTTAGCCTCGTTTGCCAGCTGACATTTTACCACTGAGTTGGATCATCTAAAACTGGTAAATATAGGAGATAGAGGTGAGTGTCCCTTGACAAGGATTGGAATAACGTTCGTCAAGCAAATACTTATCAAATAATAATAATACTTTACATGCGCTACATTACAGCTTAGTACTCAAAATATTTCAATGCCGGAAATACCATTGCTAGGTTATACAAAGCGTTTCATTGGAAAGATATTATGTTGTTGATAAGAGTTAATACAATCGTTTAACTGTAAACATAAGCAATGATCTCGAGAAGTCAACATTCACCACGAAAGCTTTGTATAAACTTTCATCTTAAAGCTCTGTCACCGACTTTTATGGATGGCTTAACAACTCTGGTAACTTTTATCATCGTAATTACTGACGTGTCATCTTCACAGAAAAAAAAATATATTGACATGCACTTCCCGAGGAAGCGTTGACAGAGACATCCTTAGTGGGTTTCTTTAAAAAAATCTTTCTTCCCTCTATCGAACGAGATCACAATTGTCGTTTCGGGGGGAATGAATGTTATATACCGTACTGACCATTTGAATAGCGTTCATAAACTGACAGTACTAAACAGATGTAACAGCATCATGCCTCATGCTCTCTGTGTAACAATGGAACTTTACAACACATTGTATTATCCTTTTTGAAAAAGGAGCCGACTGGTGCATCCACGTACCGTAGGCTCCGTATTGTATTACATAACTACCGTCAAAGAGCAGACAGGACCTTATAATGCATCAGTAAGAAGCAAGTTTCTGATGTTTCTTGTTCTGTGAGCAGAAGTAACATCAGTCAGGTAGTACACATACAGCACATTCGATACGTCTTCCGGACCAAGAACACTGGTCACTTACCGCATGCAGTTGTTTTTATCTGAATATCGTAGCTACAATAGGATTATCTTCATCCTTAATTAAACTGACTATCGGTTACTTTTTAGCGCTACTCAGAATAACTTAACCTAACCATTTATTTTATATCTTTATAGTTTACAAGGTAAGCGATAGGTTAAGTATTTCCTTTTCCAGTTTTGAAAACTCTGGCCACACCATTTAACAAATATGCATCTTAAGTCATTTTCTGCATCTTTATTATTTCTCTACTATTATATATAACAGTTGCACTTGTAAGTGCAAACGTATTGTAAATATTTTGAAACAGACGTTCTTCTAAATTCAACACATTTTGTGTCTATATTTGACCCCCTTTCCACAATCCTAAAATAGCAGTAGCGTCAGACTTTTGTGAGTGCTGAAGAACGGAGACAGATAGGAAAGTTTGACAGAAGGGGCCTGGCCCAAGTCCCTGGGGAATACTGTAGACCAATGGGTCGCGACCCACTGGTGGGTCGCGGCGTGTGTTTTGGTGGGTCGCGGAAAAATCGAGGTTTTTGCCACCAAAATATATCTTAATGTTTTTGAGAAACAAAATACAGAAATAAACTATGTGTAGAAAGTGACTTAAGGTTAAAATTAACCAGTGTTAGCACTGATATCGACGCCCTCATCAGTACACACCAGTGCCAGAAATCTCACTTATTGTAAAGTTGTGTTTCTATAATAATTAAACGTATTTTTCATTATCTTTGTAAAAAAAGTGGGAGGCGTCTGTGCAAAGCATCGCCTCATCGAGCTGACGGCTGAAAATCCAGGATTAGTTGAAACTCGATTTGCAAATTAACATGGCTCTGATGTGCCAAGTAATATATTGGTGGGGAAACACTTATAAAACCGATTTTAGTGGTTGACTGGTAAGTTTACCATTGTGTTTTCCTGCTCCCAGTCTTCTATATTGTCATACATTTGGTTGCAGTAAAACACAATTACAAAGTTCCCAATCAACCACGAAAATCAGATCTGCAGGTTGTTTCCACCAAAAAGCGACTTGGAAGTCCAGTTGCATTTTAATATGCTGATCGCGTTACTTCTAATCGTGGAATTTCAGCAGTCAACATGATTATGTGATGGTATGTGCAGCCGCCTCCCGTTCTATAATATGTTTGTTATTTTATGTATTATCAATCCTTGTTTTTGTTGATATTATATCATTTGTACTAAAATTTGCCTTTTCGCAGGATAGGATAGTCGATAACGTATCGAGGTCATACAACATTTCCCATTCTGATATTAGATAGACTCTCATATTAGGTGGGTCGCGAAATTTTTTTTTTTTTACTTAAAAGTGGGTCGTGTTCCAATAAAGGTTGGGAACCGCTGTTGTAGACTCATAGAAATAACTTTATACTAGTAAATTCCTTCATAAAATAATATAAAGTAAACAAAGAAGATGAAATGAAAGCATCGAGAAAAATACATGAACACTGAATGTATTCGGCAATCTGAGTAATTAAAAATAATGAATATGAAATTAAGTTGGGTCCAATAAGAAATGCATTTAAATCTTGGACAGATTCGACATTAGTTCAATATAAAATGAGACCATGAAATAACACTACGTTTGTATAAAATCACTGAGGTTACTACATTAATTCCGTGAACTTGCTGGCAAAAGATACCGAACGTCACCAAATAAAACAGTATTAATTCTACATGAGCCTTAGTAGCTCTCGCAGCACAACATCGATTTTTTTGATTTTTTTTAAAAAATGACCTTCAGTCTTCGGCCACTTAGTTAGATCCTATTTATATTGTTCTAACAATTGCATCAGGCTTTGCTGGTGTGATTGTGGCGTGGGGCAGTGTAGCAAGAACTACACAAGAAGAACATAACACTTAATTAAAACTACCCTTGCCCGAGGACGGAGTCAAACCGGCGACACGATGCGAGGCCAGCGAGCTAGTAACTACACAGTCATTGCTGGCTGCATTGAAGTTAATCTGTTTTAAAATTAGCTGCCCTTTGTGACATACATGCCACATGTAACTAGTCCACCCCGATCCAAAATATTTCAAAATGCCGTAGTTTGTTATAAATTAATTATAAATTTTGTTTTTCTAGATTTAATGATGCAAGTAATAATGAAGCCTTGTTAACTCTCACAAAGACGAATTACAGCTCTTAGCATTGTTTAAGCCTTTATGTGTCTTTCTCGAGGAGACACATTTTATACCCACTTACCATCCAATGTTAAGACGGTATGACCTGACTAGAAAGAACGATACCAGGACCATCGAAAGTAGGGCGGTGTGGCTGCATTTGTTCGAAATACTGTGCTCCGAATCTGTAGCTGTCACCTCAGTCTTACGAGCAGGAGTATGGAAATATACGATGCAATACAACCGAACGTCTGGTTATGTATATACCACCAAGTGTGTGTTGCATTTCTTCTCTTAGAAAAGCACACTAATGCTCGCGGATGGTGGGATTTATACATTTACGAAAATGTTTGAAACAGCAAATTCTGCTGACGCGGTCGCCAGTGATTCAGCTTATTAAGAATCACATAAAAAAAGAATAACAAAATTAACTTTTCAAGTTTAATAGCGTTCAAATCTTAACCCACACCAGTCGTGAACACATATTACATCGGACTTCTATATATATATATGTACCCGAAGGTTGCAGAATCCTCAGTTAAAAACGGTTCACATTAGCAATACTTTATAAATTACACTCGCATTTTCACAACTAGAGTTCAACATTAAAAAAGAGAGTTCGGGAAAAACTCGCACATGGGTGGCGTGCCCGATGAGCTCGGCTGCCCCAGGAAGACTAGCCGGTACCACAAGTTGGGTTCGCGGGCGTTTTTAATTGTCTTCCGGTAGCCGGCATGCACTCCGGGGTCTTCCACGGTACTCCCACGGACCGGCGGGAAATTTAACATCAACTCGGCTGTATTTCAAATAGCACAGCCGGTTTTCGATCTCCCGGGCCACCGACTTTGGAAGCAGCCTCTATCATATGGCTATGCTACATGTGTCCATTGATCACTACTACCTAGCTAACATCTTGTTCACTTCTTCCATTGGGAGATGTCAACGCCAACAGTGTGATGACCAGTTGCCCCAGATTCAAGTAGTTTCTAGATTCATAGATTAATAGAGCGAGAGGAAATATGCATCCCGGACAAATAACGCATACTATCGCTTCCGATTCGTTCTTCGTTATCGCCCTTTCGTTGTGCTTACACATTGGACTCTCTGAGAAATCTTCTCTCGAAGCTTATCTGGTTACTTGATTCGCAGTTAATCTAACTTGGAACACCTACCACGGATCTGCGGGTCAAAGGAAACATTAAGGAACTAGTTTAATAGAAGATAAGGAGGAGCGAAAACCAGAGACAGATAAAGATATATAGCGTTATCTTCTTGTAACACTCAGACTTGGCTACACTTTTTTGAGAGGCAATTAAGACGCCTTTAATTGAGAACACACCATCAACAGCAATAACGTCCGCTTACACTTTTTTGTATGTGTATCGCCGAACACGAAGCACCTTGTTCTTATAATCGATTACTTTTATTGCACTGTAACCTTCCTAGTAATTAATGAAGTAATTAGCAATTAATATACACATTTTTTGTTCATTTCCTTATTCCTTATAACCTCATAATAATAAAGCGAACATATATTTTCTTTTACATGAAATTCCTGTCAACCAAGTAAATGGGTTTGAATAAAGATATCTCTGATATAAGTACTACATGCTTTAAATTATCTATTTTCCTAACAATAAAGAAGGGAATTTCCGAAAGTGTACCTAGATTGAATTGGTAACAATTTGACACATAGGATGGAGATGAAAATAAACAGTTTGGATTTTTTGGTATTTAATCAAAAACCCTCAAAATAAGTCTTTTTGTGTATAAATGTGTATTTTATTTATTTCCTGCGGCGGTTTTTCAGCTTCGCATCTGTTTCCCCACGGGATTCACAGGGGTAGAGCGCCACACACCCGATTGACCTTGACAATAGAGATGGATGTGACGGGGTACCTTTCCGGACGCTTTAACCTCGATGAAAATTTTCGGCTTTGTTGGGGATCGAACTTTGGTCGTTCGGACCGCAGTCGCGTATCTTGTTTATGTATGCATGTATGTTCGTTTGGGCCAACTAGGACCACGGTAAGCATTTGTTTAGCTTGAATTTTGCTGTACATGTGTACACATCGTGTTGATAACCCTAAAGAGAACAAGCAGTTTAACGTGGAATCTAAAACACGAACGTCCTGGCGGAGCTCATTATGACTAAACACAACTCTCAAATTCCTACGCCTACCGGAATTCGAACCCTGGACCGGAGCAGCAATCGTTTATATTTTTAATAAATTGTTTCCTACTGTTAACAGTTCTACGTTACAACCATGTGGGTTAGTTAAATGGCAATTTTCAAGAATTGTTTCTGCCACTGTGCTTCTGTTTCCAAATGTCCCAATTACTAATGTGAGTCGGGTATTAGTGAACAGAAAGTGTACTTCATAATTAACCCCGTCTGAGAAAAGCCAATATTATAGGAACTAAAAGATGGTAATAACTGTTACAATGCTAAATGTTGGTAGGATTAAAAAAAAAAAAAAAAACCACACACACACAAAGTCAATGAAGAAAATTTTTCACTGTACTACATTAAGTTTTATTTGCAGTAACGTGAATTACGAATTACTGAAACCGGAAGTTACAACATATATACCTCATTTTCCATATTTCACAAATAACAATCCGAAAAATGACGTGTTTTCTTTTTTTTTTTTATTGTTTCGTAATGTTAGCTACTTTTATTTGATTTTTAACGTTATTTCTTAATCTTTAGTTGAACTTCTAAACTGTTTGTGCAAAAATAATCTCACTATGGTTATAGATACTAACTTCATATACTAGTCATCTGATATCAATTTGTGGTTTTTATGACCCCAGAGTAGTTTCTTCAAGCATGCCATGCCGTCAATGTTTCAAGGCAGTAAAATCCGGCCGTAATATATATGACCCAGACGACGAGTATAGCGGAAAACCAACTCTACCTCAGAGTAACGAGTCAAATTTTGAACCAACGTGGATGATTTCATTTTGATTCGTAATATAGCTACAAAACTGGGAAACACTGTACAAAACATTTTAATTCAACGCGATTGGTGTATTCCCTTCAATTACCTTTAACGATATCTTTCATTTTTCATCTCCAATGTTACCTCGTACAGTTTGTGGAGTGTGGTATTCTTCATGTAGGAAGTAACTATTACGGAGAGCTACATATTTGGCATTTCTACATAGATTGCAAACCAAACAATTACGCTCTTCTATAGAACAATACCAGGCTTCAGCTGGTGTCCTTGCTTTTAACATATGCTCTACACATGCATTTAGTTAATTTCCTCAGTAAAGTATTCAGTGCTGTAACCTGTCTTGTCTAATGAAGGTCATGTTTATAATTGAAAGTCATGTAGATTACAAGATCTTATGGGACATCTATGTGTTCTATCACAAACCTCTGATCTTTTGTTAGGCCTTATCTGTGCTGAAGATAAATGTAAATTGTGTTCTCGATGGATTTTTAGGATAACGTCATTGCAGTAGTATGACTAAGCAGAGTGGGCAAGTTCTTGTATTGGCTGAAATTTTCAGCGTTGCGTTGCGATTTCAAATCGTCAGCGTATGTAAAATGTCTGGTGTCACCAAGAATTTGTCGAATGTTTGTGCGAGTGCTTTCTTTTCGTTGTTCTTTTCATAGAGGCTGACGTAAAAACGTCTCTTTTAACATAATTATTCTAATACTGTGGTGAAGTTATATACAGTCTTTGAAGATAAATTAAAAGTTTGGAGAGAAGAGTTTTATGACTGACGATGTCGCATCCAGCAGTAAGATCAACCGGCGAAATGGCTATCACTATCTTGTTCTCAAAACTTTATTCAGCTAAGACTAAGATTTAGTACGTGCCAGCGCAGGCCCTTTTTTTCTGGTGTTTATCTCTCTGCAGGATCAGATTCGTATTAACATGATTTTGTATACTTTGCGGTTCAACAGTTTAATATAACTCGATAGGATGCTCGGTTGCTTCTGTGTATTTCTGAAAGCGTTCCGAATTTCAGTTCCTTAAAACACGTGATTTTAGCTAAGATTTTGTAAAGAAATTAATTAAATTTTTTGAACACCCAATATATATATATATATATTGAGAGGGAATTTGGGGGTGGGGAGGATGTGGAACGAACCAGAATATTATGCGCAAAAGAACTGGTTTAGTACAGTTTACATCTTTTATGGCCGGAGTTGAAAGTAACAGCACAGAATGTTTACAAAATTTATTTTTAAGCAGTGTTTGGAGTTTTTCCATCGCGAACAAAAACATAGATGAAACAACACATAAAGTCCACCAGTTCTATAGTGAAATTACTAACATCAACAATAACATACAATTTAATATTGAAATGGAAACAAATAAACAATTGAATTTCCTCGTAACAATAATTAGGAATGGGCCATTCCACTCAATTACCATAAACAGAAAACCTATCCACAAAGACACTATAATACATAAAACACCTCCATCCTCAAAACCAAAAACAGGAAGCACTCAGGCACATGTTAAAATATCATTCCTCTAGTCAAGTAATATTATGAAACATAATACATCATCACACAAATAGCAAAGAACAATAGGTATGCAGAACAAATGATTGAAAAGCTCAATTCTGAAATCCAGAACAAAATGAATAAATAAAACAAAGTCCACATCGAACATGGCACAAAAAAAGGCTGCGATGATTTACATCAACAAACACACTCACAGAATATTCAGAAAACAAGGAATACAAATTGTATTTCACACATGTAAGACAATATAGAAGCACTTAAATATCAATTCTATAAAAGTGCAAATATAGCTGTTCCCGATCAACACTTAATTGTTCCTATCAAAATTCATAAATAGCGGGTACATTGTTAATTGTTATTCATGTATACAAATAATGCAAATTTCTTGACAACATACATGTACGTTTACAATCACTGAAGAAGCCCCAATCCATTAGGGCGAATCTGGTTTGAGCATATATGAATTAAAAAATAGTTGTTAAGAAACGGTGTTTTCATTTACAAATCTTTAACAGCAACTGCGAAAGAATGGTCAGTAACCAACAGTTTACTTATTCTGCGTAGCTACTTAATTTTCAGCTGTCTTTTACACGGTAACATCAAAGCTAGAATGGCCAGAAAATGGGATCAGAATCAACATGAGAGAGATTTGCTGATAACATTGCGCTTGACGTTAATGACATTAATGAATTTAAAACCTTTGTTGCCGATCTCGTCTCCGAGTGTAAATAAGGTTTTTTTTTATTTTTTTAAAATTTTTTTTTATTTTTATTTTTTATTTATTTTTTAAAATAGTTATGTGTAACAAATGGGCCACAGAGGGGTAATGTAAAAACTAACATATCTTCAGTAAATGTCAATGAGTATATTTACTTAGGCCAGTTGCCAGTTTGTAAATGTGAGAGGAGATGTAAGTACAGAGATTTTCCGCCGGGAAGATTCACGCTCGTTCTGGCCTCGCATTCGGGAGGACGCCGGTTCGAATCCCCGTCCGGGCATCCAGATTTGGGTTGTACATGGTTTTCCAAATCACTCCAGGCAAATGCCGGGATGCTTTCTTCAAAAGGCCATGGCCGAATTCCTTCACATTCCTTGCCCCCCATTCTTTCCCGTCTCTAAAGACCTCGACGGTAAGCAGTTAAAAAAAAAGTTTCACGCTGGGATGACAAGTTTTTGAGATGACTTCCATTATCCTCAAATCTGCGATCTCACAATATGCCCATAAATGTAAAGAAAAAAGTTTACTAACTGCTGACTTTTGGATGTGATACCTGGACATTACGAAAGGAAAACCTAGAACAAAACAGCAAACCACGGAAAGGTCAATGCTAGGTATAACTAGAAAAGATAAGAAGAGAGCAACCGACAATAGATCAGTCACAGTGGTCACAGACATCCTAGAGAAGACCGCCTCCTTGAAATGACAAGGGGACGGCCATTTCGCTAGGAAGAAAGACAAAGATGGACAAAAACACTATTAGAGTGGAGCCCAGGAGATAATCGTGCACCGAGAGGAAGACCACCAGACGGATGGGGCACGGACATTCGCGGGGTTGTTGGAGATAACTGGTAGATCATCCAAGATCGTTCGACCTGGAGAAGACTACTCCAGCACTACCTGAAGTCATAACTCTAAGAGGCCACATCATTTAATGACACTACTGGCTCATGATGATGATGATAAATACTTAACTTCACGTTATACCCAACACAAAGAATTAATAAATAACTACTTGTGAATTAGGAATGCGTCTCGTCTATGTTGTGAATAACCTTCATAATGATGTATGACTTCCACAACTCTAGCATAGACTGTCTTCCTTCCCCGCCAGTTTCATGAATTGTTGGCTAAAAGTGAGGCGATGGTAATAAGCTTTGAAGTTTGCTATTGCTCCCTGGTCCATAGGTTGTAATATTGACGTAGTGTTTGGTGGAACGAACTTGACGTACACTTGTTTTAAGTCTCTCAGCGTATCAAGTGAGGTTGGATGTCCTGGAGCATTGTCTAAGAGTAATATAACTTTACGTTCAAGCCCATTTCTGTCACAGTAGGATTTGACTGACGGGAAAAAACTGTTAGAATACCAATCTTGAAAAACTTCACGTGTAACCCACGCCTTTCTGTTGGAACGCTACACGATGGTAGGCTGTGTCTTGTCTGTACCTCGAATTGCACGGGGTGTTTCTGAATGGTAAACCAGTAAAGGTTTCAGTTTGAAATCACCAGTGGCATTACCACTCAGCAGAATTAGTGGATCTTTCGCAGCTTTGACACCGCTGGCTTGACTTTCTTCTTTAGAAATGAATGTTCGAGAGGGCATTTTTTTCCAGTAGAGCCCGGTTTCATCAACATTGAAAATGAGGCAAGCAGGAATTTTTTCCCGAAATATTGAAACTTCTCTCGAAACTCAGCTGCAGCTTGAGTTTCCGCGCTGGCGGCCTCACCTGTTATCTGGATATTGTGAAGATTGGAACGCTGCTTGAACCGATGAAACCAGCCTCTGCTGGCAGCAAAATTCGGAGTGGAACTCCCTTCACCTTCTTCTGTCTTTAACATCTCATACGAAGATTTTGCTTTTGTGCATATGAGATCTTGACTCAGTGGTGAGTTCTTCTTATTTAAATCTTCGATCCAAACTGCTAGCAACTTCTACATTCTTTTTAGGATAAAAGATCTCGAACGAGAAAGTTTTGTTGCACTTATAAGTGTTGAACATTTGCTGGAAAGTTTAATTTTTTCCCGATTTTTAAAAATCGTTCTCACAGTAGATTCTGACAGACCAGAATCTCTGCCAACAATTATTGCTTTGCCTCCATTTTCCATTCTTCTTATCACCTTCAATTTCAAAGTTACGCTTTTATGCTATTTTTTCTTCATAGGCGGCATTTTTAACGAAGCGTTAAATTATGTATCTCCGCCAAATGTTAAAACAAGACTGCCAGCCGAGATAAACGTATGGAAAAAACGAAACAAACGAGGGAATCCCCATAGAACGAAGTCGTAGGACGGGGAATCCCCAATTCTTCGATCAGAATGGTCAGAGAAAGCAGGGATTCCCGCAACCAAAGAGAAGCCAAAGACTACATTATGTACATACATATTCTTAAGTAAGCAATTCGCCTAATACGAGGCATTTAACGCGAAATTTGAAATTTGCGCTAAAGCGAAACCGTGCATAACGGGGTCGCGTAAAGCAGGGTATTACTGTATATTTATTTGTTCATTAATTCAAAATACGTTTTAGTGGTAAAATAATTTCAAAGGTTTTAAGTTTACTGTCCCAGCCTACAATTGTCCAAAAACGTCCTTTGGTGTGGGAACGAAGGTCTCCCCGACGTATGGTTCCAGTGAAGCTATCACGGGCCTGCCGCCAGATTGTAGGGTGACAAATTGACATGTGACAGCTGGCCCTGCCGTCTTCGCTTCTGAGAAGCTGTCAGCCTGCTGATCAGTACAGATGGAGTTACAAGAAAAGGAATACACCACAGTCAGCTGTCTGGTATCCAGTTGTCAAAATATAATCTGGCGGTACACCCGTTAATATTTCCTTGAAGAAAATTCATATTATCCCCTATCGATGGTTGTGGCTGATCGCTTTCGAATAACTGATCAGTTTGTGCTGCTTCTTGAATGTAATATTACGTTCGGTTTGCTTGCACTCAAATATCATGAACGATTCATAATACTTCCGGCAACAATTAAGTCATTTGGGGTACTACAATTGGCACTATCTTTCCAAACAGCTTACCTACGTAGTGGTAGAAATGCATTAGTTTGTATTAGTATCATTTGATGTAAAATTTGATGAATAGTGGTGCCAAATGGGTGCCTACGTCGACTCCATCGGTCTGTTTGCAACACCATAACCTAAAAGGAAATATGCTGATGTTACGTTGTGCTCAAAGAAAACTATACCGTGTAGCAAGTATATAGAGTCAGTCAGTGGTATAGCTTTAAAAAGAGACACCACGTTCAAAAATAAAATGTTGTCGTTAGGTACAAATCGAATCGTCTGGGAGCCCAACACCAGTTCATCCGAACTTACGATATGAACATACCAGATGCAGATTTCGCACGTTGTACGTCGAAGATCTTGTAGCGGCGGCAGTTGTTCGCCGTGGAATACATAATTTGTGTATTTTGTGTGTTTTTGTTTGTTTTCATGTCGTGAAGTGTTTATAACCTTGTTAATGTAGAAATTCGACTCTTGAAGATTATTTGTCCATAAATTGACTTGAGTGGTATCACCTTCAACAGTTTGTAGTAGTCTACTACCACAATTTCATGATTCTTCTATCTCCGTTCCAAGTCGATTTTTGACTGTGAAGTATTCGCCTCTAACAATAAGTGTAAAAGTTTGAGGACCTTTTTTTTCTATTTTTCCTCCGTTTCGGAGACAAGAAGTTATCACCGACTGCTCGATACCATTTCCTGCAATTTTGTATGCCACATGAAAAGGCTTTGGAATGAAATTAAAACTGCTGTTACATTTCCAACTTGTTAACAACATAAACCAGTTCTTTCTTTTGCCGTTGTAATGTTCTCTATGAAAAGTTGATTGCAGTCTGCTTGCAGTTTTCTTCAGTGCATTGGGAAACTGTCGAGTTGTCCCATCTTTCCCATAACATGTTTCATTCGGGGCGATACAAATTGCTTACATCTGTCAGAAACATAGTCGACAATCACGGACCTACATGGCAGCAACGAGCATAACATTGCTCACTGTATTTCACGTATCTGTTTTACTCAGCCACATATCCTGTAGATCCCTGAAGAACCTTCAACCAGTCGCCATAGAAAAGGTCCTCAATATTCATCGTGTTGAAAGTGATATCAAATGATAGTTCTTCCTTTAATGTTGAAAAAATTATTAACATTCATAGCAACTTTGACCATCCGTGTAATTGAGCCAGGCATGTGGTGAACCATTGCTTTGAAACAAGGAATCGTATACAGTTCAAGATTAGAAAATTGAGTATGACCATTAGACTAGAGTCAATCATCTACATTAATATTTTAAACGCGAAAGTATCTCTGTCTCTTTGTTTGTTACATTTTACGACTAAACGGCTGAATCGATCTTGATTAAATTCGACAATCAAATATTTTGTATCATTAAGAAGGACTTTACAACTTTTACGTAGCTTTCTATATCTAACATAAATTCGAATTCCAGACATACAAAATCGCTGGTGACAGCAATTACTTAAGAAATCTAAGATTTCTTTTTGCACCACATTGCATTCCGAGGCCACCTTTATGTTCGTTAGTTAAAAATTAACATAATAATTTCAGGATAAATAATAAAGATTATGGCTCAGGGAAGAATTTACACCTCTGCAAAAAATATCCAAGGTCGCGTAGGCAATTTCGATTATAATTTAGTTTTTTTTTGTTGTGAATGTTAAGACAGATCAGTGGTATAAAACTATCACTCACTCACTTTGCGTGGAGGTAATGAATTTTCCATTGTGAGGCAGTGTTCGCCTTGATCGACTAGCACAAAGAAACTGGGCGCGCATACCCACGTCCCAGGATCCTGGACCGAACGTACGGGGAGCAATGAAATTACGCAAACGGCGATTTAATGTATTTTCTGGTCTAATTTGTACATGATAATAACACTTAGTGGATCCATTAGCGTGTGGTCCGGTATGCGCGGCTCCTTTGCGGTGATCGGTCGGACGGCCAATTAGGCCATTGCCGGCCTCTCATTACAAAGTCTGGCTGCGACACTTTAAGTAGCCGCTCACCAGACTCGACTTACATCTTGTTATAATGCGCTGTGTCGGCCCTGAATATCGTATGAGGCATGGCGTCAGCCATCACTGCTCCAACCTGCCTCTGTAATCGAGCTGCCGGATGACATAATCGATAGTGTAAAACAGGCTGCCAACTTAGTGAAGCATGAATTATATTTTTATAATATCACTATAAAACTCTGGAAATAGTCAGTTCTCTCAGGAACTTCGGGGCTGCAATGATTTTCACGTTACGTTAGGAAATGAAGGCCACTGTGCTTGCTTGAAAACTTGCTAACAGAGGAGAAGGTCTAGTAAATACGGGCTACCACTTTTATTTTGATCCTACTGATTTACCTGGTCACTCAGTATGAATAACTTTGATGTCACTTACTTCTACAAAAAATCATGAAGGTGATATGGGGGTTCAAAACTTCAATTTCCAATTTTAATTTTCCAAAATCAAAATATAAAAAAAATTAAATTACTGATTTTCAACAGATGGTCCAAATAAGGGCTGCTTGTATAAAAATGGAAATTTATCTCATAATAAATTAAAAAAACACAAAATTTTGTTAAAAAACTTCATCAACTTGAAATTTTACATTTTTCTTTTCAAATTGCTGAAGTTACAGATGTATGCCTCATTTTTCATTCTAGCACATTCATTCTCTGGCCAACTTGTAGAACTGAATCCGTACTTCACCTCCTACATCATCTAAAAATAGCCCACAGAAAATGCATGCTGCATTGTCGTCGTCAGTAGGAGGGACCCTACGACGTTCTTCCGAGTCCAACTCTTCGCTGAGCTTACCTAATGGGCTCTTTGGTTTTGCTTGCCCATTTTGGATTTTTTTCTTTGCTGGGGCACCTGATTACACTTTCACAATCATCTGACAGTTGTTCAAGGCTGTACTCCACACATTTATTCAAGAATTCACTGTAAGAAAATCCAGTTAAGATGCAAGTCTTGGCGCAATTGCGACCACGATTGCTTTTTCTTTGGAATAGTGCGGATCGAAGATACATCATATGCCCTAACCCTTTCGGACGTTGAAATTTGAGTAGTTGGTCGTTGATCCGGGTTGCCGAAATCTTGGTGTTTACTTGTCAAGAGCTACCCCGTTATTGGAACACCAATGGTAGTCCTTTTTTAGACGCTGTTGATGGACTTGGCAGCGATTACAAAACAAACAAATCGAACAGGACAGGTGTCCTGAATGTAGCTCAGGTCATTTAATTTGAGATGAGGTGGTAGCTTAACTGAATAAGTAAGAAATGAAGAAATTAAAATTTACATAAGTTGAAAAGTTTTGAGTTTGTCAAAAGCAAGTTTTCAAATAAAACAATTTGCGCCAACGCACGCGTGTCACGGACCAAGTTCACTTCCTCACTGCCCTTCCCCACCACTTGATGTTCCTCCTGGTGCCATTCTCGTGCCTTCGCACAACCCCCTTCTCACCACTTTCAGTGAGTAGCCCGTATTTAGACCCTAGCCCATCTTTGGACCTTCTATTCTAAAAATGGGTGAAATATAAATTCGTAATGGCCTGGTGACAGGGTTTCTAATAGGCTGTGTAATTCTTTCCTATCGTAGCCACTTAGGCTAATCCGGTAATTCTACCGATTATGGGGAAACCTACAGTTTAACGTGGAATCCAAATCACAGAAGTGTTCTGGTGTACTTCAGATTACACAGCCAGCTTTCCAGAAGTGAGAGTCAGGTTAAGGGACTTTGAAACTACAAGGGTTCGAATCAGACATTTTTCGATCTCCAGTCCATTGAGACACCGAGCCGCTATTACAAAAGTGTAAATGCGGTATATGTAGTAACTGCTAAGCATTTTATCCTTGTGGTAAAATTTGAAACATGTATCGCAGATAGATAATCCTGGCGCATTGACTTGTCGAATGAGCAAAGCTTTATTAAATATATAACGGGGCAAGTCGTTCCATACGTTTCCTTGGTTTTGGACGGTTTAAAATCCGGAAAGCGATTCCATACGTTACATCAAAATCAGGGTGGTTCAACACTGATTAAGCCGCAGAGGAAAATAAATGTCTAGGCAACCAAAAAAACTGTGTGTCTGTATGTGTGATATACAGAATATGAAAACAATTTCCCCTGGAATTCAGATTTACTGCTAAAATTTTGAGTAATTAGGAATTTTGTATGAAAAGTAAAAAACGTTAAAAAGATAAATTATTTGGGTGGATTTTTTTTTTTTGTTTAAGAAATAAAATAGTTCAGGTAGCCTATGATTTATAAAGCAATATTACTGTATGGTTGATGTTTCGTCGAATACTCTTGTCAAGCCATTCCTATGGAAACATGAACATTGTAACTGATAAAAATGCGAGGTCTCACGTTCCGACACTTTACTGGTTTGTGTGTAACCATTGAGCTGTAGAGTCATTAAATTGGTCAGGTGATCACGTAACATTCAGTTCTTTTATCTTCAGACATGTCGCGTATTTGCTAAATAAAGAGGAGCATTGCAAAATGGACCTTAGTACAACGGTTTGACGAAAACGTTTCACGATTCTTGATATTCATTGTAAATGATAGTGTCTATAAATTTTTGTTGAATCACAGAACTACTTTACCATCAACAGCATCGGAGAGCAGTAACACAAAATAAATTTATTTTTGAAATTACAATTAACATAATTTTAAACGAGCGTTCTAATTCGTAACCCCTACTTATTAAAAAATAAAAAAAATTACTTCTCGCTTAAATACAGTTTATCTCAGACTGGATAGGAGCTCTTATTTGCGACGGGAAGGAAATACCCCAGAGCCTTCTTGAAGGAATCATCCTGAAATTTGCCAGCTTTCATTTCGGTAAACGATGGAATACCGAAATCTGCATGTTCGCAATGCAAATAGAAAACGAATTCTCATACAAATGTTGGGTTTGAGAGTTATCACTCAATTACCGTCATCGTCACCTATTTTTTATAATTCATGTCGAAATGTTATACGCTCATAGAATTTCATTTCTATGTTCTATTAAAGACTAGCTTCTAAGCCTGTCAAAAATGACGTGTTGAACGAAGTGTTCTGGCAAATTATTTGCTTACCTAAATAAAATTATTACTAGAAGTCCCGCGCGAACATTTCTGGAATACAGTGAATATTAGGGTTGGTGGTTTGTAACAGGTTGATAGAAGAGTAGCCTCATTCCTTTCAATTGTTTATTTGATCAGTGTAGTAGCAGGTACGTAACAAAAGCCGACGCCAGTGAAGCAGTTTATTAATATCTCTGCGATTTGTGCAGCGGCTGCTGTCTAGCGGCTTGGCTCTGAACTGTCTCATACGCGCGACATTCAGTTATTACTTTTGCCCTTTAAGGGATGAATTCCAAAAAATTCCTATCTTAAAGTATGATGTGACCAAAGCGGTGACTTTAATCTTTAAAGTGATACCTCATTTATCTATATAGGTTAGATATCGAGGGAGATAAATGGCTCTTAACATAAAAACGCGTTGCAGAAATATTGATATTTTTACCCTTTAAGGGTCGAATTCCGACAAATTCCTGTCTTTAATATATGTTGTCACAAAAGGAGAGTTCTTAATTTTAAAAAATGATACTTTATTTATCGATTTCGGTTATGTATCCAGGGAGATAAATGGCTCTTGACACTAAAACAGCATTTTAGAAATATTAACATCTTTAATCTTTAAGGGTCAAATGTAAAAAAATTACTATCTTTTAAATGATACCCATTTATCAATTTCGGACAGGTATGAAGGGACATAATGGCTTGTGACAAAAAAAAACCTTATAGAAATAATATATATGATGATTAAATAAGCATCTTAACCCTTATTTTGTAATGTACATATTTAGTCTACTTTATAGTTTACAACGCGATACAGTTACAATTAAAATTTAATTGATATAATAACGTCCGTAATAAAGCAAAATAAATCTTAAAAACTTACGTTACGCAACGTAATATTATTTTTAACCCTGGTCCTGGTCACATAGATCACTATAAACGCGCAGGAAGTAATGATTTAAGTAAAATAGTACTCATGAGGAGAAAAATTAATGACAAATGACAGTTGTCATTCTGGTCCAGACTAATTTGAATCTTATCAAAACCTCCGATAACATTGCTGCTCGAAAATCTTACATATCTATGAACAAAGAGTGTTATCAAAATACATATATCTGAAGAATATAAATAAATAGAAAGCAATTGATAATTACTATGTTAATTTGAAAACAATCCATACTTTTCTCTCGTGTTCTGGCTATTCATTTCTTCGCTGACGCTAAGCTGAATAGAACTGTTTGAAATAATTCTCATAAACTCGATTAGGTAGTAGCATCTCTGGTAGTAGTCAGTCGGTCGCGTGGCGTCAGCCTTACGCCACGATGACAGAAGTAGCAATTCACTATACTCATTTATGATTATGTCTATGAGAAAATGTTGTTAATGACTTTGTAAGTCACGTGCCACCTTTAGTGTCATTTAAGTCAATGATGTGATGAGAGTTATAAAGTGGCGGATCTCTGGTGTGACGCTGTTATGCGCATCCCCGCCAACGTACTCTGCGGGAACAACGTCGTTTAATCTAGAGTAGGTGCATAACTCCCCTATCTTGTTATGGCTTCGACCCTGCTTATTCATATGTTTAAAATATTGATTATCACACTGCAAATACATCTTTGACACTGTTCAGTCTGCCAGTAAAGGCCCCTGCCAGGCAGACCTCACATACAACGCGCCTGCACGCCGGGATACATATACGACTCCAAACAGGCGCAGAGACATCAAAACAAACCAGGAAAACAAATAGAATCATCTAGAAGCTAAGTGGGACTATTTCTTACAGAGGTCGCCGTACTACCACACAACGGAATTCCTGCGCCAGGCCGCCTATATAAGCGTAGCCGGCCGCTCCACCGCCAGTTCCGGCCTGACCGCGGAACCAGCTTCAACTACAGAAGACCACCGGAAGTTCGCGAGAAGTAGAAGCCGTCTCTCTACCCCGGATCAGGACCAGGCTAAATTTCTCGACGGTCATCCGCTAACTGTACCACATTTGTTATTGTTTACCAGTGTTTTGTGTACATAGTAATAAACCTCAAGGAACCATTAAGTGTAGTTCACTTCAGTGGCGACAAGGTTGGGATAAGAACTCTCGACCATCATGGCTACGCCAGCAGCACCTACGGAATGGCAACAGTTCCTCCAAGGACTTCTACATCAGTTCTTCGAATCTCAGAGACAACTGATTGCGGAAGTCAGGAATCTCCGCCAACCCACGGCCCCGCCTCCGTTCCCAGCATTCAACGACGACGTCGAAGAATGGGAGACCTACGAGAAGCGCATAAAACAACACTTCGCAATTCATCACATATCCAAAGAAGAAGACCAGCGTGCATATTTCCTTTCCTGGAACCAATCAAAGATGTATGTCTTGCTCACCAAACTTCAGCCACAAGACCCCGACACCCTCACCTTCACGACCATCTGTACGACACTGAATGCATACTACAGACGCCGGTACCATGTCGTCGCGGCCCGCGTCGAATTCTATCAATGCCGGAAGAAGCCCGATCAGACGTATCGCCAGTGGGCGGCCGAACTCCAAGGCCTTAGCAGAAAATGTAAGTTTCAAACTCGTTGTTCCCACGAATCCTACGCCGACGACATGGTGCGTGATCACATCATACAGGCTGCACCAGATGCCGCACTCCGGCATGACGCCCTCAAGTTAGAGGACCCATCCCTGGAGCAGGTCATCGAACTTAGCCTACAAATTCGAAATATCTACGGCCGCAGATCGCCGCCTGGAGTCCTGGGCGGATGTGGCCGCAATCCGAACCGACGTAGAGGACACACAGGACGTCGCCGCCATCCAGAGCTCCCAGTCGCGCTCCTCCCGACACCACAACCGGGGACCGCTTCCTCAGAAGGACATCGAACCGGCCCGTTCCGGCAGGGGCACCAAGTCTCGGCAGCAGCAGCGGATCCCGCAGCGCCGACGCCGCAGCCCGCTTCCGCCTACCCTCCTGCCCCGCCTGTTATTCAGCACATGAGAGGGAAAATTGTCCGGATCGTTGGCTGAATGCTCACGTTGCGGCAAGGAAGGACACCTGGCGTCCGTCTGCCGCACCAACACCACCAATGCCAATCCCGGCTCTCGCCGCCCAGGGTCTTACCAACACAGGTTGAGCGGCGCAAACTATGGATATCAATCAGGTAGACACTTCCACAGCATCCAAACTTTTTATTGACGTTACGGTCAATGGCAAGCCCCTGCGCCTACAAGTCGACACAGGAGCAGCAGTCTCATTGCTTAATTATACTACTTATGTGCAAATTGGCTCGCCCCCCCTCTCGCCGGCCCCCAAGCGCCTCCTGACATACAACAAACAGGAAATAGCACTCCTGGGACAGTTCACAGCAAACGTCATGTATAAGTCTGTACATCGTTCAGTCCCCTTTTTAGTAGTTAACAGTTCTCTCACAGCAGACTTATTTGGGCTGGACGCTTTCCGCTTATTCGGATTTTCAATTGAGGATAACATACACCTCGTATCTCAGCATGTTCCTTTTCCTGAAGTGGACGCCCTTTGCACCGAGTTTCAGGACCTGTTCTCACCAGGCGTCGGCTGTGCAAAGGACTTCGAAGCATCACTCCAACTCCGGCCGGACGTACGGCCTCGATACTTCCGGGCACGCCAGGTACCCGTAGCGCTTCAACAACCAC
>JARYHS010008074.1:368516663-368738956 GCA_031002005.1 Vandiemenella viatica | reverse complement strand
GTTTATAGTTAATATTAATTAATTAATGTTATTTGTTTATTCAACTTGTTATGTCCTGGACACGAGAAATATAAATAAAAATATAAATACCCCTAATTTAATACATCCTTTAAAATACACGGACTGTAGGTGACACTCGTGAGTTATATTATATTGTTCATAATGAAAAAGTGAGTTTGTTTCCCGTCTCTTCGTCGGTGAATTAATTTTTAATGTCTGCCTGCTTCGATGAACGGAATTTATGTTAACAGCGAGGTCTTTAGAGACGGGAAGGAATTCGGCCATGGTCTTTTGAAGGTAGCATCCCCGGCATTCACTTGGGTGATTTTGGGAAACCATGGATGCCTGGAACCTCCGTCCTCCCGAATGAGAGGCAAGAACGCTAAATAATTTCATGAAAACAGGTACACATAGAATTTATATCTGGAGTTTATGACGCTTTTTTTCCCGTTAAAAGGAAACATTTATGCTTTTTTTATTCAAGGCAGGTATCCTCTCTAGGTATGGAAACTAAAATTTTGATTTGGAAATTGACGAGTTGGAACGGCTAAAACACCGCGGCCGGACTCGAACCGGCGACCTTCGGCACTCTAACCCCTACGCTACCGATGTCTTGTTCACGTAATATCCGTTGATGTGGACTTAAGTATTTTTCACGATACAAAATATTTTACTGTGTGTCGTTAGTAGCCAAGATGTTCAGTGCTTGCTTAACAGGACGCTAGGAATACATATTTCGTCACGCTTAGTAAACAGAGATAACAGTCGTTGAAACAGTGTACACATTTCGCAAAGCGCGCCGGAAATAATGCCACCGAACGCCATCTAGCCGCCACCAAATGAACTAGAAATTAAGCCCTTGGGAGATGGTGCCATCTATCCGCAGATCGGGGAACTAACATATGCGCAAGCCCGGCAGCTACCGCCATCTGTGCGACAGGTCGAGGAACTAACGTGTGACGTCATACGACCTTGGCCGCCATTGGTCCATTAGAATTTCCCGCCATCCAACTGTGACGTCACGCGGACGAGTGGAGTCTCTTCCGGGGCCGGCTTAAGATCTTTTGTCCTTGCTCTCTTATTATCTTCCTACTGACGCAGCTACCCACTCTATGTCGGTAAACATCACAGGCGTGTGTAGTGGTGCGCTGTTGCCATCGGTTTGCAGCAGAGGTGCGCACCCCTTCTGTTGCTGTAAAGTGCTCTGTGCCAAACGACACTAGGCAACGTGATGAGGTGGTGGTGGCGAGGTAGCGAGGGCTAAACTGCGGTGAGCGCTCATCCCTACACTTCGGCGTGCGGCCTGCCGCCTCCGTTACAAGACGTCATGGGAACGCAACTTAACGATGATTGAATCTTGGTAAGATATATGTACTAGAAATTCATATTTCATTGAGGTAGAGGATTTCGAGTGTTTTATTTTCGACTTACGATTGCAGAAACGAAATAAACTTCCGTTTATGAAAATTGTAACACCAAGAATGAGATATATGATTGCAATGGAATTTATTCCACAGATTAGGGACATGACAACACAAAAATGATTATAATTACAGCACTGTACATGCTCTTTGTCTGTGAGAATTCACAACTGTGTCAAACCACCACATGCTACAATCAAATACTCTATACGTGATGGCATGGAATAAAACAGAGTCTGAAATGCTGCTGGAAAAACACACTGACACGCGGCTTGTAGGCGCGTTCCTAGAGCATCGTCAGTCATTGCAGGGGGATCAGAACGAATAAGTAGCCGACCGACCACATCCCAGACTTGTTCGATGGATGACATGTAGGGTGAACGCGCAAGCAGTGGCACCCGCCGTTATTCGAAGAAGGCTTGCACATTCCTCCCCACATGTGGTCCGCCAAGGTCATGCTGAAATGTGGCCATGTGGAGCTGCCTGCAGGAGAGGCAGTGCCTTTGGCTCCAGTACCCTCTGAGATAGCCTTTGCTCATCAGATTGCCCTCTACAGAAGGAGGCGAGATACCTTGTTATTGCCAATGGCACCACAAACCATCACACCTGGTGGTAGTCCGCTGTGCCGCTCAACAGTATAGTCTGCACGTTGCGTTCACCGCGGAAGTGTCTGAAACGGGACTAGTCCGAAATTTCTGCATTTTACCATTCAGCACGCCTGTGATGGCGTTCACGAGCCCACTGCAGTCTGAGGTATTGATTATTTCTGATCAATGAAAGCAGACGCAATGGCATGCGTGCCATCAGCCCAACCCTCATAAGTGCCCTGTACGAGCTGCAATGTCACCGCACGATAAATCCGTTTGCCTGACACCAATCATTCTGCACGTACGAACTCAACCACATGCTAATACTGCGCTTTTTGATGTCGACGAGGCATCCTGGTACTCTATTTCATGTCAGACTTCGTTTGGTGGTTTTGCACCGGCTGAATGTGGTCTGTCCGGTCACAGAAAGAGGTCGTTGCACGCAATCTCCGTGCAATTTTAATCACTTATTGCGTTTCCACTGTTCTACAAATCCAACAATTTTGGAGCGATTCAGACCATTTCTTCTGGGTGTTACAATTTTTAAAAATAGTGGTGTAAAATTCATTCCGTCATCTGATCCTCTGAAGCAACTTTTAACATTTTTACTGTCCCCATATCAGTGACATTTTGTGAACCGTGCGTTGAACAATATTCATCACGTTTATAAATTTTGTAGTTCTGTAGATATCTGGGTTAAACGGACTACATTTTAATTTCGCCATACTTAAGTTATGTGGTCGCCTGAAAATGTGTATTCTTCCGGATTCCTTCTAATCTGTCTGAAAAGATGTGTTACCATATATCTCTATTTTTTGCCTACAGCACAGTTTTTTAACATCAAAACTATAAAACTTAAAGATTCTAATTATTTTCCATTTACTTGTAGTGTACATGATTATTTTTATTATTGTTCCAATGATTATAAGTTTTCATACTGTCTTCAGCGATGTTTCTCAACCTTTTTCAATCTGTGGACTAGTGAATTGTAATAATATATCTATGGACCATTAAATTATATGGACCTAATGTTTTACCTATGCGTTTATTATTAACATTTGGAACATATTGTATTTTACCATCATAACATAAATGAAAAAGCATTTTTTTAAAATTACATATGAAACTCAATTGTGAAAGTGAGTTAAATACTAAACAGGCCCTATGTTACTCTTCTTCTTCTTCTTCCACGGTAGTGAATCCTGGGATTGGTCTGCGGCGGTCTTCGGTTCAGCTCTACTCTCTGCCCTCCATATTTACATATCTCCTGCAGCCAACATCTTCCATTATCTGCTGGATGTATTTTAAACATGATCTTCCTCGATATCTCATTCCTTCTACCATTCCCTCCATTATTGGTTTTACTAAGCTCTTGTGTCTTAAGATATGTAGAATTAATATTGTCCTCCCCGTTTTTATACTCTTCCATATTGAGTTATACTCTCCTGCCTTCTCAAAAATTTCCTCATTAGTAATCATGTCCCTCCAGCTAATCTTTAGCAGCCTTCTGTATCACCGTTGCTCAAACGAAATTAATCTTCTTTTCCCTTCTGTACTAACTGCCCAAGTTTCACATCCATACAGGGCAATACTCAAGACATAAGCTTTTAATAGTCTCTTCCTCGTTGTCCAGCTGATGTCATTTGTTGTAAAAATACGTTTCTTTTTGTTGAACGCTATTTTTGCTTGTTCAATCCTGCATTTTATCTCATTCTTGCTTCTTCCATCCTTTGTGAATTTGTTTCCTAGGTTGCAGAATTATTGCACATCCTCCAATGTTTCTCTATTAATTTTAATTTTCGAGTTTTTATTTTTATCACATACCATGTCTTTCGTCTCTGCTTTATTAATTTTCATATTTTACTCATTTCCCATTATTTTCAGAATTTTCTAAACATCCTCTTCACTTCCTTTTATTATCACAATGACATCTGCGAATGGAATCAGATTTACTAGTTATCCCTGTATCTTTATCCCAGCATCAATTTCGTCTCTGATTAACCAAATAAGTATTAACTGTTATGTGTGTGGACCATCAGCTCCGTCTTCGCGTACAACAGGTAGTCCGCGGACCACAGGTTGAAAAACACTTCTCTATAAACTTATAGAATATAAGAGGTTCATATTAAATTTACTACTACCGTTTGGATGCCATACATTAATTTAATATAGTAAAAGCTAATTTGGTCGCCGTGTCATCATTTCCTTAACGGTGATGTCCCACGCCCGGCCTTCGTGACCTAACTAACAACGACCAGCGACGTTGCTACAAAATAAATATTACGAGCATTATTTAATGATATATATATATATTTAATTATATATATATATATATATATATATATATATATATATATATATATAAGCAAATGAATTACCAGAACACTGAAAAAAAGTTTGGATTGCGTTTAATCAACATATTAATCATTAACTGTTGTTTATTTATATTCAGTGGATGTAGAAGTTTTATCATACTCTCTGCTGTCAAGAGATATTGCTGTTACAGTAAACTAAGAAATATGTACCACATTACATCATCTTTAATATTATAGGAGTTATTTAATAGAAAGTGTATTTAGTTAAGTAATTGCGAGATATGAAGCACTAGAACTCTGCATTCAACCTGTTATTTTTGACGGGCTTAGAAACTATTTATATTCGATGTTGATATTTTCGTTATATTCTTTGTCACTGTTGGAGTGAACTGGAAGAAATGAACTGTCAGAACTCCGCGTTCAACTCGACAGTTTTGTTGGCGTTTTGGTTACATCATAGATCAAATGGCAGAACAAATTACTGCATTATATTTCAAATATAGGAGCTGTAATTATGCAGCAGGAATACTAGGATTTATCACGACTTGCAGATTCGGCATACGTCTTTCTCTTGTCGTCATAATAATTCCCATTTGATAAAACAAAAAACGCTTCTTCAATGCTCAAATGAGTTCATGCTGTTCTACATACTGCGCGGTTCTCTTACCATGGATGCGGTACAGGATTTGCGTTGAATTTTGTGATAAGATGCAGTGAAAAGTGTTTTGCTCTACAGTTTGGTTTAAGAGACCCTTTTAGAGCAGTAATTGTAGTTATAAATAAATGGCTACCTGATTGAACAAGTTTCGCACTATAAATACCTTGGTTGTGACATTACATTTAGTGTAAGCAAAGATATCGATAATAAAGTGAACAAATGCCAGATAATGTGGAATGATAGCTAAAACCTTAGGATATAAGATGCGCAGAGACACTAAGATTGAAATTCTGTAAGGTGGCAGCGGTTCCTATGTTTCTTTATGTATGTGAATCTTGAGTAATGAAGAAAAGAGACAAAAGCTGCATACAAACAGTGGAGATAAAGTTCCTAAGATCTATAAAGTGATAAGGGAGGAGTTGAAAGTATATAGTATGAATAACAAGATAGATGAAAATAGGAATTACTGGAGATACCATCTGTATAGAATGGATGATGCATGATTACCAAAAATAGTCAACCAATATAACAGACCTAAAGGTAGAAGAAGTATAGGTAGTCCAAGGAAGAGATGGGAACAGTCCGTGAAACCGGATCAGGTCAACAGGCCTAATCCTTAAATCGGAAGAAGAGGAAGAAGAGGAAGAAGAAGCCTGGTTTAAATCTGAAATTAAGTTTTGTGAGTGCTTGGCCAGAATGATTTTTGAACATATAAACATCACAAAATTCTCTCGGCACTTTGGGATTTGTTGTTTAGGATTATTATTGACTAGATTTTCTATTCATTCCTCATTCATTCATCCTGGGAGTATTAAAGCTAAAAAGTTTCGAAGTTGAGCCCAGGTAGTCATTCTTTCAAGTTTTAAGGTTTCCGGATAGTTTCGAGGTTGTTTTCTTCTTCTTACATGTTATGCCTCGTGGTTGAACTTATATTAGCAGATGTCTTTTTCTTCTTTTCCCAAATTCTCTACATCCTCTTTCTGAGCTGTTTCCTACGTTCCTCCGTCCAGGTGTTCCTTCTTCTAATATACAGTTTGTTGGGAAATTGATGGTTATTGACTATGGTACTAAATCTGCATCTGTCCTCTATGATATCATCCTTGATTCCGATTTCCTGGAGATCATTTTTATTACAAGGAGCCAATTGTTTTTCATTTTCATTGAAATGGCCAGGGTGAGAATTCTTTTGGTTATTCTATTGTTACTCATTCTGATAATATGTCCATAGAATTTAATTCATCTTTTCCTGAATGTATCTAATTTTTTTTTTTTTTTTTCGGAGAGTTGATAAGTTAGTTCATGCGATGTCCTTCTCATCCAAATTCCTCCTGTACAAACTAAGCCAAAGATTTTCTTTAAAATTTTCTGTCTTGATTTTCTATATCTTTAAACAGTGATCTTTTAACATTATCACTAAATCTCCAATGATGTTTTGATTAATTTAATATTATTATTAATACTGAATTGTGTAGCATTTATTATTGAGAAGTATCCTGAACAGCTGTGTTAATGTTTGTATCTTGGTATGTATTATTGTGGGGTTTCCGCAATTTGGAGATACGGTTTAGTAATCCGTTAGTGGTATAGTATTGTGCTATTTAAGTAACAATCATTGACGCTGTTCAGCACAGCCACGCTGCCCGAGATTTTTGTTTATTCGTTGGCATTGCAGATGGCTGGACGCGAGGCGATATGTGTGCTGTGTCGCTTGGAGAAGATTGCATGACTCGAACACAGGCTCTTCTTACACAAGCTAAAATAGCTTGTGAAATGTATTGCAAACTTGTTTCAATGTAACATAAGTGTCTTAAAAGTTGTGTCAGTGTATGATATTAATTAAAAATCAATAATATATCATCCAGAACAGTGAGTTTTTCCTCAATTTTTTTTATCTGAGCTAATGACTGGCATGTGTTGAAAGAAGAGAATTTGGGCCAATCTGCTCTCATCCAATGTCAGGATAGCTTACATATGGCTACCACTTAAGGATAAGCTCGAAATCTGCCCCCAATAATCAAAGTTTCCGATATGTATAATGCTTTTGGTTTGACTACAGTGTTATATATACCGAGCGTGGTGTGTGAACGGTTAACGTTATTGGCTCGAATTCGGGAGGACACGGGTTCGAATCCCCGTCCTGGGCATTCAGATTTGGGTTTTCCATGGTTTCCCCAAAATCACTCCAGGTGAATTCCGGGATGTTTCCTTCAAAAGGCCATGACCAAATTCCTTCCCGTTCCTTGTCCCTAGTCCATTTCCGCCTCTAATGACCTCGACTCGACGAGGAGTAAAGATATAAGCAAATAAATAAATAAATAAAAATTTAAAAAAAAACAGCGTTTTAACTTTGTATTTCGGGATATTGAGTTTTTGTTATACCTGTTCCAGGTGATTCTATAGGATTTCTGTAGTTTAGACATTCTCTCATTCTTACTTACTTACTTAACTTCCTCTTCATGGATAGGCAAAAAGCCTGTTCCGACCTCATTCTTCCGACCATCTCTTCCTAGGTCTTCCAATGTCCCTTCTGCCTGTGGGATGGTACTCCAGGGCAAGCTTAGGAAATCTATCCTTTCTCATCCGTAGGACGTGGTTCTTCCAGTTATCCCTTTTTTGGGTAATTCTATCATTTAGCGGGGAGATATTTAGTTGTTACCTTATTTCCTCATTCCTCCTCCTATCATTTAGGGAATACCCTTTTACTGACCTTAAAAATTTCATTTCAGATGATTGAATTTTGCTTTTGTATTGCGTTTTATTTACCCATGTTTCGCTGCCATATAGCAGAGTCGGTACGGCCATTGTTTATAAAACTTGAGTTGAGTCTCCTCTCGTGCTTTACCTTTCAGTTTTCGTCGAATTGTTCCGCACATATACTGAAATCGGTGAAGTTTCTTCTTCACCTCGTTATCCTCATTAAAAGATAATTCACATCCGAGATAAGTAAAGCTGGAGACTTGGTCTATTGGCTGATTGTCTACCACTATTTTAACTCTGATAGGGTATTTCCCCTGCCATGCCATAACTTTCGTTTTTGCACGAGACAACTGCAGATTGTAATCTTTGCTGATAATGTTTAGTATATGAATTGCTTTTTGAAGTCAATCTTCATTTTCCTGGAGGATAAATTGGTCGTCTGCAAACAACATAGTATTTATGTAAGTGTTGTTGCTTATTTTTATACCCGGATGGACATTTTCTTTCCATTTCCTAACTAAGTCATCTATATATATATTGAAGAGTGTTGGAGACAGGCTACAACTTTGCCGCACTCCTTGGTTAATAGCTATTTCTTCTGTAAGTTTATTTCCTAGGTCTAAGACGATTTGTGTCCTTCTATACATACCTTGAATAACTTGTATTAAATGCTGTGGATATCAATTTCTTTGCATTATTTCCCATAGTTTTTGTCTATTTACTTTATCGAACGCTTTTTCATAGTCTATAAAAGCAATGAAAGTCTTTAAATTAAATTCTCTTCTCTTTTCCAGTAGTTGTCTAAGGCAGAATATATTAGCTATGCAGGACCTTCCTTTCCTAAACCCACATTGTTCTTCTGATATGAGAGCATCTGCTATTACTTTTAGCCTGTATTTATTATTTTTGCATATATTTTGTATCCCGTATTTAATAAACTAATTCCTCGATAGTTATCACATGAATTTCTATCTCCCTTCTTAAAAAGTGAAATAACTTTGGCCTTCCTCCATTCTTCTGGGATGGTTCTCTTTTTCCAACACATATTAATTAAGTGTAAATATCTAAATTTCAAAATCATTCCCCCATACTTAATCAATTCTAAGTTAATTGTATCTAGTCCAGGAGCTTTTCTATTTTTAAATGATTTTAGTGCTGCATCAACCTCCTCTATGTCTATAGGATCAATTTCTTTAGTATCCACATGGTCAATTCCTATTTTCTCTTCTTCTTCTTTATAATTACTATTGTACCATAATGTTCTGTAGTGTTTTACCCATGCCTCTTCTTCAATTACATTTATATTAGCACTTTCCTTTTCATCCTTGTTGAGATGTTTCATAAGTTTATAAGCCATCTCTTGTCTACCATGGACATCATCTTCTATTGAACTGATTAATCTATCCCATCCCTCTTGTTTCAACTTCTTTGTTATTGTCTTAACAATATTTCTTCTTCTTTTATATTCATTTTCATTTTCTAGGGTTCGATCCTGTATCATTTTTAGATAAGCATTTTGCTTTTGTTTGACGGCTTCTGCAATTTCTTCGTTCCACATTTTAAGTCCAGTTTTTCTTCTAAATTTCTTTTTCTTGCCAATGGCTTCATATGCTGCTTTCAGTATTGATGAAGCTATAATTTCCCATTCTTTATTGATGTCATTATTTGTTGGGTTTTCCAGTAAGCACTGTTGTAATCGGCTTTGATATAGATGTTTTATTCCTTCATCTTTTAAAAGGTAGGTCTTAAAAACTTCTTGATCTTGTTGTAAGTTTTTATTCATTCTTTTCCTCCGTTTAGCAAGTATTCTTATTTTTGATATAACGAGATAGTGATCTGTATACATATCACTACCTCTATGTACACTGGTGTCTACTACATCTGGACCTAATTTTTTATTAACCATTACATAGTCAATGATAGACCTTTGTCCTCTTGCCGTCCATGTAAATTTATGGATATCTTTTTTTGCAAAGAATGTATTTGTAATCTTTAACTGGTTGAAGGACGCAAATTCTCTCAGTAGTTTCCCATTTTCATTTAATGTGTATTCACCTCTGTTCCCCATTACCTCTGGAATTGGACTATTTCCTACGCGGGCATTAAAATCGCCAGCCAGTATTAGGAAATCACTTTTATTTATTCTGTCTATCACCACTTGAAGCTGTTCATAAAATTGTTCAGATTCTTCTCGTTTGTTTTCTTCTGGGGCATATATGGCGATCAAGGTTAGGTTGCCTCTCTCTACTTTCAATCATAGAGTCAGAATCCTTTCACTTATCATAGTATAACTGACAATTTTATTTTTCCATTTCCTATCCACTAATATTGCCACTCCTACTGCAGCTCTATTCTCTCGTGCCACTCCACTGTAGATCATTGTATATTTATCTATTTCTTCTGTTCCCTTCAATTTCTTTTTTGTTTCTGTAATTACAGCAATATTGATCCCCTTTCTAGTTAACTCCCTGTCCAGATCATATTCTTTATTATTTATGCCTCTCACATTCCACGTTCCTATTTTCAAATTGTCTTTGATTCCAAATCGTTTGTCCTTTGACCTTGCCTTTGTTGTCCTCATAAGATCCATCCGGCTTTCCTTACTTTGAGGTTTATGAGTAATATATCTTTTTATGTGGAAGGGTTACCAGCCCTTCGCACAACCCCCATCCTGGAGGGCCAGGGTTTTATTTCAGGGTGTTCCTTCCCTTAGCCAGAATGCCCCAGTTTTAAGGCACTGGGGGCTCGCCTTCCATCCTCTCCCGTTAGCTACACTCAAAAAGTGCATTGCCCAGGGGTCACGCGGCTTTCACCTTCGTGGACGTGGGAGTAGGGTTTGCTGGCAGAGCTGCTAAGATAGATCGCAGAGGCATTTCTCAAGGTTTTATTGTCTCAGCCCATCCGGCATAGGCTGAGATCCTTGAGACCATACCAGCCTTAGACATTCTTTGCTTCAAGATTTAGCCCTGCAGATTGAATAATATTGCCTAGATGTCTGAATTTAGTTACTTGAGAGATATTGCCAAATCGCGTTTTCATATGTTGTCAATCTTGGTACAGCGAGGGTCCTTCCATATAGTGGGTTTTGGCACACGAGATTTGGAGACCAGTTTCGATGAAATATCATGGTGTTTTTCAAGGGAGTAGATTGTCTCTTGCCTGTTGTTGGAGAGAACTGCTAAATCATGGAATGCACTGGGTGGTTTTTTAGGCTGAGGGAGGAAGACCCGAAACACGAAATTCAGTTACGGGCAACCCAATCAGAAACAACACCGGAATGTAGGAGCAACGTAAAAGAATCTCATTAGTTAAAAGTTCTCGTAATTAACTGTAGAAGCGTTTGTAACAAACAACCGGAACTTGAAAGCGTTATTTGTAGTACAGAAGCGGATATCGTTATCGGTACAGAAAGTTGGTTGAAACCGGAAATAAGTTCCGCCGAAACTTTTAAAGATAGCATGAACGTTTTTCGTAAAGACAGATTACATTCTCATGGAGGTGGGGTATTTATAGCTGTGAGTAAATTTCTCCCATGTAATGAAATAGACGTTGATACGAACTGTGAAATCATATGGATTAAACTCAACGTTGCTGGGTCAAAACTCATCATAGGTGCCTTCTACCGTCCACCTGATTCGGATATAGCTATCATCGAGGAGTTAAGAAATAATGTAAATAGCATAGCTAGCCGTTTTAAAGATCATGCTATGATTCTAGGAGGCGACTTCAATCTGCCTTATATTGACTGGCGTAATTACGTTCACTTCACAGGTAGCAGGGATAAGGCAGCTTCTGAAGTAATTCTCGATTTGTTGTCAGATAATCATCTCGAGCAGCTAGTTAATGAACCTACGCGGTGTCATAACGGTAGCGAAAACATTTTAGACTTACTGGTTACCAACAGGCCAGAATTATTCACCGACATTTCAACGACCACAGGAATAAGCGATCACAAAGCGGTAATTGCGACTATCAAATTAATGACCGAGCGAAAAAGGAAAAAAGGGCGGATTGTATACAGATTCAGTAAGGCCTCAAAGGAGTGTTTTAGAACCTACCTGAGAAATAAATACCATAACTTCAAGTCAACAAAGGACACCGTTGAAGAGTTGTGGCATCGTTTTATACATATAGTCAGGGAAGGAATGGAAATACATATACCAAAGCGGACAATAAAGGGAGAGAATGATCCACCGTGGTACACATGCGAAGTCAAAAGATTACTCAAAAAAACAAAGGAAAATACACGCACGCTCAAGAAGGAAGGGGTGTCACAGCGATTTAGAAACCTTAGCTGATTTAAGAGGACGTATTAAGAATGTAATGCGCGAGGCCTTTAACGATTTTCACTCCAACTCTCTCTCTAAGAGTCTCACAGAAAACCCAAAGAAATTTTGGTCGTATGTACGAAAAGTTAATTGTACCAACAGCAATATTCCAGCACTAATTCGTGAAGGTTCCGAGGTTAATGAAAGCAGCGATAAAGCTAACGTACTAAATACTGTATTCAAAAATTCATTTACAAATGAACATAAGGATAGTATTCCCGTTTTCCCACGCCGTGGCGAGTCGGTGATGGAATCATTACGAATAGATACTGCAGGTATCGTTAAGCAATTAGAGCTCCTGAAGTGGGGGAAAGCACTGGGCCCAGATGGAATTCCAGTAAGAGTATTTTCAGAGTATGCGGCAGAAATCGGGCCATTTCTGTCTGATATATTCAGTAAATCATTAGAAGAGCGAAAAGTACCTTCAGACTGGAAAATCGCGCAAGTAACTCAGATTTTCAAAAAAGGTGATCGAAGTGATCCTGGGAACTATCGTCCCATATCTATAACATCTGTTTGTAGTAGAGTTATGGAGCATATTATATGCTCGAACATTATGAATTTTCTAGATTATAATAATTTGCTTACAACAAATCAACATGGATTTCGGAAGAAAAGATCATGTGAAACACAGCTGGCCCTATTTACACACGACGTAATGAAAGTTATCGATACAGGTTCACAAGTAGATGCAATGTTTTAGATTTCCAGAAAGCCTTTGACTCTGTACCACACAACCGCCTTTTAGTGAAGCTTCGAGCGTACGGTATATCGGATCAGCTTTGTGAATGGATAAAGGATTTTCTAACTGGTCGGTCGCAGTATGTTGTCGTTGAAGGAGAAAGTTCTTCTAATCTAGATGTTACATCGGGTGTACCTCAAGGAAGTGTAAGAGGACCACTTCTTTTCTTAATTTTTATAAACGATCTCGGAGACAAAGTGAAAAGCCTTTTTGGATTGTTTGCTGATGATGCGGTTATTTATAGGGAAGTAAGAACTTTGGCCGATTGCTTAGAAATTCAGTGCGATCTGGATGTTATTTTGGCTTGGTGCGCTGAGTGGCAACTTACTCTAAACTGTAAAAAGTGCAAGACAATGAGCATAACTAACAAAAAGAATCCGATTGTTCAGAAATACGAGTTAAACAATACAGTTATTGATATGGTCGATTCTATGAAATATTTGGGAGTAACAGTACAAAGGAACATGAAATGGGACACACACATTAATTCTTTAGTAGGTAGAGCAAATTCTAGGCTGCGATTCATAGGTAGAATCTTGAAAAATTGTAATGAACAAACAAAGGTGATAGCGTACAAATCTCTTGTGCGTCCACATTTGGATTATTGTTGTGCCATTTGGGACCCGTTTCGTAAGGGTTTGATCGAAAGTATAGAGAAAGTACAGAGAAGAGCCGCTCGATTCGTGACCGCTTGTTACAGTCCTTATGAAAGCGTCACAGAACTGATTAGTAGATTAGGTTGGGAGTGTCTGGTAGATAGACGACACACGTTTCGTTTAAACGTATTGGAAAATATGCGTACTCCAACTTTCACTCATGAGTGTAGTGAAATACTTCTTCCACCAACCTATTTGAGTCGGAAGGACAGGAAAGATAAAATTAGAGAAATAAGGTGCCGGACTGATTCTTATATGAATTCTTTTTTCCCTCGTACCATTAGGGATTGGAATGCACAGCAAAGAGATTAGCTTTGGTGCTGAGCACCCTCTGCCACCCACAATTTTGTGAATTGCAGAGTATATATGTAGATGTAGATGTAGAATCATCTGCAAAGGCCAGATATCACAAGTGAATTTTGTTTTTGAGTAGCCTGCCAATGGTTATTACTTTTAGTTCTTTCTTCCAGGTTTTGATTACTTTTAACCAGAGCAATATTGAACAAAAGCGATGATAGTCCATCTCCTTGTTGACCTCCACTTCTGATTTCAAAAGGTTCAGATAGTTCGCCTAAGAATTTAAATTTCTGTTTAGTATCCTTAAATGTCTGATTAATTCTTTTGTTTTCCTTGTACTCTTCTAGTATATTAAAAAAATGTCACTGGAGTGATAAGCTTTTTTGAAGTCTACAAAGGTGACCACTGTTTGTTTGTTTTTACGGATCTGTAATATGGTTTTGAGATTTAGAATTTGTTCCGCACATGACCTCACTTTTTTAAATCCTGCCAGATAATCACCGATAAGATGATATTTTTGCGCTTCAAGTCTCATGTGAAGTGTTTTGGATAGAGTTTTATAAGCAATTGGAGGTTATGGTATTGGTAACGTGACGTTATTTTATACATTTAAATATCACATTTATTTCACGCAAATCATAAGAAAGCGCTTTGTTGGCTAATGTAGCTGAGGAGAATTTTTAGTTTTCCTTTAATGCTCTTTTATTCATTAAACGCTTTCATGCATAGTTAATATGCTTTAATTTTACACAGAGTTTATGTTACATTCGTATTTTTTTGGTTTGATGAATTTTCAAGAAAATTGCTTATGCTTTTAGTATTTTCCTATTATTAACAAATTAGATTATTTTGAGATTGCTCTGAAAACGTGTAATCTCGAAAGTAGCAGACATGTAGGCCTAATTATTTAGTTTTTCAATAAAATCGATTTGGAGCATAAGAGAGAATTATGAGCTCTTTCTGGCACGTATAAAGTCGTAACTGCAGCTTTAGTTTAAGCAGGGAAAGCAAAATATCTTATGGCGAAAGAATTGGAATGAAAATTTTGAATAACTGTTTCTAGATATATATACGAGAATTATGAGTTCTCCTCCTGACGTTATTGGGTGCGTGTAAAATGATATGTCGAAATTTACCTGCATGGTCAAAACAAGCAAGATGATAAACTATATGCGGACGTGGAAAAGTAGGTGAAGAGATTACAATGTCTCTTTAGATTATCGTACTCAATGCCCGGTGACAGACGCTGATGCCCTACCAAGCAGGCAAAACGCATAAACTCCAACTTTTCAGTGAACCAAACTATCACAATTGTCCAGGATGGCGATTTGTCACATTTCCATACAAGTTACTGAAAAGTTACTTCTTATTTGAAGACAAACAACGCTTTGTTGTTGATGGGGAAGAGTAATGGCAAAATAGTTGGCCCTTGTAATCCGATTCGTCAGACAGAATAGAGATTGGTTACAATAGTTGTATAGATTTCACTAATTTTGAGTATGATAACATCTAGGTCTGATTGAAGTAACGGTGTCGTATTGCGTATGAAACGAGGTAAAATATTTCCTTCCGATATGCTGAATAATATTTGAAAAGCTTTCAGTGTTCCAGTTTTTTATAGTGTAGTTTTGACAACACGAGCAATTGTGTATCGTCTATCTATGGAATACAGTATGTTATGAACGCAGACTCGTTAGTTCCTCGATTGGATAATAGTCCTCTTCTGGTGAAGCGCCAGCGTAAATAGAAGTTGTGGTTTAGACGAGGCAGGGTTCTGCTTGTTGCGCTGATACCAACTTGTGCTTTTAGATATCATACATTTGATTCAGATGTGGACCCATCAGTGTCTCACTGCAACCTGAAAGTCATTTACATCATGACAAGATCTCGCTTAACTTAGAAGGACCAGAATGCAAGAAATGTAGACTTGTGTGAGAGTACTTATTTTGTTCATGGTCTCTTGATTACAGTTTTATCGTATCATCTTCTGTAGAGAGCGCGGGCGTAATTGAAATAGCGCAATATTTTTTTTTTTTTTTAAGTGAAAACTTCTATAGGTGCCTCCTGCCATATCCCGTATATCCCTTCCAAACCATTACCTTTCCGGATAGGTGCAATGCACCCTCCGCCACGCACTTTTAGTGAATCGCGGGGAAATAGTAATAGAAGTATGCCAGAACGCTTCCGTGGTTCGGATTACACTTTTTTTTTCTGATTCTTTTGCTTGCGTTTGACTCGCAGTTACGAATTCTCTCTCTATCTTCACATCTTCTTCTCCTAAAATTTGGAGACTAAGTGATTAAAAAAAGAAAAAGATTGAGTATTCTTCAAAGCAAATAAATTTACATTTTTTCTCGCCCACCGGTTTAAGAAAAAGAATAAAAATAAATAAAGAACTACTACCAAATACTGTAAGTTAAATAACTGCTATTTTTTTCAATCCTTAATATATAATCGGATGTATACACTCTGAATCTTATATTATATTTCTTTTTTACTGTCTCGCTGCTTTAGCTGGTGTTCTTTATTCCATTGAGTATCTCTTCGAAATAGACTCCGAATTTTGTTTTATGTTTCGTAGTTCTCCTTAAGCTCCATAGTTTTATTTTGAGACTTTATCCATATTCTTCTAGGTTCTGGGACGTCTTCTGCAATATATCCTGCATTGAGTTACCTAGGATCCATATTAAACTATTTTGATTTTCTGTAGGTGTAACCTTGAAATCCGGCAATGCTGGAATTTTACTGAGTACTGCCCTGGCGGTTTTTACAACATGTAAGCTCTTCTTTTTTTTTTTAATCTGCATAACGTCTCTCTAACAGCGAGGTCTTTAGAGACGGGAAAGGATGGGGGGCAAGGAATGGCAAGGAGTTCGGCCATGGCCTTTTGAAGGAAGCATCCCGGAATTTCCGTTGAGTGATTTTGGAAACCATAGAAGTAAGCTCTTACCTGTTTTGTCCACATCCAGATTGCTTCCACTTTTCCACTCGATGTACTGTACTAGCGTATCTGAGTTCCCACTCGTGCCACATCTATAGGTCGGCTTGATTTGTATGCGGTTTAGCGGTAGCCAGGGTCTCGGTGACTACTTTGAACCATTGTGTTTGGTTATCAGAAGGAATTGTCTAATTGAAGACGTTTGTCCACACGTTTTTCCAGTTAATATAGGCTACGGGTATTTTTAGTTTGTATTATGTCACCACGTTGTTGCCTGTCATGATTGTGTATGTCTCTGTGGCTGTCTTTGCGAGGTTATCCTTTCGTGCTACTATAATGTAGTGGCGTTCGAGGAAGTAGAACCTGATATGGTGGAATGATTTGTTGATGTGGGCACAGGTGCTCTTGTACTCACCTGTCTGTAGTGTTCCAGTAATTGGGCTGTAAACGTTTCTTTACTTTCAGAAACTTTTCTCATTGCTTGTATGAAGATCGTGTTTGATTTGATTCTTGCATGCATTAAACCCAAACCTACTCTTACTTTTGGCAGGGTTGGTATCTGTAAGTTGATTTTTAATACTTTACCGTATCTCAGGAAGCAAGATATTGCTCTTTGAGTGTATTATCCCTTTGGGTGCAGGGAACACTTGAGCAATATAATTTAATTTTCCAACGACCGCCAGATTTATTAGATTTTGTATGTTGTCGATATGTCTGGTTTTGTGCAGTTGCAGAGTGGCCCTTATGTTACTTAACACATTCCGCCAGTTGACTACACTCATTTTGAGTTCGTCGGTTTCTAGCCACACTCTCCGGGCTTTGTGCTTGTTCATTAGTTTGAATCCATATGTATATTACAACGTTGTATAGAATGCCCGATTTGTTCATATTGACTGTGGCGCCGCTTTCATTGCCGAAAACCCTTAATTGGTTGTTAATTGTAACTAAATCGTCATTGTCGGTTACATAGAAAGCAATATCGTCTGCATATGCTTATGTAGTGTATCTTTTGCCTTGGATCGTTATGCCTATAGTCATGGAATGGATGCTCTGTAATAGTGGTTCCGTGCATATGACAAACAAGACCATTGGGAGCGGGCAGCCTTGTCTGACACCTCAGCACATACGGAAGTTTTTTGAGATAAACTTGTTTACTGAGACTCTTTTGGTTGCCTCGTGGGTTAATTTATTTTTACTAATATGAATTTTGTTCCCATAATCATTTTCCTTTTGGTATTGTATAAGAATTGATGTTCGACACTGTCATATGTTTTATCGAAATCGAGGAAAAGGATTCCCGCTTTTACGAGAGGTTGTCTGCCAAAGAGATAATGTCTCTGTGTTCCTGCCTGGTTCGGGCCAAGAATTTTGGTGAGTAGTGGCGTTATTCTTGTTCGATTCATGGTCTTGTAATCGGAGTTTATTAGTGTTATACAGTAGGTCTTAGCTTTTTAATACCCCTCGTGTGTGGCGTTTTGCTTTCGAAGAAGGCTTCAGGCAACGGTTCTATTTGTAAAATTTCATTGAATATTTCAACCATATTGTGGGAAACAACGTACCAGAAGCTTCTATTAAATTTCAGTGGGATGACGTCGTAACCAGGTGATTTTCTTGTTTTTCATGACATAAGGGACAACTCTGCCTCTTCTAATGTAATACTTCTAGCAATTCTGTTTCATTCGTTGTTGTCCAATGATTCGTTCATGTGGTTTAAGATGGAATATCTGTCACCCCAGATTATGGTGGAGGCATTGTAAAAAGAGGAAAAATGGTTTCCTAATCATTGCTGGAATCTCCTTTTGGTTGGTTATTCTGACTCCCTCTGTGGAAATTATGTTTTAGATTAACTGAGAATTTCTTCTTTTTGTCGCCCTAATCATATGGGATAATGAGAGCTCTTTTTCTACATCTACGTTATCAGTATTGAGTAGGAGAGTTTCCATTTTTGATGCCTGTGGTTTGTTGATTTTGGCTTTATATAATTTTTAGTCATTACGTGGTCTTGGGTGGTGTGCAAGACTTTTTTTTATACAGATCCTCGTGACATGTGTCGTAAAATTCTGTGGTGTTGTTTGTCCAGTAATGTTTCCCGTGTGAGTAAGTGATAATTGATTCTTGGTTTTGCGTGGGTGATCACCAGGTTAAATAAGAACTATACTTGTGACAATTTCTAATACTCGAAAGCTAGGCTCTGATGACGGTTTCCTTACATTCTGTATCGCAGAGAAGCGAAACTTTCATCTTCCAGTGTCCTTTAACTCTCTCAATGCTAATTGGATAGCTCTTGTTTCTGAATACGTACGCACAGCGATCGGAGAAAATTAAAGTTGCTATTTCATTGCAGCTAACTGCTGAATTTAGATTACTGGATACATAAATTCTGCCTAGTCTGCTTTTAGAGGTCGAATTCATGTGTGTATGACTGATTTCCAGGACAATAAGTACCCTATTTTATTCCTTGCAAATTATTAACCATCCAGTGAAAGTCCCGTCAAATTCGATTCACATACTAAATATGTTGCGTATAAATTATTTATATTTCTTAATAGCTGAAAAAACTAAAAAAAATGTCCAATCATACAAATATTCTAGAAGATCATTACAGAAAATATTTTTACATTTATGAACATTCTTGTACTTCCCAGAAGATTCCGAACGTTATTGGAACACTTTGGTCGCGATATGAAAGTACCCTAGGTCGAACACTTTCAACCGCCATATCTCCCGCACCCTCACAAATACGGACATGCATCCACCACATTACACGATGTGAGACTCGAAGCTACTGCCACACGGAAATACCAGTGGTTTTCACTAGGTAGTTGTAGCAGCAAAATAAAATATAGGGACGCGTACGTAGGTCGACTAATTTCAACCACCGTAACCTCCACACCTCCATAGCTGCCGACACGCAAACACCATATTGCACGATTAGAGACTCGAGGCTACTACCACACACAAACACCAGAGGCCTGTGCTGAGTAGTTGTGGCTGCAAAGTGAAATAAAGGGATACACACGTCTAATGTCGAATCCATTCTGGAAAGATCAGGATTCGGGTTGAATGGAGTTGTCGGTTCAAGGTATATGGCTCACCAGCGAAGGTAGGCTGTGGATATCCCTCGGACAGTGGAGAGTAACTACGAGAACACAGCTGATACAAGGATCCGGTTTAAAAGACTCAGTCTCACGATACACAATGACAGATAGCGGAGTGATGTTGCCGCGATGGTCAGGCATGAAGAAATCTCCGTCTGCTATCCACTGCGGTTTAGTAGATCCCTCGTATGTCACTCTGCAGTCGCTGTGGCGCTGGCATGCTGCTCGCAGCGTCTGTGGCGTCATCTAGTAATGTTGTCCCGTACTCTAAATCCGACATATATATATATATATAATTTTTAGATGCATTCGTCGGTGGTACTCCTGAACACATATAAATGTGCAGGACGACCACTGGCGGATTCATCTAAAAATTTATATGGCTATGTTAGAAAAGGGGGGCAATCGGAGAGTTTTGAGACAATTATAGATGATAATTCAAAAGAAGTTACAGAAGATTTGGAAAAGGAAAGTAACTGATTTAATGAGACCATTAGGAACTATAATTCATGATTAGGAGGGTGTAAATTGGAGGAAGAACTTATGCGCACAGTTAGAAATTACCGGACTAAAAAATTTAAATTCCCTATGGGGATATCGCGAAGGAACTAAAACAAACCAATAAAGCATAAAAGCCTTGAGTAGATAATATTACTACGTATTTCTTAAAACAGAAGAGTGTGACATTGCACCCTAACCTAAACGTTATTTGCTGCTGCTTACCAGATGCCTGGAGATTTCGAAAGAATACCGGTACGTAGAGGAATGGTGAAAACAGATTCGAAAATTATAGGTCAATCAGTTTGACATCAGTGGTAGATAAGTTAATGGAGATATTGAAATGCATCCACATCAGGAATATATGTGAGGAACGTAAGTGGTTTTCAAGTGAGTAATATGGCTTTAGGTAAGGATATTCATGAGAATATCAGTTAATAGGAAACATGCAAGATATTTCGGCTGAATTTGTCATAGGAGACCAAGTTGATCTTGTAGCACTAGATCTTACAAACAGAGTGAGCTATAAAATGTGCTAAAAAAAATAAAAATTATTTATTTGATGGATAGAATTCTTAAAAGCTAGAAACCAAAAAGTTAAAGTAGGAATGAAGTATCAAAACAAGTTGAAGTGAGCAGGGGCTTGCCACAGGGTAGTGTACTGAGAAGATTATTCTAATTAATGATGGTGTTGATGATTTACTGCCAGAAGTTAGAGTGTTTGCAGATGACATAATGTTATATGACGGGATCAAAATGGTAGAAAACTGTAAACAGGTGCAGAGTGATCTAGGATATCTAGCTGGGTAGGACAACATGATAAATGCAAAGAAGAGTCGGCTTATTAGGTACACAGATAAAAAACTAAAGGTTGATTATGATTATAAAATGGGGAAGATAATTGTTGTTGAAGACTTGAAATGAAAATAGCTTTGCAAAACATTTGATAACAAGCTCAAATGGGCAGGCTATATTAGATAGTTAGAAGGAAAAGGTTTCGAAATTTTTCACTTGTTGGAAAGAGTGATGAGAGAATGTAACAGAGAAGTAAGGGAATTGGGTTACAAAACGTTTGGTCAGACCATTGCTTGTCTATGATGGCGTATCGTGGGACCCACATTATCGGTATCAGTTACAGGAGTTGGAAGGCATGCAAAGAAGGGCTACTAAATTTGACTACGAAAATTATCCTAGAACCAAAAAGATATTATTAAAGTCATTGGATGACTGGAGGAGGGTGAAAAGAGCATTGGGCGTATATTGGTGATGAGGTGTCGATAGATAGTGTTTGAAGAATTAAGAGATGGAAGGGAAAAGATGACCATGATCACAACATGGCACTCGATTTCAGGCATAATGGGTGTGGGAAGATTTGTTACGTAGGAAAGGGTTTCAGGGATTGCAATACATTAACAATAGAAATGATGAATAATTTACCAAAAACGCTAAAAGAATTTAAGGTTGAAATTCGTAGAGGGAAAAAGTAGGTGGGGAAATGAAAGGTGAAAAATGGATGTGTCGGAAAATTACGTCTGCCCCATCGCAATTAAATGAAATCCATATCCGATTAATGAATCATCATTAACACATTGAACGCTACCGGCAACATGAAGAGTCCTGTCAGTGACTTAACTCTGAATGCAAACCCGCATAACGCGGACGTCTCCAGACGTCCGCGTCACGCTATTGACCATCGTACCTGAGACGGCAGATGATTTTAATTTTCTGCCCTTTTATGCTGTTTATTTTACTTTTAATTGAAAAAAATTAGACTAATTAAATATAATAAATAAGAGTTCAAGGAAAAAAATCGGTGATTATCGTATCAGTTAAGTTTATTAAATAAAAAACGAGTGAATCATATATAATTACATAAATACTAATTATTCATATATATTTAAATTCAGTTTCGTCACAAAAAATATTTAATTATTGAGTCTTGGAAAATGTAAGTTCATAAAATAGGACGTGAACAAAACGAAAAAATATAAAAATAATTTTAATTTCCTCGATTAAAAATTTCAAAGCATTGCTCCCTACACAAAGGAGGATTTTTCCGGGCAGGCAGGACAATAATACGCAGTATCTTTCCTCAGTTTATTTTTCGAACATTGTCGACATTTCTTTAGCGGGGCTCTCGTCTTTTCGTCAGGTATGTGGTATCGTTTTTGGGAAATGTATTGGCTCTCGTGGTGATTGTGGAGAAGACGACTGAGAGGAAGGAATAGGACGTGGGGAACATGATCGAGAGGAAGAAGAGGGGCGTGTGACAGGCGGCTTATAGGAAGGAAGAACACCACGTTTGAAAAATTATTTAAAAAAACACCAGTTGTCAGATTTGAAAATGGTCTTCACTCGGTGAAAGTTAAGACTTTAATCAATGGCTGAAAGAAAGGGCGAGCTCGTAGGCCAGGTACTGGAATCACCAACCTTCTACACAATCCCATAGGGAAAGGACGTCTCAAGCCGTCCACCGTCACTGGGATGCTCCCTAGCGTACGGCCGAAGACGTCCTCAGCACTGAATGTGTTGATACAGTCATTTGACATGACTCCATACGCAGTGTGGAGTGGTTTGCTATTTAATCCTGTAACTAGTAATCATGCACCACCACATCTCTACACTTGTTAGAAAATCTCCAGTGATGGACATTTCTACCGCTACTGCGGTGGGAACTGGGTAACCCCATATAAAGCGCCAGGCACTATGGTGATGTCGCAATGGCCTTAACGTATTAGGTGCCTTAAAAAGGGGAAGAATTATTACATATTCTTATAATAATACACCTGGAAGCATAGATAGGCCTATATGGACGATGGACATTGTGATTACGACGTTTTATTGAAACAATACTTCACACGAATATTTGGGTGACAACAAATAATTTGTTTATTACTGTTCGCTTGGGATTTTTTTTGTCTACTTACCTAGTGTTATAGTATGTTTGGTAAGAGAGCTTTGATCTTTAGTTTCAGATTGATAATAAAAAGTGAATCTTGATTAAATCATAGCAACAATTTGCTCTGACTTTAACCACCAAGTGTTAACTTAAAATTATGTTGTGGTGGACTGGAGATCATTTTTTTTTTGTTTTTTTTTTTTTTTTGTTTTCGCTCTGCCACTCCCAAGGGGAACATATAGATCGAGGGTAAGACTCTTCTGTCATGTGAGCGGTAGCATACATAAATGATACTCGCAGTAAATGTATTTACACATTTACAATTTATTTACATCAAATTGTATATACAAGCAGTCATCCTTAATCTCCATGAATCTCATCGTTCTACTGTGCTTTTCCAGTACAATGCTTTAATGGTTCCTCCCACATGTTATAAAGACTGTTGCTGGCGTAGCTTTTGGCTGCTCCTGCTGTAGACTGCTGCTCGCTTCTAAGTTCAGCTCCGCCTTCCTTCTGGAACAGTCTCTTGAGCCTAGCTTGTTATGGCGGCTAGCCCCTAGCTCTGCCTAGTGGCATCGCTCCGTAGCTACCAATGACGATCTTCCTGCAAGACAGCCCCTTTCTCCCCGTGCTTTGATTGCTTACCCCCTCCATGTATCCAACAGTGTGGAGAATTTTCCACCAATAAAGACGGTTGCTTCCCTCTCCTTCCAAGTGCCGTCATGCTTCAGCTTAATTCTGCTGATACGTGACCCGCTTCATTGTCATTGCCTTCTACATCACCACATTGCAAAGCCTCTAACGGTTTTCTTTTTCTGTTGCAACTGCCCTGGTTCTGGCTGGCAATATGAAATCATAACTATCGCTCAGCTTCAGCAAAAAATCTCATGGGCCACTACAACGTAGTGTAAAAAAAATTGTTGTACCAAGTTATTATTATTTCTGGAAAAAACGTGGAACGTCGCTTGAGATTCGAGGGAAAATGTATGTTGGATACATGATATGGAGTAGTCGTAGGAGAATAAATACCAGCATCTGTTTAGGTTAGTAGAATAGTAGACTTGGTAAGAGCTTCTACTAAGGGATTAGGAACACGTGTTCATAACCTTAGTACAGTCATGAAGTGTTATTTAACTCGGTAAATGATTGCTCCTTTTGTAGGAGTGATGTAAATCTATGAAAATCCAATATTATTCCAAAACTAATTTTGCTCTAATGGGTACTTCAAAAGTGCATATTTTAATGAGTACACGAATTTTTTGGTGAGGTACTACACTAAAGAGCCAAAGAAACTGCTATAGGCATGCGCATGCAATCACAGATATATGTAAACACTCAGATTACGGCGCTGCGGTCGATAACGCCTATATAAGACAACAGGTATCTGGCGCAGGCATTACAACGGTTACTGCTGCTACAGTGCCAGGTTATCACGATTTAAGTGAGTTTGAACGTGGTGTTGTAGTCAGTGCACGAGCGATGGGACACAGCATCCCGAGGTAGCGATGAGGTAGGGATTTTCCCGTACGACCATTTCACGAGTGCATCGTGAATATCGGGAATCTGGGAAACATCAAATCTCCGACATAGCTGAGGCCGGAAATAGATCCTGCAAGAACGGGACCAACGACTATTGAAGAGAATCGTTCAATGTGACGGAAGAGTAACCCTTCCACAAATTACTGCGGATTTCAATGCTGGACCATCAAAAAGTGTCAGCGTGCGAACCATTCAACGAAACATCATCGATATGTGCTTTCGGAGCCGAAGACCCACTCGTGTACCCTTGCTGAGTGCACGACACAAAGCTTTACGCCTCGCCTAGGCTCGTCAACACCGAAATTGGACTTTTGATGATTGGAAACATGTTGCCTGGTCTGACGAGACTCGTTTCCAATTATATCGAGTGGATGGACGTGTACGGATATGGAGACAACCTCATGAATTCATGGACCCTGCATGTCAGCAGGAAACTGTTCAAGCTGGTGGAGGCTCTGTAATGGTGTGGGGCGTGAGCAGTTGGAGTGACATAGGACTCCTGATATGTCTAGATACGACTCTGATAGGTGACACGTATGTACGCATCCTGGTTTATCACCTCCATCCATTCATGTCCATTGTGCATTCAGACGGACTTGGGCAATTCCAGCAGGACAATGCGACACCCCACACACCCAGAATTGCTACAGAGTGGCTCCAGGAACACTCTTCTGAGTTTAAACACCTCCGCTGGCCACCAAAGTCCACAGACATGAACATTATTCAGCATATCTGGGATGCCTTGAAACGTGCCGTTCAGGAGATATCTCCACCCCCTCGTACTCTTACGGATTTATGGACAGCCCTGCAGGTTGCATGGTGTCAATTCCCTCCAGCACTACCTCAGACATTAGTCGAGTCCATGCCACGTCGTGCTGCGACACTTCTGCGTGCTTGCGGGGGCCCTACAAGATATTAGACAAGTGTACCAGTTTCTTTGGGTCTTCAGTGTATAATACACTATTTATTGGTATTAACCGATGTAACAGAAGCTTTTTAATGAAATCTAACTATTGAGTGGTGTTATGTACCTTCTGGCTAAAGGAAATAGAATTCATTTTCGGCAGTGCGTAAGAGTATAAAGATCGAAAACACATAGAATATCGAGAAGACTCTCAGAAGATAACACCAAGAAGCAAAGCAATTATGAATCGAGTGGAATGAAACGACGCAAATGATGGGAGCATTTTCGTAGAGAAAATTCCGGTTAAGCGTAAAGTAAGCCTCGTTCGGTTAGTGTCTAACGACTTTCACAGCTTTGAATGTGATAGGTCAGCCGGCAACTGTTTGGCTCTAAAATCAGTGTCCTGTATATTTTGAGCTTATGTAGCAGATTCCGCTGCACCTCTATCAAGTATCCCTCAGTAGTTTAATTCCAGACGAATTTATTATAGATAGTACCTGTCCCATGCATAAGGATTTAATTTAATTTAATTGCAATGGAGTACAGGCTCCGGTGGCAATTTCCCTACACACCCATCTTCCCCCTATCCTGCACCTACCTACATCTGCCCTCTACAAATTTTATCTTTAAATTCTTTCAAAGTTTTCGGTAAATTATTCATCATTTCTCTTGGTAACTCATTCCAATCCCTGACACCCTTACCTAAAAAAGAGAATCTTGCTACACCCTTGTGCCTGAAATCGAGTGCCAGCTTGTGGTCATGGTCATCTTTTCCCTTCCATGCACTACTTTTCATACCTATTGCAATATCTTTCCATGCCTCATGTAATGCGTTCTAAATTAAGAAAACTTTCAATAAAACAGTAACGATAACTGAAAAATAAAAAAAAATGCTCGTTCTGATCGCAACTTTCGAACAACGTGAGATCTAAACATTTTTGGCATTTGTTGTTTAAGTAGAGAATATGGTCTACATTAGAGATAAGTTTTCAATTTAATAGCTAATAGCGTTTTCAAGATAAAGCTGGTAAATAAATCGTCTGAAACTAACAGCATTGACGGCTACTCACGTTCAAACTTCTGATTGAGAAAAATTGACAAAAAAAAAAAAAAAAAAAAAAAAAAATATTTTTGTCTCTAAACACTGATTATCCACACAAGATGCGGAAGAAACAAAGTATTTTTTTCAACATTAAAAATGGTATGTTGGACAAATATAGAGTCTGCATCTTAAACCCCATTTGCCAGCTTAAGTATAGGTTCCCAACCAGGGGGACGCGATGACACGTAGGGAAAGCGGGAGGGGAGGGGGGGGCGGGGAGGCGGGTGTGCGAGGTAGCTTCACCACCTGTGTGGACGATACACTAGCTCTACAACGTCGGATGTATTAAGTCTCCTTCACCATATCTTGGAATTTAAAACATTTATTCTAACATTGAGTAATTAGTGAGATTCCTCTGAGGAGCCATTGTTAATACTGATAAGTAAGCATTTACCTTAGTAATAATGAAATTGTGATGGGGTGGGATTTTTTGATTTTACGGAAGGGGGCGTGGTATGAGGACTTTTGGGAGTCTATAAGAGAAAGGCTTGGTGAGTCGGTCAGACTGCGGAGCAACAGCAAGTGACTCCTTTCGGGTTCGGAACGACAACACCAGATTTGGTTGTGAAGACAATTTAAACACGAGAGACTCTGTAAAAAATGGAGGAGTTATGTTTTTGTACGACTGAACCTGGGAATTAAGTTATGGCTTTGTTTTTTATGCAGGTGAGTCAGTGGGCGAAGCAACTCTAGTAGTAGACACTGCTAGACGCTCCAGTGGGAGGCTGGGCTGCATCCGACTTGCTGGGCAGTCGGTGGCCGGCAGGTATCAATGGGCCCCGCCCCCGACTGCACATATCGTTGACCGGAACGGCTGCGCGTAATGAATTATGAACGCCACGGGTAATTACCTTCCAAGTTTACACCTAAGTAATGATTTCGACACTGCATTTTTTAATAGGCGTCCGTCGCCGGCAGGTACGACGGTGGCGGGCAGCACTAAAAGGAGAGCTAAGTGCCGGGTCCGGCGCCGGCCGACTCTAATAGCGGCGGGATGGCTGCTGGCGCCTTATTTATGGCCGCCGGTAATTACACGGCCGAACTAATTAACGCAGATGCCGGCCGGCCGACTGCACTAGCGGGCGAGGTGTGAAGGTAGGCTGCGGGAGAGTCAAAGCCCGGCCGGTCGCGCCCATCACCTAATTGATTCCTGACAGCACCGCCACCGCGGTCCCACTTACCCGCGGGAATTAATTACGCCGCGCCAAACTCTCCGCTTCTGCAGCTACTGGACGTCGAACAACATGCGACGCTACGATACGATATCGACCATCTATTCACTGGTTCTCTACGCTGCTGGGTTCCGGGCAAAAGGTCGTCTGTAGCTACCTCCCGTTCAGAATATCATGCTGACGCTTAGGAACGACGATGAGAAATCGCGTCGACACGTTATACCGATCGTCTTATTGTTTCCGTCTTTCAGTGAAAACATTGCCGCAAAACAGTGATTTGTTCTCAATTAATCACAGCATCGCGTGATGATTTTTTTCTCCTGTCATCAGTCTCTCGACTGGTTTGATGCAATCCTCCATCCCTTCCTATCTTCCGCTATCATTTTCATCTCATCTCAGCACACCCGTTACAATCCACGTCTTCAGTTACCTGCTTCATATATTCTAATCTCTATCTTCCTCCGCATTCCCTCCTGTAACAAATTAACCAATCCTGAATGTCTCAAAATATGACCTACCATCCTGTCTCATCTTTCTGTAAGACTGTTTCAAAAACTTCTTTCCTCGACCATCATTTCCAAAATTCGTTCGTTTCGTATTTTATCCGCCCACTTAATGTTTAGCATCCTTCTATAGGAAAGGAGATAAAAGCAATACGTAGGCTAATTAAAAGTAAGATATAGAATCTACTATCTGACAGCCAAAGTGGCTCTGTGCGCTGAGGTACCACGGGTGGGGCACGAGACAGGCCGTGCTGACTGAGGTTGTTTTTCGCAGCAATCAAGGAGGAGGATGGGATGGTCCCCAATATCCGCCCGCCTCATGAACCACACATCACACAAACAAAAAAATACACTTATCATCCAAAGAACATAGTTACACATAACATGGCAACATTTCACTTCCCCCATCAGTACTTTTACAAAGTACAAAATGCTTGGCGTCAGCAAGGGCTTGCAGCTGTAAAAACCATAGCTCCAAATTTAACAATGGCAACGATAAGTAAAACTCAATGAAGGCAAAGGCAGCCGACCATTAATGTTTGGAAAAGGTGATGATGAAGAAGAAGTATAATCTAACATCTAACCGAGTAGAACTTGCCATTTTATATGCGGGCACCAACCGTCATGTGTTTCGATTAGACGCAATCCCAATGATTGAAGCATATGTGTTGCGTGACCCTGAAATAGCAGATGCCGTGAAACCAACTCCTAGTCTCAAATACAGCTGGATATTCCATGTTGTAGGTCAAGTGACCTGGAATAATTTTTTGTAGCTAATCCAAGCTTCAACAAGCTGTTACCTACTGGTTCCTTAACTTTATAGTAGCATCAATTGTAAGGCCTTACGATTCACACGAAGAGACCCTTTCATACTACAAAGTGTGTAAGGAACGGGTGAAAAGGCTAAGGTGTGGAGAGATTAAGGGATTCTTAGTTCGCGCAAGGTATTGGACAGCGTCCTGATGTAGATTCGGAGCAGACTCAGGCCGTAAGCAGCCCGAAACAACGCTGGGATATCAGTTTGTATACCAAGCATAATTCAACTTGCATCCGCTTAACTCACTCCTAGTGAGCTTCTACTGTACCAGTGACGATTTTTAAGTGATGTACTCAGCAGAAGCTCACTGTCACGCAAATGATTTGTAGTACATGCCTAAGAATAGTTTCAGAAATGTAATATATAAAATTATTGCAGCAAAAAACTGTGCAAAGTAAACTTAGCGTTTAAATTGATACAGAATTTCATTTGATTGTAGTTGCGCATAACGGATATGTAGCTTCTTTCTCGCTCTTTCTGAGATCTGTAACTAATCACTCTGACCGCTCGTAGGCACTAAAAAGCAACGATTTTATTTTAGCCTCGTTTGCCAGCTGACATTTTACCACTGAGTTGGACCATCTAAACTGGTAAATATAGGAGATAGAGGTGAGTGTCCCTTGACAAGGATTGGAATAACGTTCATCAAGCAAATACTTATCAAATAATAATAATACTTTACATGCGCTACATTACAGCTTAGTACTCAAAATATTTGAATGCCGGAAATACCATTGCTAGGTTATACAAAGCGTTTCATAGGAAAGATATGATGTTGTTGATAAGAGTTAATACAATCGTTTAACTGTAAACATAAGCAATGATCTCGAGAAGTCAACATTCACCACGAAAGCTTTGTATAAACTTTCATCTTAAAGCTCTGTCACCGACTTTTATGGATGGCTTAACAACTCTGGTAACTTTTATCATCGTTATTACTGACGTGTCATCTTCACAGAAAAAAAAAAATATTGACATGCACTTCCCGAGGAAGCGTTGACAGAGACATCCTTAGTGGGTTTCTTTAAAATAAATCTTTCTTCCCTCTATCGAACGAGATCACAATTGTCGTTTCGGGGGGAATGAATGTTATATACCGTACTGACCATTTGAATAGCGTTCATAAACTGACAGTACTAAACAGATGTAACAGCATCATGCCTCATGCTCTTTGTGTAACAATAGAACTTTACAACACATTGTATTATCCTTTTTGAAAAAGGAGCCGACTGGTGCATGGCCCATCCACGTACCGTAGGTTCCGTATTGTATTACATAACTACCGTCAAAGAGCAGACAGTACCTTGTAATGCATCAATAAGAAGCAAGTTTCTGATGTTTCTTGTTCTGTGAGCAGAAGTAACATCAGTCAGGTAGTACACATACAGCACATTCGATACATCTTCCGGACCAAAAACACTGGTCACTTACCGCATGCAGTTGTTTTTATCTGAATATCGTAGCTATAATAGGATTATCTTCATCCTTAATTAAACTGACTATCGGTTACTTTTTAGCGCTACTCAGAATAACTTAACCTAACCATTTATTTTATATCTTTATAGTTTAGAGGTAAGCGATAGGTTAAGTATTTCCTTTTCCAGTTTTGAAAACTCTGGCCACACCATTTAACAAATATGCATCTTAAGTCATTTTCTGCATCTTCATTATTTCTCTACTACTATATATAACAGTTGCACTTGTAAGTGCAAACGTATTGTAAATATTTTGAAACAGACGTTCTTCTAAATTCAACACATTTTGTGTCTATATTTGACTCCCTTTCCACAATCCTAAAATAGCAGTAGCGTCAGACTTTTGTGAGTGCTGAAGAACGGAGACAGATAGGAAAGTTTGACAGAAGGGGCCTGGCCCAAGTCCCTGGGGAATACTGTAGACCAGCGGTTCCCAACCAATTGGTCGCGACCCACTGGTGGGTCGCGGAAAAATCGAGGTTTTTGCCACCAAAATATATCTTAATGTTTTTGATAAACAAAATACAGAAATAAACTATGTGTAGAAAGTGACTTAAGGTTAAAATTAACCAGTGTTAGCACTGATATCGACGCCCTCATCAGTAAACACCAGTGCCAGAAATCTCACTTATTGTAAAGTTGTGTTTCTATAATAATTAAACGTATTTTTCATTATCTTTGTAAAAAAAAGTGGGAGGCGTCTGTGCAAAGCATCGCCTCATCGAGCTGACGGCTGAAAATCCAGGATTAGTTGAAACTCGATTTGCAAATTAACATGGCTCTGATGTGCCAAGTCATATATTGGTGGGGAAACACTTATAAAACCGATTTTAGTGGTTGACTGGTAAGTTTACCATTGTGTTTTCCTGCTCCCAGTCTTCTATATTGTCATACATTTGGTTGCAGTAAAACACAATTACAAAGTTCCCAATCAACCACGAAAATCAGATCTGCAGGTTGTTTCCACCAAAAAGCGACTTGGAAGTCCAGTTGCATTTTAATATGCTGATCGCGTTACTTCTAATCGTGGAATTTCAGCAGTCAACTTGATTATGTGATGGTATGTGCAGCCGCCTCCCGTTCTATAATATGTTTGTTGTTTTATGTATTATCAATCCTTGTTTTTGTTGATATTATATCATTTGTACTAAAATTTGCCTTTTCGCAGGATAGGATAGTCGATAACGTATCGAGGTCATACAACATTTCCCATTCTGATATTAGATAGACTCTCATATTAGGTGGGTCGCGAAATTTTTTTTTTACTTAAAAGTGGGTCGTGTTCCAATAAAGGTTGGGAAGCGCTGCTTTAGACTCATAGAAATAACTTTATACTAGTAAATTCCTTCATAAAATAATATAAAGTAAACAAAGAAGATGAAATGAAAGCATCGAGAAAAATACATGAACACTGAATGTATTCGGCAATCTGAGTAATTAAAAATAATTAATATGAAATTAAGCTGGGTCCAATAAGAAATGCATTTAAATCTTGGACAGATTCGACATTAGTTCAATATAAAATGAGACCATGAAATAACACTACGTTTGTATAAAATCACTGAGGTTACCACATTAATTCCGCGAACTTGCTGGCAAAAGATACCGAACGTCACCAAATAAAACAGTATTAATTCTACATGAGCCTTAGTAGCTCTCGCAGCACAACATCGATTTTTTTGATTTTTTTAAAAATGACCTTCAGTCTTCGGCCACTTAGTTAGATCCTATTTATATTGTTCTAACAATTGCATCAGGCTTTGCTGGTGTGATTGTGGCGTGGGGCAGTGTAGCAAGAACTACACAAGAAGAACATAACACTTAATTAAAACTACCCTTGCCCGAGGACGGAGTCAAACCGGCGACACGATGCGAGGCCAGCGAGCTAGTAACTACACAGTCATTGCTGGCTGCACTGAAGTTAATCTGTTTTAAAATTAGCTGCCCTTTGTGACATACATGCCACATTTAACTAGCCCACCCCGATCCAAAATATTTCAAAATGCCGTAGTTTGTTATAAATTTTGTTTTTCTAGATTTAATGATGCAAGTAATAATGAAGCCTTGTTAACTCTCACAAAGACGAATTACAGCTCTTAGCATTGTTTAAGCCTTTATGTGTCTTTCTCGAGGAGACACATTTTATACCCACTTACCATCCAATGTTAAGACGGTATGACCTGACTAGAAAGAACGATACCAGGACCATCGAAAGTAGGGCGGTGTGGCTGCATTTGTCGGAAATACTGTGCTCCGAATCTGTAGTTGTCACCTCAGTCTTACGAGCAGGAGTATGGAAATATACGATGCAATACAACCGAACGTCTGGTTATGTATATACCACCAAGTGTGTCCATTGATCACTACTAACTAGCTAACATCTTGTTCATTTCTTCCATTGGGAGATGTCAACGCCAACAGTGTGATGACCAGTTGCCCCAGATTCAAGTAGTTTCTAGATTCATAGATTAATAGAGCGAGAGGAAATATGCATCCCGGACAAATAACGCATACTATCGCTTCCGATTCGTTCTTCGTTATCGCCCTTTCATTGTGCTTACACATTGGACTCCCTGAGAAATCTTCTCTCGAAGCTTATCTGGTTACTTGAATCGCAGTTAATCTAACTTGGAACACCTACCACGGATCTGCGGGTCAAAGGAAACATTAAGGAACTAGTTTAATAGAAGATAAGGAGGAGGAGCGAAAACCAGAGACAGATAAAGATATATAGCGTTATCTTCTTGTAACACTCAGACTTGGCTACACTTTTTTGAGAGGCAATTAAGACGCCTTTAATTGAGAACACACCATCAACAGCAATAACGTCCGCTTACACTTTTTTGTATGTGTATCGCCGAACACGAAGCACCTTGTTCTTATAAGCGATTACTTTTGTTGCACTGTAACCTTCCTAGTAATTAATGAAGTAATTAGCAATTAATACAGGGCGTTCGCCGGGAAACGCAACCCACTGTTAGCGCTACAAGGAAGAAACTGCTCCCGGCGAGCGAGCGCTCAGTTTTCGGCATTGTTCGACCGTCGGCCGCGGACTATTTCATAATAATTACGCTTCATAAACTTCATAAACTTGTGTGCTAAGCATTTAAATGTGACGTAATTCATTAGCTTACCTTATAAAAGATGCTGGAAGTGTTGACCCTCTTGTGTAATGCACATTTCACATCTTCTGAACATATTTCGAGACACACGCTGCCCTAACTGACTTAATGATTTTCTAGTCGAAAAGCGATATCGTCTATTTTCTCCTCTGTGAGAATACGGTTGACCGACAGTCTCTTTTTGTTAAAAAATGAACCCGTTTCTCTTACTTTTTTAACCAGACGCAGAATTGTTGATTTAGCTGGCAGTAAAGCGCCAGGAAATTCGCGACGAAATTTACTGCGACACTTTTTAAACGACTTCTTCTTCACATATGTATCGTAGAGAAATATTCTTTGTTGCAAACTGTAACGTACCATAATTTTACTCACACTCAAACACGGTGCAGATTAATAAGAGTATGAAGCCCCAAACCAGCCAAACCGCAAGGAACGTTTATTCACAACACTGATTAATAAGAGACTGAAGTCACAAACTATCTACAATGCAAAGAAACCGTTCTTAACAATGTAAGGGTCACTGCACTGCACTGTTGGAGCAGCGGAGGTGTTAAACAGTGCGGTGATTCACGGTGCCGTTTGGCGGAAACAGCTGGCTCCAATGACCGAGCAAGTTGCCGACGGCAACAGACTGGGAGGGTAGCGTTTTCCGGCGAACGCCCTGTATATACATTTTTTGTTCATTTTCTTATTCCTTATAGCCTCACAATAATAAAGCGAACATATATTTTCTTTTGCATGAAATTCCTGTCAACCAAGTAAATGGGTTTGAATAAAGATATCTCTGATATAAGTACTACATGATTTAAATTATCTATTTTCCTAACAATAAAGAAGGGAATTTCCGAAAGTGTACCTAGATTGAATTGGTAACAATTTGACACATAGGATGGAGATGAAAATAAACAGTTTGGATTTTTTGGTATTCAATCAAAAACAGTCAAAATAAGTCTTTTTGTGTATAAATGTGTATTTTATTTATTTCCTGCGGCGGTTTTTCAGCTTCGCATCTGTTTCCCCACGGGATTCACAGGGGTAGAGCGCCACACACCCGATTGACCTTGACAATAGAGATGGATGTGATGTAGTACCTTTCCGGACGCTTTAACCTCGATGAAAATTTTCGGCTTTGTTGGGGATCGAACTTTGGTCGTTCGGACCGCAGTCGCGTATCTTGTTTATGTATGCATGTATGTTCGTTTGGGCCAACTAGGACCACGGTAAGCATTTGTTTAGCTTGAATTTTGCTGTACATGTGTACACATCGTGTTGATAACCCTAAGGAGAACAAGCAGTTTAACGTGGAATCTAAACCACGAACGTCCTGGCGGAGCTCATTATGACTAAACACAACTCTCAAATTCCTACGCCTACCGGAATTCGAACCCTGGACCGGAGCAGCAATCGTTTACATTTTTAATAAATTGTTTCCTACTGTTAACAGTTCTACGTTACAACCATGTGGGTTAGTTAAATGGCAATTTTCAAGAATTGTTTCTGCCACTGTGCTTCTGTTTCCAAATATCCCTATTACTAATGTGAGTCGGGTATTAGTGAACAGAAAGTGTACTTCATAGTTAACCCCGTCTGAGAAAAGCCAATATTATTGGAACTAAAAGATGGTAATAACTGTTACAATGCTAAATGTTGATAGGATTAAAAAAAAAACAAAAAAAAACCCACACACACCTACAAAGTCAATGAAGAAAATTTTTCACTGTACTACATTAAGTTTTTATTTGCAGTAACGTGAATTACGAATTACTGAAACCGGAAGTTACAACATACAGGGTGGGGCATTTAATATGTTTTCTGGAAATATTTCGGAAAGAAAGCATTTTAACAAACAATAACCTATATAAAAAATAATCGTACAGTAGGGGGCTACAATTATGTGATATTGGTTTTTTCACAGGTGGCGCTGTTGTCGTTACGACAAGGTCAACTTAATTCTTTTAAATGGGAACCCCTATTTTTTTTGGAAGATTCCGATTCCTCATGAAAAAATAAAAATAGTTTGCTTAACTCACTTTTCTGTTAGCCTCACAGATGGCGCTGTAATCGCGAAAAATGAATATTCGCGTTTTTTGTGTATAATTTTAATTATTGTTTAAATAATTACATGTAATTTTCATTCTGTAAACATGGAAGGTAATTTTAAAGGATAATGACGAAATTGATTTTTTAAATGCTTTTTCTTACTTATTTGCAGCCATGTCTACAGCAGGTGCTCAAAAAGGTGACCATTTACTTCCAGAAACTTTCTGACACACTTCGAGCTGTTCAGGCATCATTTCTGCAAAGGGTCAGAAAATGTCTGGAAGTAAATGGTCACCTTTTTGAGCACCTGCTGTAGACATGGCTGCAAATAAGTAAGAAAAAGCATTTAAAAAATCAATTCCGTCATTATCCTTTAAAATTACCTTCCATGTTTACAGAATGAAAATTACATGTAATTATTTAAACAATAATTAAAATTATACACAAAAAACGCGAATATTCATTTTTCGCGATTACAGCGCCATCTGTGAGGCTAACAGAAAAGTGAGTTAAGCAAACTATTTTTATTTTTTCATGAGGAATCGGAATCTTCCAAAAAAAATAGGGGTTCCCATTTAAAAGAATTAAGTTGACCTTGTCGTAACGACAACAGCGACACCTGTGAAAAAACCAATATCACATAATTGTAGCCCCCTACTGTACGATTATTTTTTATATAGGTTATTGTTTGTTAAAATGCTTTCTTTCCGAAATATTTCCAGAAAACATATTAAATGCCCCACCCTGTATATACCGTCATTTTCCATATTTCACAAATAACAATCCGAAAAATGACGTGTTTTTTTTTCTGTTTCGTAATGTTAGCTACTTTTATCTGATTTTTTAACGTTATTTCTTAATCTTTAGTTGAACTTCTAAACTGTTTGTGCAAAAATAATCTCACTATGGTTATATATACTAACTTCATATACTAGTCATCTGATATCAATTTGTGGTTTTTATGACCTCAGAGTAGTTTCTTCAAGTATGCCATGGCGTCAATGTTTCAAGGCAGTAAAAACCGGCCGTAATATATATGACCCAGACGACGAGTATAGCGGAAAACCAACTCTACCTCAGAGTAACGAGTCAAATTTTGAACCAACGTGGATGATTTCATTTTGATTGGTAATATAGCTACAAAACTGGGAAACACTGTACAAAACATTTTAATTCAACGCGATTGGTGTATCCCCTTCAATTACCTTTAACGATATCTTTCATGTTTCATCTACAATGTTACCTCGTACAGTTTGTGGAGTGTGGTACTATTCTTCATGTAGGAAGTAACTATTACGGAGAGCTACATATTTTGCATTTGTTCATAGATTGCAAACCAAACAATTACGCTCTTCTATAGAACAATACAAGGCTTCAGCTGGTGTCCTTGCTTTTAACATATGCTCTACACATGCATTTAGTTAATTTCCTCAGTAAAGTATTCAGTGCTGTAACCTGTCTTGTCTAATGAAGGTCATGTTTATAATTGAAAGTCATGTAAATTACAAGATCTTATGGGACATCTATGTGTTCTATCACAAACCTCTGATCTTTTGTTAGGCCTTACCTGTGCTGAAGATAAATGTAAATTGTGTTCTCGATGGATTTTTAGGATAACGTGATTGCAGTAGTATGACTAAGCAGAGTGGGCAAGTTCTTGTATTGGCTGAAATTTTCAGCGTTGCATTGCGATTTCAAATCGTCAGCGTATATAAAATGTCTGGTGTCACCAAGAATTTGTCGAATGTTTGTGCGAGTGCTTTCTTTTCGTTGTTCTTTTCATAGAGGCTGACGTAAAATCGTCTCTTTTAACATAATTATTCTAATACTGTGGTGAAGTTATATACAGTCTTTGAAGATAAATTAAAAGTTTGGAGAGAAGAGTTTTATGACTGACGATGTCGCATCCAGCAGTAAGATCAACCGGCGAATTGGCTATCACTATCTTGTTCTCAAAACTTTATTCAACTAAGACTAAGATTTAGTACGTGCCAGCGCAGGCCCTTTTTTCTGGTGTTTATCTCGCTGGAGGATCAGATTCGTATTAACATGATTTTGTATACTTTGCGGTTCAACAGTTTAATATAACTCGATAGGATGCTCGGCTGCTTCTGTGTATTTCTGAAAGCGTTCCGAATTTCAGTTCCTTAAAACACGTGATTTTAACTAAGATTTTGTAAAGAAATTAATTAAATTTTTTGAGCACCCAATATATACATATATATATATAATAAGAAATTAATATATATATTGAGAGAGATTTTGGGGGTGGGGAGGTGGGGAGGATGTGGAACGAACCAGAATATTATGCGCAAAAGAACTAGTTTAGTACAGTTTACATCTTTTATGGCCGGAGTTGAAAGTAAATAGCAAACAGCACAGAATGTTTACAAAATTTATTTTTAAGCAGTGTTTGGAGTTTTTCCATCGGGAACAAAAACTTAGATGAAACAACACATAAAGTCCACCAGTTCTATAGTGAAATTACTAACATCCACAATAAAATACAATTTAATATTGAAATGGAAACAAATAAGCAATTGAATTTCCTCGTAATAATAATTAGGAATGGGCCATTCCACTCATTTACCATAAACAAAAAACCTACCCACAAAGACTCTATATAATACATAAAACACCTCCATCCTCAAAACCAAAAACAGGAAGCACTCAGGCACATGTTAAAATATCATTCCTCTAGTCAAGGAATATTATGAAACATAATACATCATCACACAAATAGCAAAGAACAATAGGTATGCAGAACAAATGATTGAAAAGCTCAATTCTGAAATCCAGAACAAAATGAATAAATAAAACAAAGTCCACATCGAACATGACACAAAAAAGAGGCTGCGATGACTTACATCAACAAACACACTCACAGAATATTCAGAAAACAAGGAATACAAATTGTATTTCACACATGTAGGACAATATAGAAGCACTTAAATATCAATAATGAAATGGACCATTACCAGCAATCAGGATTATATTAACTGATTTGTCAACCAAGTCAATCAAAATACATAGAACGGACTACCAGGAACTTTATTACAAGGTACAAAGAACATATTAGAACCATTACATGTGCAAATCACTCAATATTTGGCTAACACTTATTACACCACCACCATCAACCCAGCATAATTTAATTTTATTTAATTTAATTGCAATGGAGCAAAGGCTCCGGTGGCAATTTCCCTACACACCCATCTTCCCCCTATCCTGCATCTACCTACATTTGCGCTCTACAAATTTTATCTTTAAATTCTTTCAAAGTTTTCGGTAAATTATTCATCATTTCTCTTTGTAACTCATTCCAATCCCTGACACCCTTACCTAAAAAAGAGAATCTTCCCACACCCTTGTGCCTGAAATCGAGTGCCTGCTTGTGGTCATGGTCATCTTTTCCCTTCCATGCACTACTTTTCATACCTATTGTAATATCTTTCCATGCCTCATCGCCAGTATATGCCCTGTACACTCCCATGACCCTCCTCATCCTCCTCCTGTCTTGCAATGAATCCCATTCCAGCTCCTTTATCATATCCGTCACTGATTGCATTCTGCGATAATTTCCAGAAACAAATCTAGCAGCCCTTTTTTGCACCCTCTCCAACTCCTGTATTTGATACATAAAATGAGGGTTCCACACTACACTACCATATTCGAGCAATGGTCTGACCAAAGTTTTGTAACCCAATTCCTTCACTTCTCTCGTACATCCCCTCACCACTCTCTCCACCAAGTGCAGAACTTTGAAACCTTTAAGCAGATATGAAAATACTGCAAATCAACAATAGATCCCAAAAACATTTACTTACAGACAAGGAAAGTAACAACATTCCAATGCCATCGAATTGAGGCAAACAGTTTTTAAAGTATTCACTAATTTAACAAATGAAACACTTTTGAAAACATTAAAGAATAACCATGACACATTAAGATAAAAAACATCATAAACATTTAATAACATTAAATGACACCTCTACAACACAGACACAGATATTATAACATAATCTAAGTTGGCACTAGTGCACATATAAGCAAACAATGTGTAGTAGGTGTGTACAAATCAAACGAGATCAATAGTTTGACCAATTCAAAAACAATGAAATAGTGACTTTGACCAAATAAAAGAACCCATGTTGAAACACAGAAATAGGTCTGGTTCTATAAAAGTGCAAATAGAGCTATTCCCGATCAACACTTAATTGTTTCTATCAACATTCATAAATAGCGGGTACATTGTTAATTGTTATTCATGTATACAAATAATGCAAATTTCTTGACAACATACATGTACGTTTACAATTACTGAAGAAGCCCCAATCCATTAGGGCGAATCTGGTTTGAGCATATATGAATTAAACAATAGTTGTTAAGAAACGGTGATTTCATTTACAAATCTTTAACAGCAACTGCGAAAGAATGGTCAGTAACCAACAGTTTACTTATTCTGCGTAGCTACTTAATTTTCAGCTGTCTTTTAGACGGTAACATCAAAGCTAGAATGGCCAGAAAATGGGATCAGAATCAACATGAGAGAGATTTGCTGATAACATTGCGCTTGACGTTAATGACATTAATGAATTCAAAACCTTTGTTGCCGATCTCTTCTCCGAGTGTAAAGAAGGGTTTTTTTTTTTTTTTTTTTTTTTTTTTTTTTTTTTTTTTTTTTTTTTTTTTTTTTTTTTTTAAATGGTTATGTGTAACAAATGGGCCACAGAGGGGTAATATAAAAACTAACGTATCTTCAGTAAATGTCAATGAGTATATTTACTTAGGCCAGTTTGTAAATATGAGAGGAGATGTAAGTACAGAGATTTTCCGCCCGGAAGATTCACGCTCGTTCTGGCCACGCATTCGGGAGGACGCCGGTTCGAATCCCCGTCCGGGCATCCAGATTTGGGTTTTCCATGGTTTTCCAAATCACTCCAGGCAAATGCCGGGATGCTTTCTTCAAAAGGCCATGGCCGAATTCCTTCCCATTCCTTGCCCCCCATACTTTCCCCCCATCCTTTCCCGTCTCTAAAAATCTCGACGGTAAGCAGTTCAAAAAAAAAAAAAAAGTTTCACGCTGGGATGACAAGTTTTTGAGATGACTACCATTATCCTCAAATTTACGATCTCATAATATGCCCATAAATGTAAAGAAAAAAGTTTACTAACTGCTGAATTTTGGATGTGATACTTGGACATTACGAAAGGAAAACCTAGAACAAAACAGCAAACCACGGATAGGTCAATGCTAGGTATAACTGGAAAAGACAAGAAGAGAGCAACCGACAATAGATGAGTCACAGTGGTCACAGACATCCTAGAGAAGACCGCCTCCTTGAAATGACAAGGGGACGGCAATTTCGCTGGGAAGAAAGACAAAGATGGACAACAACACTATTAGAGTGGAGCCCAGGAGATAATCATGCACCGAGAGGAAGACCACGAGACGGATGGGGCACGGACATTCGCGGGGTAGATCACCCAAGGTCGTTCGACCTGGAGAAGACTACTCCAGCACTACCTGAAGTCATAACTCTAAGAGGCCACATCATTTAATGACACTACTGGCTCATGATCATGATGATGATCAATACTTAACTTCACGTTATACCCAACACAAAGAATTAATAAATACTTGTGAATTAGGAAAGCGTCTCGTCTATGTTGTGAATAACCTTCATAATGATGTATGACCTCCACAACTCTCGCATAGACTGTCTTCCTTCCCCGCCAGTTTCATGAATTGTTGGCTTAAAGTGAGCGATGGTAATAAGCTTTGAAGTTTGCTATTGCTCCCTGGTCCATAGGTTGTAATATTGACGTAGTGTTTGGTGGAAGGAACTTGACGTACACTTTTTTTTAAGTCTCTCAGCGTATCAAGTGAGGTTGGATGTCCTGGAGCATTGTCTAAGAGTAATATAACTTTACGTTCAAGCCCATTTCTGTCACAGTAGGATTTGACTGACGGGAAAAAACTGTTAGAATACCAATCTTGAAAAACTTCACGTGTAACCCACGCCTTTCTGTTGGAACGCCACACGACTGGTAGGCTTGTCTTGTCTGTACCTCGCATTGCACGGGGTGTTTCTGAATGGTAAACCAGTAAAGGTTTCAGTTTGAAATCACAAGTGGCATTACCACTCAGCAGAAGAATTAGTGGATCTTTCGCAGCTTTGAAACCGCTGGCTTGACGTTCTTCTTTAGAAATGAATGTCCGAGATGACATTTCTTCCAGTAAAGCCCGGTCTCATCAACATTAAAGATGAGACAAGCAGAAATTTTTTCTCGTGCTACGAAATCTTGAAACTTGTCTAGAAACTCAGCTGCAGCTTGTGTGTCCGCGCTGGTGGCCTTACCTGTTATCTGGATATTGTGAAGATTGGAACACTGTTTGAACCGATGAAACCAGCCTCTGCTGGCAGCAAAAGTCGGAGTGGAACTCCCTTCACCTTCTTCTGTCTTTAACATCTCATACGAAGATTTTGCTTTTGTTCATATGAGATCCGGACTCAGTGGTTTGTTCTTCTTATTTAAATCTTCGATCCAAACTGCTAGCAACTTCTCCATTCTTTTTAGGATAGAAGATCTCTAACGAGAAAGTTTTGTTGCACTTATAGGTGTTGAACATTCGCTGGAAAGTTTAATTTTTTCCCATTTTTAAAAATCGTTCTCACAGTAAATTCTGACAGACCAGAATCTCTGGCAACAATTATTGTTTGTCCTCCATTTTCCATTCTTCTTATCACCTTCATCTTCAATTTCAAAGTTACGCTTTTATGCTATTTTTTCTTCATAAGCGGCATTTTTAACGTAGCTTTAAATTATGAATCTCCACCAAATGTTAAAACACGACTGCCAGCAGAGATAAACATATGGAAAAAACGAAAGTTTAGGACGGGGAATCCCCAATTCTTCGATCAGATTGGTCAGAGAAAGCGGGGATTCCCGCGACCAAAGAGAAGCCAAAGACTACATTATGTACATACATATTCTTAAGTAAGCAATTCGCGTAATACGAGGCATTTAAACGCGAAATTTGAAATTTGCGCTAAAGCGAAACCGCGCATAACGGGGTCGCGTAAAGCAGGGTATTACTGTATATTTATTTGTTGATTAATTCAAAATACGTTTTAGTGGTAAAATAATTTCAAAGGTTTTAAGTTTACTGTCCCAGCCTACAATTGTCCAAAAACGTCCTTTGGTGTGGGAACGAAGGTTTCCCCGACGTATGGTTCCAGTGAAGTCATCAGGGGTCTACCGCCAGATTGTAGGGTGACAAATTGACATGTGACAGCTGGCCCTGCCGTCTTCGCTTCTGAGAAGCTGTCAGCCTGCTGATCAGTACAGATGGAGTTACAAGAAAAGGAATACACCACAGTCAACTGTCTGGAATCCAGTTGTCACAATATAATCTGGCGGTACACCCGTTAATATTTCCTTGAAGAAAATTCATATTATCCCCTATGGGTGGTTGTGGCTGATCGATTTCGAATAACTGATCAGTTTGTGCTGCTTCTTGAATGTAATATTACGTTCGGTTTGCTTGCACTCAAATATCATGAATGATTCGTAATACTTCCGGCAGCAATTATGTCATTTGGGGTACTAAAATTGGTACTATCTTTCCAAACACCTTACCTACGTAGTGGTAGAAATGCATTAGTTTTTATTAGTATCATTTGGTGTAAAATTTGATGAATAGTGGTGCCAAATGGGAGCCCACGTCCACTCCATCGGTCTGTTTTGCAACACCATAACCTAAAAGGAAATATGCTGATGTTACGTTGTGCTCAAAGAAAACTATACCGTGTAGCAAGTATATAGAGTCAGTCAGTGGTATAGCTTTAAAAAGAGACACCACTTTCAAAAATAAAAGGTTGTCGTTAGGTACAAGTCGAATCGTCTGGGAGCCCAACACCAGTTCATCCGAACTTACGATATGAGCATACCAAATACAGATTTCGCATGTTGTATGTCGAAGATCTTGTAGCGGCGGCAGTTGTTCGCCGTGGAATACATAATTTGTGTATTTTGTGTGTTTTTGTTTGTTTTCATGTCGTGAAGTGTTTATAATCTTGTCAATGTAGAAATTCGACTCTTGAAGATTATTTGTCCATAAATTGACTTGAGTGGTATCACCTTCAACAGTTTGTAGTAGTCTGCTACCACAATTTCATGATTCCTCAATCTCCGTTCCAAGTCGATTTTTCACTGTGGAGTATTCGCCTCTAACAATAATTGTACAATATATAATTACGTAATCTTTCTCGGCGTTGAGAATACAAATAATGTTCTCGGGTGACTATAACTCGGCTAGTCACCCGAGAACATTATTTGTAATAATTGTACAAGTTTGAGGACCTATTTTTATATTTTTCCTCCGTTTCGGAGACAAGAAGTTATCACCGACTGCTAGATACCATTTCCTGCAATTTTGTATGCCACATGGAAAGACTTTGGAATGAAATTAAAACTGCTGTTACATTTCCAACTTGTTTACAACATAAACCAGTTCTTTCTTTTGCCGTTGTAATGTTCTCTATGGAAAGTTGATTGCAGTCTGCTTGCAGTTTTCTTCAGTGCATAACATAAATGGGAAACTATCGAGTTGTCCCATCTTTCACAAAACATGTTTCATTCGGGGCGATACAATTTGCTTACATCTGTCAGAAACATAGTCGACAATCACGGACCTACATGGCAGCAACCAGCATAACATTGCTCACTGTCTTTCACGTATCGGTATTACTCAGCCACATTTCCTGTAGATCCATGAAGAACCTTCAACTAGTCGCTATAGAAAAGGTCCTCAATATTCATCGTGTTGAAAGTGATATCAAATGATAGTTCTTCCTTTAATGTTGAAAAAATTATTAGCATTCATAGCAACTTTGACCATCCGTGTAATTGAGCCAGGCATGTGGTGAACCATTGCTTTGAAACAAGGAATCGTATACAGTTCAAGATTAGGCGAAAATTGAGTATGACCATTAGACTAGAGTCAATCATCTACATTAATATTTTAAATGCGAAATTATCTCTGTCTCTTTGTTTGTTACATTTTACGACTAAACGGCTGAATCGATCTAGATTAAATTCGACAATCAAATATTTTGTATCATTAAGAAGGACTTTACAACTTTTACGTAACTTAGAGCTTTCTATATCTAACATAAATTGGAATTCCAGACATACAAAATCGCTGGTGACAGCAATTACTTAATGAATCTCAGATTTCTTTTTTCACCGCATTGCATTCCGAGGCCACCTTTATGTTCGTTAGTTAAAAATTAACATAACAATGTCAGGATTGATAATAAATATTATGGCTCAGGGAAGAATTTACACCTCTGCAAAAAATATTCAAGGTCGCGTAAGCAATTTCGATTATAATTCAGTTTTTTTGTTGCGAATGTTAAGACAGATCAGTGATATAAAACTAAGTAATCACTCACTCACTTTGCGTGAAGGTAATGAATTTTCCATTGTGAGGCAGTGTTCGCCTTGATCGACTAGCACAAAGAAACTGGGCGCGCATACCCACGTCCCAGGATCCTGGACGGAACGTACGGGGAGCAATGAAATTACGCAAACGGCGATTTAATGTATTTTCTGGTCTAATTTGTACATGATAATAACACTTAGTGGATCCATTAGCGTGTGGTCCGGTATGCGCGGCTCCTTTGCGGTGATCGGTCGGACGGCCAATTAGGCCATTGCCGGCCTCTCATTACAAAGTCTGGCTGCGACACTTTAAGTAGCCGCTCACCTGAGTCGACTTACATCTTGTTATAATGCGCTGTGTCGGCCCTGAATATCGGATGAGGCATTGCGTCAGCCATCACTGCTCCAACCTGCCTCTGTAATCGAGCTGCCGGATGACATAATCGATAGTGTAAAACAGGCTGCCAACTTAGTGAAGCATGAATTATATTATTATAATATAAAACGCTGCAAGTTATATTGGAAATAGTCAGTTCCCTCAGGAACTTCGGGGCTGCAGTGATTTTCACGTTACGTTAGGAAATGAAGGCCACTGTGCTTGCTTGAAAACTTGTTAACAGAGGAGAAGGTCTAATAAATACGGGCTACCACTTTTATTTTGATCCTATTGATTTACCTGGTCACTCAGTATGGATAACTTTGATGTCACTTACTCCTACAAAAAGTCATGAAGGTGATAAGAGGGTTCAAAACTTCAATTTCTAATTTTAATTTTCCAAAATCAAAATATCAAAAAAAATATATATTAAATTACTGATTTTCAACAGATGGTCCAAATAAGGCCTGCTTGTATAAAAATGGAAATTTATCTCATATTAAATTTAAAAAAAACACAATATTTTGTTCAAAAACTTCATTAACTTGAAATTTTACATTTTTCTTTTCAAATTGCCGAAGTTACATATTTATACCTCATTTTCCATTCTAGCACATTCATTCTCTGGCCAACTTGTAGAACTGGATCCATACTTCACCTCTGACATCTAAAAATAGCCCACAGAAAATGCATGCTGCATTGTCGTCGTCAGTAGGATGGACCCTACGATGTTCTTCCAAGTCCAACTCTTCGTTGAGCTTACCTAATGGGCTCTTTGCTATTTCTTGCCCATTTTGGATTTTTTTCTTTGCTGGGGCACCTGATTACACTTTAACAATCATCTGACAGTTGTTCAAGGCTGTACTCTACACATTTCTTCAAGAATTCACTGTAAGAAAATCCAGTTAAGATGCAAGTCTTGGAGCAATTGCGACCACGATTGCTTTTTCTTTGGAACAGTGCGGATCGAACGTACATCATATGGGCTAACCCTTTTCGAAGTTGAAACTTGAGTAGTTGGTCGTTGAACGGGATGCCGAAATCTTGGTGTCAAGAGCTATCCCGTTATTGGAACACCAATGGTAGTCCTTTTTTAGACCAAGTTGATGGACTTGGCAGCCATTACAAAACAAACAAATCGAACAGGACAGGTGTCCTGAATGTAGCTCAGGTCATGTAATTTGAGATGAGGTGGTAGCTTAACTGAATAAGTAAGAAATGAAGAAATTCAAATTTACATAAGTTGAAAAGTTTTGAGTTTGTCAAAAGCAAGATTTCTACATCTACATATATACTCTGCAAATCACAAAACTGTGGGTGGCAGAGGGTGCTCAGCACCAAACCTAATCTCTTTGTTGTGCATTCCAATCCCTAATGGTACGAGGAAAAAAGGAATTCATATAAGAATCAGTGCGGCACCTTATTTCTCTAATTTTATCTTTCCTGTCATGCCGACCCAAATAGGTTGGTGGAAGAAGTATTTCACTACACTCGTAAGTGAAAGTGGGAGTACGCATGTTTACCAATAAGTTTGTACGAAACGTGCGTCGTCTATCTACCAGAGACTCCCAGCCTAGTAAACTAATCAGTTCCGTAACGCTTTCATAAGGACTGTAGCAAGCGGTCACGAATCGAGCGGCTCTTCTCTGTACTTTCTCTGTACTCTCAATCAGCCCCTTACGAAACGGATCCCAAATGGCACAACAATAGTCCAAATGTGGACGTACAAGAGATTTGTACGCTATCTCCTTTGTTTGTTCATTACAATTTTTCAAAATTCGACCTAGGAACCGCAGGCTAGAATTAGCTCTACCTACCAACGTATTAATATGTAAGTCCCATTTCATGTTCCTTTGTACTGTTACTCCCAAATATTTCATAGAATCGACCACATCAATAACTGAACTGTTTACCTCGTATTTCTGAACAATTGGATTGTTTTTGTTAGTTATGCTCATTGTCTTACACTTTTTACAATTTAGTGTGAGTTGCCACTCAGCGCACCATGCCAAAATAACATCCAGATCACGCTGAATTGCTAAACAATCGGCCAAATTCCTTACTTCCCTATAAATAACCGCATCATCAGCAAAAAATCTAAAAAGGCTTTTCACTTTGTCTCCGAGATCGTTTATAAAAATTAAAAAAAGAAGTGGTCCTATTACACTTCCTTGAGGTACACCCGATGTGACATCTAGATTAGAAGAACTTTCTCCTTCAACAACGACATACTGCGATCGACCAGTTAGAAAATCCTTTATCCATTCGCAAAGCTGATCCGATATACCGTACGCTCGTAGTTTCGCTAAAAGGCGGTTGTGTGGCACAGAGTCAAAGGCTTTCTGAAAATCTAAAAAAATTGCATCTACTTGTGAACCTGCATCAATAACTTTCATTACATCGTGTGTAAATAGGGCCAGCTGTGTTTCACATGATCTTTTCTTCCGAAATCCGTGTTGATTTGTTGTAAGCAAATTATTTTCATCTAGGAAATTCATAATGTTCGAGCATATAATATGCTCCATAACTCTACTACAAACAGATGTTATAGATATGGGACGATAGTTTCCAGGATAGCTGCGATCACCTTTCTTGAAAATCGGAGTTACTTGCGCTATTTTCCAGTCTGAAGGTACTTTTCGCTCTTCTAGGGATTTACTGAATATATCAGACAGAAACGGCCCGATTTCCGCCGCATACTCTGAAAATACTCTTACTGGAATACCATCCGGGCCAGGTGCTTTTCCCCACTTTAGGAGCTCTAATTGCTTTATGATACCTGCAGTATCTATTCGTAATGATTCCATCTCCAACTCGACACGACGTGGGAAAACGGGAATGCTATCCTTAATTTTCGTCAGTAAATGAATTTTTGAATACAGTATTTAGTACATTACCTTTATCGCGGCTTTCAATAACCTCGGACCCTTCGCGAACTAAGTGCTGGAATATTGCTGTTGGTACAACTGACTTTACGAACATACGACCAAAATTTCTTTGGGTTTTCTGTGAGACTCTTAGAGAGAGTGTTTGAATGAAAATCGTTGAAGGCCTCACGCATCACATTCTTCACACGTAGTCTTAACTCAGCCAAGGTTTCTAAATCGCTGCGAGACCTCTTCCTTCTGTAGCGTGCGTGTATCCTTCTTTGTTTTTTGAGTAATCTTTTGACTTCGCATGTGTACCACGGTGGATCATTCTCCCCATTTATTTTCCGCTTCGGTATATGTACTTCCATACCTTCCTTGATTATATGTATAAATCGATGCCACATCTCTTCAACGGTGTCCTTTGTTAACTTAAAGTTATGGTAATTATTCCTCAGGTAGGTTCTAAAACACTCCTTTGAGGCCTTACTGAATCTGTATACAATCCGTCCATTTCCCCTTTTTCGCTTGGTCATTAATTTGATAGTCGCAATTACCGCTTTGTGATCGCTTATTCCAGTGGTCGTTGAAATGTCGGTGAATAATTCTGGCCTGTTAGTAACTAGCAAATCTAAAATGTTTTCGCTACCGTTATGACACCGCGTAGGTTCATTCACTAGCTGCTCGAGATGATTATCGGAGAATAAATCGAGAATTACTTCAGAAGCTGCCTTATCCCTGCTACCAGTAATGTGAACATAATTTCGCCAGTCGATATAAGGCAGATTGAAGTCGCCTCCCAGAATCATAGCATGATCCTGAAAACGGCTAGCTATACTGTTAACATTACTTCTTAATTCCTCGGCGATAGCTATGTCAGAATCGGGTGGACGGTAGAAGGCGCCTATGACGAGTTTTGACCCAGCAACATTGAGTTTAATCCATATAATTTCACAGATAGTATCGACTTCTATTTCATTACATGGGAGGAATTTACTCACAGCTATAAATACCCCACCTCCATGAGAATGTAATATGTCTTTACGAAAAACGTTCATGCTGTCTTTAAAAGTTTCGGCGGAACTTATTTCCGGTTTTAGCCAACTTTCTGTACCGATAATGATATCCACTTCTGTGCTACAAATAATGCTTTCAAGTTCTGGTTGTTTGTTACAAACGCTTCTACAGTTAATTACGAGTACTTTTAACTGTTGTGACTGTTTTACGTCCCTCCTACATTCCGGTGTTGTATTTCATGTTTCGGGTCTTCCTCCCTCAGCCTAAAAAACCACCCAGTGCATTCCACACGGCCCCTGCCACCCGTATAGCCGATTCACGTGTGTAGTGCACACCTGACCTATTCAAGGGAACCCTACACGACTCAACCCTATGACGGAGATCGAGAAATCTGCAGCCAACATCATCACAGAAACGTCGTAGTCTCTGGTTCAGCCCCTCAATACGGCTCTGAACCAGAGGTCCACAATCAACTCTGTCTACGATGCAACAGATGGTTAGCTTCGCCGAAATCTTGCGGCCACTTGCCACAGAGTTCACCCTTTCAGCCAGCCGCCGGAAGGAAGAGAGGATAACCTCCGACCCAAGGCGACAAGCATCGTTGGTGCCGACGTGAGCCACAATCTGCAGTTGGCTACACCCTGTCCGTTCAATGGCATCCGGGATGGCCTGCTCCACATCTCGGATCAGACCACCCGGAATACACACCGAATGGACGTTGGATTTCTTCCCCGAGTAATCCGCCATTTCCCTAAGGGGCTCTATAAACCGCCTAACATTAGAGCTCCCAACTACCAGAATACCCTTCTGCGATCGCCCAGACCTAGCGGGCTGGGGGGCCGTCAGCTCGCAGGAAGACAATTGCGGGACTGAATCAGCCTCCGACAATACGTCATACCGGTTGGACAGTCGAACAAGTTCACCGTCTTGGCCTTTAAGCCTGTTCGACTGCCCCCGTGTGCGGCTTCGAAGTCTGGTAGCCATATGCCAGTCACCGTCAGGTGACCTAGGCACGGCCTCCAACTTTTCAGCCTGGGATGCAGGTACAATGCTCGACATAGGTGAATCAGTGAGCGGCGTGGCTACACCGAGTTCACCAATATCGCATCTGCTGCAACCTTCTACGGCAGCTTCCAGCTGTGTAACTTTCGCTAACACAGCAGCAAGCTGAACACGCAGATCAGCCACCTCAGCTCGCGTCTGCACACAGCAATCACAGTCCCTAGACATACTGCTTTTTAAATCGAAAAAAAGAAAAATGAACAGAAACTCGAACTAATCTGTACGTTGGATAAACTGCAAAGACTCAGTGAGAACAACAATCAAATCTACACCCCACTAGAGATAAAATGCAACACAAAGATAAGCTACTGAGGAAAAGACCTTAAACTGCCAAATAACCTGTACTTCTTACAAGAAGTAAACAATCAGAGATTAAGCAGATTCACACACCACTAAAGATAAAATGTCAAGCAAAAACACGCTACTTTACTGAGTGACCGTCCAACTGCAACTAACCTCTACTTTCTACAAAAGTAAACACTCAAAGATAAAACTAACTAAATCCACACACCACTACAGATAAAATGTCACGCTATAACACGCTACTTTACTGAGTGACCGTCCAACTGCAACTAACCTCTACTTTCTACAAAAGTAAACACTCAAAGATAAAACTAACTAAATCCACACACCACTAAAGATAAAATGTAAAGCTATAACACGCTACTCTACTGAGTGACCGTCCAACTGCAACTAACCTCTACTTTCTACAAAAGTAAACACTCAAAGATAAAACTAACTAAATCCACACACCACTAAAGATAAAATGTCACGCTATAACACGCTACTTTACTGAGTGACCGTCCAACTGCAACTAACCTCTACTTTCTACAAAAGTAAACACTCAAAGATAAAACTAACTAAATCCACACACCACTACAGATAAAATGTAAAGCTATAACACGCTACTTTACTGAGTGACCGTCCAACTGCAACTAACCTCTACTTTCTACAAAAGTAAACACTCAAAGATAAAACTAACTAAATCCACACACCACTAAAGATAAAATGTCACGCTATAACACGCTACTTCACTGAGTGACCGTCCAACTAGTAAAACAATTTGCGCCAACGCACGTGTGTCACGCACCAAGTTCACTTCCTCACTGCGCTTCCCCCACCACTTGATGTTCCTCCTGGTGCCATTCTCGTGCCTTCGCACAACCCCCTTCTCACCACTTTCAGTGAGTAGCCCGTATTTAGACCATAGCCCATCTTTGGACCTTCAATTCTAAAAATTGGTGAAATATAAATTCGTAATGGCCTGGTGACAGGGTTTCTAATAGGCTGTGTAATTCTTTCCTGTCGTAGCCGCCTAGGCTAATCCGGTAATCCTACCGAATATAAGGAAACCTATAGTTTAACGTGGAATCCAAATCACAGAAGTGTTCTGGTGTACTTCAGATTACACAGCAAGCTTTGCCAGAAGCGAGAGTCAGGTTAAGGGACTTTGAAACTACAAGGGTTCGAATAAGACATTTTTCGATCTCCAGTCAATTGAGACACCTAGCCGCTATTACAAAAGTGTAAATGCGGTATAACTGCAAAGCATTTTATCCTTGTGGTAAAATTTGAAACGTGTATCGCAGACAGATAATCCTGGCGCAATGACTTGTCGAAAGAGCAAAGCTTTATTAAATATATAACGGGGTAAGTCGTTCCATACGTTTCCTTGGTTTTGGACGGTTTAAAATCCGGAAAGCGATTCCATACGTTACATCAAAATCAGGGTGGTTCAACACTGATTAAGTCGCAGAGGAAAATAAATATCTAGGCAACCAAAAAAACTGTGTGTCTGTATGTGTGATATACAGAATATGAAAACAACTTCCCCTGGAATTCAGATTTACTGCTAAAATTTTGAGTAATTAGGAATTTTGTATGAAAAGTAAAAAACGTTAAAAAGATAAATTATTTGGGTGGATTATTTTTTTGTTTTTGTTTAAGAAATAAAGTGATTCAGGTAGCCTATGATTTATAAAGCTATATTACTGTATGGTTGATTTTTCGTCAAATACTCTTGTCAAGCCATTCCAATGGAAACATGAACACTGTAACTGATAAAAATGCGAGGTCTCACGTTCCGACACTTTACTGGTTTGTGTGTAGCCATTGAGCTGTAGAGTCATTAAATTGGCCAGGTGATCACGTAACATTCAGTTCTTTTATCTTCAGACATGTCGCGTATATGCTAAATAAAGAGGAGCATTGTAAAATGGACCTTAGTACAACGGTTTGACGAAAACGTTTCACGATTCTTGATATTCACTGATGTTAGGAACGCTAAATACAGAGTAAATGATAGTGTCTATAAATTTTTGTTGAATCACAGAACTACTTTACCATCAACAGCATCGGAGAGCAGTAACACAAAATAAATTTATTTTTGAAATTACAATTAACATAATTTTAAACGAGCGTTCTAATTCGTAACCCCTACTCATTAAAAAATAAAAAAAATACTTCTCGCTTAAATCCAGTTTATCTCAGACTGGATAGGAGCTCTTATTTGCGACGGGAAGGAAATACCTGAGAACCTTCTTAAAGGAATCATCCTGAAATTTGCCTGCTTTCATTTCGGTAAACGATGGAATACTGAAATCTGCATGTTCGCAATGCAAATAGAAAAACGAATTCTCATACAAATGTTGGGTTTGAGAGTTATCACTCACTTACCGTCATCGTCACCTATCTGTTATAATTCATGTCGAAATGTTATACACGCATTCGTTGGAATACGAATTTCATTTCTATGTTCTATTAAAGACTAGCTTCTAAGCCTGTCAAAAATGACGTGTTGAACGAAGTGTTCTGACAAATCATTTGCTTACGTTAATACAATAATTACTAGAAGGCCCGTGCGAAAATTTCTGGACTTTAGTAAATAGTAAGGTTGGTGGTTTGTAACAGGATGAAAGATGAATTGTCTTATTCGTTTCAATTGTTTATTTGTTTAGTGTAATAGCAGGTACGTAACAAAAGTCGACGCCAGTGAAGCAGTTTATTAATATCTCTGCGATTTATGCTGCTGCTGTCTAGCGGCTTGGCTCTGAACTGTCTCATACGCGCGACATTCACAGTTATTACTTTTGTCCGTTAAGGAACGAATTCCTATCTTAAATTATGATGTGACCAAAGTGGTGACTTTAATCTTTAAAGTGATACCTCATTTATCTATATCGTTTAGATACAGAGGGAGATAAATGGCTCTTAAAATAAAAACGCGTTGCAGAAATATTGATACTTTTGCCCTTTAAGGGTCGAATTCAGACAAATTCCTGTCTTAATATATGTTGTCACCAAAGGGGAGATTTTAATTTATTTTTTAATGATACTTTATTTATCGATTTAGGTTATGTATCCAGGGAGATAAATGGCTTTTGACACTAAAATAGCATTTTAGAAATATTTACATTTTTAATCACTAAGGGTCAAATGTGAAAAAATTACTTTCTTAAAATATGATATGATACCTTAATATTTTAAATGATAACTCATTTATCAATTTCGGTTAGGTATGAAGAGAGATAATGGCTTGTGACAAAAAAAACTTTTAGAAATAATATAAAGATGATTGAATAAGCATCTTAACCCGTATTTTGTAATATCGTATATATTTACTTTATAGTTTACAACGCGATACAGTTACAATTAAAATTTAATTGATATAATAACGTCCGTAATAAAGCAAAATAAATCTTAAAAACTTACGTTACGCAACGTAATATTATTTTTAACCCTGGTCCTGGTCACATAGATCACTATAAACGCGCAGGAAGTAATGATTTAAGTAAAATAGTACTCAAGAGGACAAAAATTATTCATTCCCACTGGTTTAATGACAAATGCCAGTTGTCATTCTGGCGCAGACTAATTTAAATCTTATAAAAACCTCCGATAACATTGCTGCTCGAAAATCTTACATATCTATGAACAAAGAGTGTTCTCAAAATATATATAGCTGAAGAATATAAATAAATAGAAAGCAATTGATAATTACTATGTTAATTTGAAAACAATACATACTTTTCTCTCGTGTTCTGGCTATTCATTTCTTCGCTGACGCTAAGCTGAATAGAACTGTTTTAAATAATTTTCATAAACTCGATTAGGTAGTAGCATCTCTGGTAGTAGTCAGTCGGTCGCGTGGCGTAAGGCTGACGCCACGATGACAGAAGTAGCAATTCACTATACTAATTTATGATTATGTCTATGAGAAAATGTTGTTAATGACTTTGTAAGTCATGTGTCACCTTTAGTGACATTTAAGTCAATGATATGATGAGAGTTATAAAGTGGCGGATCTCTGGTGTGACGCTGCTATGCGCATCCCCGCAAATGTTCTCTGCGGGAACAACGTCGTTTAATCTAGAGTAGGTGCATAACTCCCCTATCTTGTTATAGCTTTGACCCTACTTATTCATGTGTTTGAAATATTGACTATCCCACTGCAAATACATCTTTGACAAGAAGTTAATTTCGATGTGGGTGTATTGTTTGTGGTCTCTGACGAAGCTGATGTCACTATGATACATAACTAACTTTATAACACGACGGCCTCAATTTTTTGAAATACTCCAAAATTTCTGTTAATTTCGAGATTATTAAAATATCTTTTAAACACAGTAACTGTATTTAGTTTGTGGAATAATTTATGGTAAACATTACACATCCAATTTAAATGAGACTACTACAACAACGTCTAAAGATGCATTGAACAAACTTGTGAAACATCTACAAAGAAATTGGCTGCCGGCTTGTTCTAATCTGACACATGTCTTGAATTTTCTTAGAAGTTCTTTAAAAGAAACGTAATGTTTTCATTCATACATAAATCAAACAAGTAAAATTTAAAGTAATAATATGTAGTTACTTAAATGTAGATTTTAATTATGTAACACCTATAAATTATAGATGATTTTTCTAATGAATTTGCATTCAAAGCATGAAGATTTTTCGCATTTTTTGTCTATTTCAGTAAGATCAGTTTGACCTTAATAACAAACACACAAACAAAAAGATAGCTACTGACAACTATATCGGAAAGAAACATACGATTTTTGCGAACAATCTAACACAAAGATAATGGCGTATGTCATCAAACGATTTCTTAATACTTCGAGGGATATATTCAAACATATGTTAGGATGAACTTCGAATAAATTGTTTGCAAATGATAAGCAGTCAGAATATGTTACAGGCGGATGCGCTGGATCACGAATTGGCATCATCAGATTGTTATCTGTACACAAGTAACATGAGCCAAGTATGATCGACCAGAAGGCGTGCCCCGTGTTGAACGAATCGCTTTGTGGTACTAGCGGAGTGAACGCTGATAGCAATCTCGAAAGAGGTAGTTACGGGAAGTACACGCACGGAACGTAACGTATTATCTCAATCTGAATAATGCAAAACCATCATTCACGACATTACAATCACTCACGTGTTATTGAAAGATGAACGTGAGTCTAAGGAGGATATCCGTAAAATCGTGTCATTAAGGGAGAAAGTGTTTTATAACCAGAGACGAATTTCTGTTCCGTTGCTAGCCGTTTAATGGGTATATATATATACATATATTTAAAAAAAAATCAACCGCAGCAAAAAAAATCGATTATGACATGTATCAGAAGCCGAACCTGGTAAGTTTATGAAACAGTTGAGGTTAAAGGTGTTGAGAAAAGCTCTTAGTTGAGTTAGGGTCGGAACTGTACTATTTTTTTTCCCGTGACAATTTCAATCTTCGAAAAAATTGAAATTAACTGAAAGGTAATAAGTAAATAATTATATGAATAAAAACAAAATCCACGTCCCTACTTTACCTAGGCTCGTTTTGCCTATACCCGCATATATTTGTATAACTTTTTTTTTTGGTTCGCATTTGTCTCCGGTTATTGCAGTCCTGGTTCTACAGTCCCTCATATAATACAGAATTATACGAAAACCGTGAAATTTTCAGATTTTTTCAAATTCACAGTATCGTATCTTTTCAAGTTTTTTCAGATACAAACTTTGGGTCCAGGTTGAGTTATAACGCACGCACTCATCTTCAAACAAATAGATGGTTGTCTCTGATCGGCCAATGAGTCCCTGAGATATGATCCCGCTATGTGCGCGTGTCGAATCGGGAAAGTTGATATAGTGGGACCCAGAGCAAGCGGCAACGCTGTGGCCTCGCGTTCTGGAGGACGCAGGTATCAATCCCCGTCCGGCCACCCAAATTTTGGTTTTCCATGGGTTCTCCAAATAACTTCAGGCAAAAGTCAGGATGGTTCCTTCAAAATGTCACGGTCGAATTCCTTCCTGACCCTTGCCCTCAGTCCCTTCCCGCCTCTAATGACCGCGACGTCAACAAAGACAGAAGCCAAAAATATCAAAAGTAAAAAACATTTTTTTTTCCTTATGGCGTTCACCTGGAGTGATTTGGGGAAACCATGGAAAACCCAAATTTGGATGTCCAGACTGGGATTCGAACCTGCGTACTCCCGAATAAAGAATAAAAACAAAATGAAACCTTCGGTTTACATTGCGCGCGCAGTTCGCGGCATTTGGTACTGGTACAAACTTTCATCGCTTTTCTTACAACCAAGACCAAGATGGCTGCGCTCTATCTATTTTTAGCAGCATTATTGAAATTATTTCTACAGAAAATAGAAAATGTTGCTCAATTTGAATCGATTGCTTCCCTACAGCAAAAATTGTTTTCAAAGCCCTTTTTTTGTTGTTGTCAAAACATTGTATAAAATATTTTGCATGTAGAATCGTGCAAGGAAAAGATTCTCACTTGAAGATTGAAAAAATAGCTAACAGTTGAACAAAAACCTACTCGTATGAAAACCAGTATACTACGTATCGAGATTTTCAGGAAAAAAAAATATTTGTTCAACGATTTTTGCTATGGCTGAGACTTGAATTCGTAGTTTCAGTAGTGGATCCAATACTGTGTAGAATCCAGGTGTTCAATGCAGATAAACAGGCGAAATTAGTTTCTTCGCAGGAAACTTTAAACCACATATCGTTTGGTGATAAAGTATTTCATTAGTTGGTAAAGTACAAAACAATAACATCAGAATCGTATTTGTATTTAACGAACTGATTAGAAGATAACATTCGTGTGGATGAAACCTATTTGGCTAAGAAATAATTATATTTCATCTTTGTAATACACTTCCAAAAAGTGAGAAAATTAAGTGATTTAAACTTTGTTGGAACATGAACCATAGTATCATAAGTTGGTTTCTACCGAATTGTGTTTCTTTCCAAAACTTAAATTTCTCTTTGCTGATGGGAGTTTCTCATTGAATGAAGAGGTAATGTTGCTCCAATTTCGTCTTTGTACGTCGCTGTATGTAATCAAGGATGTTAGGTTAAATACTAAAAATAATTCAGGAATTATAAACTAGTTACTTGACTGCCAGAGCTATAACTTGTTTGACTACAGTTCTGTGACGAGATATGAAAAAATGATAATACTATGATATTATTCACCAGTATTCCTCTAATGGGTAATTTAATTAACTCCATTAAGAAATTGGAACTGCGTATCATAAACAAAATCTCATGTAGCTTTAATGATCTGATGGTAGAGTTTTAATTCGACGGGCTATCTACTTTGTTTCTGGCTTAAGTTAAGCCTGTGTTCCAACCAGGTGAAGGGAAATTTCAGTTTATTGGGAAATACGACCAACTAATCCCTGTATTCTAGTCGAAAGGTGTCCAGATTTATTTGGTGATAAAAGTAAGTTTAGAGCACGTGAAATCTGTATTCGAAACTGGAACCCATGAATCACCACTGATACGCTTCTCTATGAATTAGCAGACTGTTCTTTGCGTATAACGAAACATTATAACCGACAAGCGGATTATTTTCAGACACCACTCAACACAGCCGAGGATTTGATAATTTTGCACATGCACTGAGATACTTACGTATATCAGTGTCAAAACAACCATCGAAGAGCTTATTTCAGAAAATTAGTTTCTTGTCGGTGGGAAGGAATATTTTTGAAAACAACTGCTGAAGTGTTTTAGGTTTAGCCATAGAATCGATGCTTTTTTTTATGTAAGATTAATAGTTTAGTAGTGGAATGTTGTTTACAGGTGAGCATATCCACTTTGTTCGGTCTTAACTGTTTTTAGAAGAAGAATGTTTATTTTCCGTAATAGATGCGCGCTCCACTCCGTCCCTAGATTGTTCTCGCCGGCAATAAGGAATTGTCGAGCCTAATGACTGGCAACAGACGGTAATCAACGGTTGCCGCCAATGTCACCTGCCACAGCCTTGACCCGCGTCTTAGTGTTCACGTCTTCCAGCCAGCTACAGCCAGTCCGGTGCAAACACAGGCAGCCGGAGTAACACACAGCGCATTACATTTACTTTCGTGATCTCAGTTGTTTAGTGTTAACACGTACCGAATTAGCTCAAAGTTTAAATTTTCCGTCCTTCTTCTTCTTCGATATCGGCCTATTTTGGACCACGGGAAGCAACTGGTTAACTGGTTTACCTTTTCTTCTCTTCCCACAATTTTTTCATTCTTTCACAGTGTTATTGGCATCTGTACATTGTTTCTGGAACCCCTTGAATTAATCAATTTTAGTTTGAAACATTCTATGAATACGTATCTCATCTTGATTGATGCCAGTTTTTTCCATAACATTTCGCGTTTCCTAGATCCATTTTTTGTCACTTTTGATTAAGTATTATAGATAAAAAAAATTTGGCAACCTACTGTTACTCATTCTCATAAGGTGTCCATAAAATTTCAGTCTTTTCTTCTGTATTGTGTCTGTAATTTTCTCCGATTACGAGTATAGATACTCATTATTTTCTCTTCCACAAGGTACCGTCTTTTCCCTTTACTGGTCCTAGGATTTTCCTCTCTTTTTCTCTAACTCCTCAATCTCCATTTTCTTATTCAACACAAGGCTTTCTGGTCTTAACATTGCCTCTATCTTAACAACTGTTGTGTAATGTCTAATCTTTGTTTTGTAGGAGACCGCTTTCTTGTTGTATCTGTTTTGTAAGAGCTTAAATGCTAGTTCCATCTTTCTAGCTCTTGATTTATTTGCTTCCTTTTCCATTCAGATTCTTATTAATTTGTTTTATTCTTAGCTCTTCTGGAATACTCATTTAATCCGTTTGGAGTTTACAGTTGTAGAGTTTATTCTTGTAAGGACCAAGGTTTTATCTCTCCCAGCAGTGACAAGGAATCATCACACCGGCACTTCACATCTGTCCACTAATATCAAGAGCCATTATAAGCACCTATCCGCGGGATATATCTGAAAATCTGTGTTCGGAAATTCGTATTTTTTCCATTGGTGCTTAAGGATTGATAAATCAGACCTCTGTGTGACAAGGTCATATCGTGACATGCGACGCTGAGAGACTTCGCTTTTGATCTGTGGGGGCACAGTAGTTGCCGTAGCTCGGTGGGTGTTCTCATGACTTGCTCGCGCCTCCTGCTGGGCCACGCGACAATCGCACCCACGCATCTGCCCGCCATTGTCTGCAGCCACCCACAGAGCCCGGGCCGACAGCCCGGCACAATTCTTCATCGAACGCGTTGCGACGCCGGAGATACGCGGCATCGCATCGGCAGCAGCCGGCACTCTGCCTGCTGACGCTGCACTCCCACGCATCAGCTCACAGCGAGAACATCGTGTGATATTAGTAAGGTGCAGATACAACTACCTCACTCCAAATCGCACACTAACAACTGAAGTCAATGGCAAGCTTCCTACAAACTGAACCATGGAGGGTCTATGTCTTCCTCCATATACATAAAGAAAGCTGCGCACCTGGACAAACTTAAATTCATGGCTGGCTAGAAGGGGGACCTCTTGTTCGCAAGATACCATATCTGATCTACTAGACCAGTGGTTCCTAATTAATGGTCCACGGAATCCTGGGGTTCCGTGGAAGGATTACAAGGGTTCCATGTTCCATCCGAGAATTAAATAAAATGTTCGTTGATAAGAGCCATAACCTCATCGTGAGAAGGCTATCATGGTTCTGCTTCTATTTTTGACGACTTACCGATGTGAGACTGGTTTTTCAGTTTACCCTTATAAAACTGGGGATCCGCCAAAAAATGTGTGATCAATTAGCGATCCGTAGCCAAAAAAATTTGGGAACCGCTGTACTAGACGACTGGAATTATATTTAAAAAATCAGGTTTAGGTTGTGGGCATATTACACCCATTGGGAATTTTGTGATCGAATGCGTTCATTACTTGAAATAATTTTACTCTCTACTTATGTTTTATTTCAGAGGCATACACAGCTTTTGCAGAGCTTATATTCTAGAGCAAGGGTGTCCAATCAATTTTGGAGATGGCCACAATATCGATTTCTAGTTAGTCTGCGGGCCACATAATAGTTGCCTATAGTACAGTAGATATCTAAATATAACAAAGATATAAGTATCACAGTTTAACTACTGTCGAAATGTAAAAACTATCAGTGAGACCTTTGCAGACGAGTCTGAGCAAACGTATTCTAAACCGCTGCCGCTGGCGGGCCTGGTGTTGGGCAGCCTTGTTCTAGAGGGTAATACATTTCTTGTAGTTAGCACCTCGATTGTCAAAGTTGCTCAGTAGCAGGACCATGAATTTTCGAAATTTGTTTTCCCTTCCATGCTTATTCGTGCTCTGCATTTTACATGGATTTTGTTTCATTTTGAAGAGTTGAAATGGATGTAGAAGGTTGGTCGTTAGTAGCGTCGTTTGAATTTGCACCCACTATCTTTCTTTCAGTCAAATTTATCACTGCCATTTTTTTCAGTCTGTAGTTCCTATTTAAATCCGCAATTGTCACGCATTACAGTTTCTGATTTAAGTACCTCTAGTTTTTTTCACATTTTTAGTAGAAACTTTCAGTTTCTTGTTATATTGCACTCACTGTGTTTATCCCCTTCCAATTTCAGTTGTTAGAACTCGTCAGAACACTATTATAGAGGGTACAAACCTCTTTTGTTGAATGTTAGGTACGTACTGATCATTTCATTTTAGACCTTGATGGACGATGATGACAACATACCGCGGAAACAGTGTGAAAAACTTCGCAAGTTATGTTAGAAGCAAACTTTTTTCCTCTACAAAATTATATTTAAATCATTAGATTTGGCGTGCTTGTTTAAAAGTTATAGTGACATTTTACGTAGAATGCAACCACATGAAAGTGTAAGCCGTTCATAGTATTCAAGTCAAAACTATATGTCGTCATCGCTGTCATTATCGAGCCTTTGGCCGTATTTGTGTAGAAGATATGGCGCTTCAGCATATACATTCTTCGTTTGTCACTAGTGACCAGTTCACTTTCGCTGCGATTTCAGCTTCTTCAGCACTATTCAGCACTATCCTCTTCATCTGTCAATATCACTCCAACTTTCTATTCTCTTCTGCGCAGTTTCCTCATTTACTCATGTGCTCATTTCGCCACTTGTTCAAGTTTAAATTACTTTAATTAAATAGAATGACATTTGTCTAAATCATTGTCATGTCATAAAACGTTAATTGAACCGATACGTGACAAACTTGCAAACCTTAATAATTCATGTAAATGTAACAATCGTAATCAGAATACGATAGGGTTACCAGAATTTTCTCACCGAATCCGGGGACGCTTCGGAACTTTTACACCAAAATCCGGGGACGCTTTCGGCATTTGTCCTAATGAAGCGTTGCACTTTTATAAGTTATATGATTAAAGGCTGGAGTAACCTAAAAGAAACATATTTATCATTTAAGATTGAAATTTTTCACAGCGTTGTATATAAATAAATAGTTCTCGGGCTTCCAGCCACGTTAAGATGTCACACTTGAGAGACGTTTCGAAGGCGTCTATCTCAGCCCTCATTTTCAACAAAACGTCAATGGTAAACTAAGGAATAAACTTTTCTTCCTTCCTTGAAGTAAGCTACTTCACTAAATTACTCAGTATCATGGAAGACTCAATTACTGTGACTTCAGTGCCTTCTGCCTGTATTATTGTATCCTGAAAAAGGGGAAAAGTTGAGTTTGAAAAATTTTCCACAATAAAGTGCAGGGATCATCAAACCACTTCTTGAGCATTACTGGGCATTTATCTTCAGACCGGCAGAATGATTAGAGAGCAGGATAGATTCCACATATTCTTCTGATAACTGGTACAAGAGAAAGCCACCTAATTTTATTGTAACCTAGTATTTCTTTATATTCATGCCCAAAAAAATTTCTAGGGAAAACAGTAAAAATCCGGGGACATTGCGGGGACTAAATCTGTCCGGGGACAGAGAGCTAAATACGGGGACTGTCCCCGGCAAACGGGGACGTCTGGTAACCCTAGAATACGAATAAAACGGATCTGTTGTTGTTGTTGCTGTTGTTGTTGCTGTTGTTGTTGTAGTTTTTTTTTTTAAATATAAATGTTTAGCACTGATTCCTGGATCACCAGATCATTAAAGTGGTCCTTATATATGAAAGTTAAATCGTAACAACATTAGAAAAAAGTGTTTATGCAGGAAAGTTAAAAACTGACTGAATATGAAGCATAAATGCTCGCGTAAATTTTAGAGCAAAGGTAGTTTACCGTTAAAATTCTTCATGTTCGTCGTGAAACGGCAAACCAACTGAATTGTGCTATTAATCAATAATATACAGGATATGTCTCAGCAAATATTAAAAATCCTGAAAAGAACCAAAAATAATAATTAAGGAATATTTAATCATTTTTATATCTTTGCATATAAGAAAATTGTAGAATGATTAGAAACAGCTTAAGAATAAGTTGAGGAGATGAAATACAATTCCACCTTTATTTGAAAAAGAAAAATCTTACTAATCAAATAAAAAACTTTATTTACTAAAGAATGTTCTGCCACCAGAACACTACATAGTTTAAATTTCTGTACACTACTGCGAAATGGACGGACGAGTGCCTCGTAGCATGTGACAAGCTGTAGTCATCTTGTGCTGCCATCTGGCAGTCAGAGCTGTAACCTGCTAAATGCGCTCTTCAAGATTTGTTACTTTTAAATCATTTGAATGAAAGCGACAAGGCCAATAAAAACTAATACAGGCGGAAAAAGAAGCTGAGGCACAAGTGATCTCTGTTCGCTAAAACAGTTGTGCTGTAAGTTTTATTAGTTTGGTGCAGATTTGTTTTTATTCTCTGCTTGATTTTAACGTCTTGGAATTAGGAGAGGTTACCAATGTGAATTTCAGTTGCTGGTCTATGCACAAGATATTTATCATATTTCCCGCAGAACTTTATTATTGCCCTTCGTCTAAGTTATAATGGGATGGAAAGGACCTCTGCAAGGGACGGGAGGGAACACGGGCTTCACCTAAACGGAACCATCCACTCATTCGCCTGTAGTGATTTGGGGAATCCATGGAGAACCGAGATCGGATGGCTGGTAGGATAGTCGAACCCACATTATCCAGATTGCAGCTCTTCAAGGGCTTTGCAAATTTAAATTGTTAGTTTTGCTTACATGATTGTCGGTATAACGTTTAAAAAGATTGGCCCATGGGTAGAAAATCAAAACCAAATATAATGTCCACTCATTGCTTAGAGGAGACGAGAATCAGAATCTACAGAAACCATAGTAAAGCTTGCGCGTACGATGATGTGATTATTGCGGAATGTACAGACTTAATGCGCACGAAATATGGAGAGGGCAACAGTCGCGGCTAGGAGTATGACTACAGGGAACTTTCGGGAAAGTGTTTGGAGTGTGCATCCCAATATTTGGCGCTAGGGCTAGTATTTTCTGTCAAAGGAAGAAGTTTGCAAGGTTAAAGCTGGTTACTAAGTGAAATCTAATTGATGAATTAGAGAACTGGAGAAGCGTTAAGAGAAGGTTGGAAAGTAACAGTAGTAAGAAGACGACTAGGAAGTTTAAAGAAATAGGAGGGCTCAGCGCGAAACTTAATGTAGGGGACAGGAACAAGACCTTGCGCGCTAAGCCAAATGGATACTCTGCAGCAGCAACAGGAAGTTTCGATTTTTTTAGTTTGGAGTTGATGATTGTGTGTGTGTTTTTAAAACAGTAATAAACTGCAATTGTTAAATAATAAATAAATTGCTTTTTTATTTATAGCGCTAATGCCAGAATTGAATAACCTGACGTTTACACAATACAGTGGCATCAGGAGGCAAGGCTGTTAGCACAACGCTGCGTTACATGCTTCGTCAAGTATCTGTCAGCCAGCTCCAACCCAATGAAAGTAAATATTAGTTTTTTCATATACCCTAATAATTTCAAGCGCTACCGCCCACATCCCCAGGCTTGGTTAAAATATTCCAGGTGATGTGAACAAGGGAGGGTATGTTGATAATATAACATTCTAAGTCTAAGGCATCTGATTGTAAACAACAGAATTGTAGTAAGAAAAGTTAAAATCATTGATGTGACTGAAAAAGTGACTTGTTTGTAAGAGGGATTGCTTAGGCAGGTGGTAGTGTGGCATCTAATGCAGAGAGAGGATAATGAGGGAATATACTACACAAGTGAGCGAATTGGGAAAACCCACGTTAGGCCCTTGCTAAAGTATGGAGGAGTAATATGGGAACCATATTATTGGTGCCAAATATTAAACATAAACGAGGGAAACTAGAGTTGAATTTTCCGTAGAATATAATCAGTTACTGATATGACAAAGCAGCTACTTCAAGAGCTATCGGGATACATTGAAGACGATGCCTGGATGAATATTTTGAGATGAAAGGGAAGAAACTATCATAACCAAAAAAAAAAAAAAAGTTTCAAATATCAGACATAATTTGGAAAGCTTTCATTTTTAGGTGCGTTAGGACATGTTCAACAAGTTAAATTGCGAAAGTAGGTGTGAGGATATTACAACCGGGGTATACACTGCATCGTCGTTAATCACCACTTGTAAAAATGAAGGGTATTTATTTATTCCGTTACTAGCTGACCCAGCAATGTCATTGGTAGATTTTAGTTTGAATATGGATTAAATTTACACAACTGAAAGTGAGATGTTAACCTCTGTTAATATTCCCGCCTTGGGAGGTCAGTGGAGCTAGAAGGAGTTCGGTAGGAATCCAGTAATCCAAGAGGAGTTGTTTATATGGGATTGGCTACGACTTCTGTCATCTCACTCAAGAGTCCCAGAAAGTACGCCCGACATCAGAGACCACAGTATACACCGAAGAAGCCATGGCAATCAAAGAGCCCATGAAATACGTCTACGATCGCTTCAATAAAATCTTGGTATTATCAGATTCGAAAAGCGTTGCTCAGAACCTGGAAAACAGTAAAAGACTCAAAGGAATGAACACGATCTTATTCGACATACAGAACTTGGTGTATTCAGCTATCGTTGGGGGTAAGAAGTGCACTATTTATGGTTCAAGGAGTACGCGTCTATACAGCATAGCGAAAAGGTAGACCATTTGGCCAAGGACTATACGCGGCTGTCTCATGCCGACTTTATAACAATCATTAGGAAAGAGTATTTTCAAAAATGGTCATAATTATGGACTTCAACACAAACAGTTAAAGGAAAGTTTTATTGATCAATCCAACCTCATATACCCCCTAAAATATGGTTTGAGGTCTTAAAATTGGGCAAAGGATTCTAAACATCCATAATACGCATACGACTTGGACACGGTTGCTACCCAAAACGTTTTCACAAAATCGGGTTAGCACATTCGCCGTTTTGCTCGGCAGATCAAGAAGAAATAGCAGACATCAGTGATATCATACTAGCATGTAGCCTTTATCGGACACCTAAGAATAGATTATGCAATAGCCTGGTCAAGTTCAAAATCCTACTTCCAACATCGGAAGCTAACCTTTTGAGAGGGGAAAGGCACGATGTGTACGGGGCGATAGCCCGTTATTTGAGACAGGCAGATATCACTCTTTAAGGATATATATATATAGATATCATGACGGTATAAATCCTGTAATTTACTTATAATTGTACCAAAAGTAATGCTCGATACTGTATTTTAGCTGGTAAGAAATTATAATAAAATCTCAAGTTTCATTATATTAAGTTACTTCCAGGAGACATGCTGGGTTGATTAATTTGTTAGTGGAAGGAACAGCCGCAGGTAAAAACTGTAGAGGAATGCATAGATTAGAATATATGAAGCAGATAATTAAGGGTTGTAAGAGGTATGTAGAAATGAAGAGGTTAGCACATAAAAGTTAAATCTTATATCAGTCTCTACCAAGACAAAAAAATAAAAATAAATAAATAGCAAAAAAGCCATATATATCACGTATTCAGTCCAATATTTTAACCAGAAGTAACGTCTTATTCCGTAGGCTATACAAATTTTACCTTGTAAGAAAATGCTATGAAATTTTAATTGTAATCTTATTATGTTATCATTGTAATCACTGTTTTATTTAATGATCCATTATGAAATAAGGCTTGATGACATTACTTTAAAAAGTAAATCTATACTATTATAAATCTGTAAGCAAGCTGCGTTTGTAGTGAGGCTAGATCTCTAATAACGCAAAAACTACCGCATCAATTTGCATGGTGTTTCCAAATTTTTAAAGCTAATTTTGCTGATCAACATCTGCAGAAGTAGCTAACGACTAATATGTACCATGGGAAGAAGCAAGTCAGTAAAAAACTTCAGAAATGTGAAACTGTAGACCACAGATAATTATACACATTCAGACGGTCACTCCTTTCATAAAGAGACCTGACAAAATTTAGGATTTCCTTTTTTTTTTTTTTTTACTTCGGCGATTCATTTTTCTGGACCGCAATACTTCAAAATAAAAAGAATACGTGAATCAAGTATAATCAGGATTTACTTGAATCGTAACAGGTCTGTTGAATTAAGAAAAAGTTATATTACTAATATTGAAGACATGTATTGTCTCTGGTAGACTGTTATACAGTTTATCTCTGGAACAAAATTGCTATGTGAACGCTGTACAATACAGCCACAATAAGCCAATACTTAATACGAAATTCAGTTTTTTCTCGAAGAGCGATGTCTGAAAAACAGCTATTATAAATATCAGCAAGTAATAAAACATACTTCTTTCATAATGACTTGTGCCGAATTGCACATATTTGGAAGTACTTTATTCGATTAATATGTCTCGTGGCTATAACGTGCAAATATAAATAGGCATCCGAAAATTCAGGTACATGCTCAAATAATTACATAGAAAATACGGATATATTGAAAGAAACTCAAATAATTTTTTTTTCATATCCTAATGCTACACCGCGTAAATTATAAAGCTAAAAGCATCGTCCCTTTGGCCTATAACAAAGCATATCAGCTGTCATCACTGTCCAGGTTGCATTTCAATCGATTTACAACTTGCGATAATTTTGACACTCAGAAATAATTGCTTGAGTTACATGCACATTAGTACATATACTGTACCGTGATCCATTTTGACATTTTTGAATTAATTATATCTGACTGAAATAATGACAATAATGATACGACGATTTGAAACCAAGATTAACTCCAATTCACGTAAATTTCTATTTTAAAGCAGGAATAATTGATGGTGTATCAACATAAAATAAAAACCAATATGCAAACAGCAAAAAATAAATAAATCAGAAAAAATTGAGATGCTGTGATTATTGGTAACGAATTTTTATTTCAAATATAACTAGGCATCCTAAAATTCTATTCTACACCGCGTAAATTTTAAAACTAAACCCGTTATGCCTGATGCTAAACAAAACGAGTCAATTGTCATCTGGTCCAGGCTGTTGTTTCGCCAGGTACTTACATGCGACTGAAATAATTACATAGAAAATACGGCTATATTGAAAGAAACTTAAATTAAAAAATTTTCATATCCTAATGCTACACCGCGTAGATTATAAAGCTGCAGGCATCGTCTCTTAGGCCTATAACAAAGCATCATATCAGCTGTCAGGTTGCATTTCAAGCGATTCACAACTTGCGATAATGTTGCCACTCAGAAATAATTGTTTCAGTTACATGCACGTTACTACATAAACTGTACCATGATCACATCTCGACATTTTTGGATTAATTATATCTGACTGAAATAATGACAGTAATGATACGACGATTTGAAATAAAGAGTAGCTCCAATTCACGTAAATTTCTATTTTAAAGCAGGAATAATTGATGGTGTGTATCAACATAAAATAAAAACCAATATCCAAACAACAAAAAATAAAAAACAACAAAAAATAAAAAAATCAGAAAAATTGAGATGCTGTGATTATTCGTAACGAATTTTTATATTTCAGCACACTTCCAAGAGGACTAAGTGTAGATTACTGCTATATTTACATAAATATATGGCACCGCGGTTATGTTACAATCCTCGGTATCCACATTTAAAAATAAACTTTTTTTAGTTAAGTATCATGGAAACAATATTTTTCATTATATCCACAGATACATCCTTAACAAAGCTTATACCTAGCTATATAATCCCAGGCAAAGTTTGTACATAAAATCGCCAAAAAAATTACACATAATGATTATAATATCAGCTTTCTTAACGTTACAACTGTTATATATCCATTTAAATTTTCGGTACCACGGTTAACGTGGAATCCTCCATATCAGCATTTAAAAATATTATGTTTTAGCTGAGTTAAATATTGCTTTCAAAAATAATATTATTTATTACTACCACAGATATTCTATATTGTAACCAAGTTTATGCTCATCTATATACTCGTAGCCAAAGTTCACGCATAGTGATAATTGCAGCTGTGAAAACGTTTTAATTGTTAGTGCTGTGAGTTGGGTAAGTATAAAAGTTTATGATATGCCCTTGCGAAAGAGATCTAATCTGTCGGGGTCAACTTCTGCAGCTAAAAGATGTCGCCGAAATCGGCTAAATGAGAGTGAAATTGCCCGACAACATCGTCTGCAACGTCAAAGAGAACGAGATGAAATAGCTAGAGCAAATGAAAGAAACCTGCACCGAGAAAAGCGATTGACCTATAACCGGGTTCTATACGCTAAATCCATAGCTTCTGAAAGCGCACAGAAGAAAGAATGTCGTTTGAACCGTGAAAGCCTTTCTAAACAATAAATGTTTATACTTCGCACAATAATTACAACCACGAATTACTACTGTTAATTTTTCAGGAACCTTTTCTACTATTGAATCAATTGCATCAAGTTAAAATATGAATAAAACAACTCTTTGACATCAGTATGAAAACCGAACCTAACGTATTAACCGAAACAAACGAAACTATTCAGAATACATTAACAGTTCATGCCTTTCCACGTTAATGTCTGATAAGAGAATAAAATCGGTAAATAATTTCTACACCTGCCAAGGCACGCGCGCGTGAAGCAGCGGGCAAATGCTAGTCTAATGTAAATATTGAAGTTGGCTGTATGGCGGATAGACCGAAGGCCATCATAAAAATAAAATAAAAAAAAGATCAGTTGTTGACATAACAGTTGGACATGTTAATCAAAGACATGAGACTGTGTGAGACGAGAGAAGCGATCTCGACGTTGTGAGTGATGAGAGAGTGCCCGTGGTTATGGACGCTGTTTGTCTTGCGCTGCCTGACACGCCGCGCCGTGACGTACGACCCAACACGGCTCAGGTGGAGGACCCTCTCCTCAGATCTGTTACGGTGACAGCGACAGTTTCATTCCACAGAGAATTAATTAATATTCCTGTTCTAATTTTAAGAAAGAAATACCTTCTGTTATCTGATATTACTATGAACAGAAAGAAATGAAAGCAACTGTTATATTTTTTAATGCTATGTTGTATTTAGTATGATTGTACTCCTTTTTTATGTCGTATTTTTACATGTTCTTCTTTTGGTGTTGAAGCTGGGATACAAAATCGTTTTGAACTCGTGAATGAACTTTAAGCATAACACTTATTAATTTAGTCTTTCATATTTGAATAATTATAAACTTTCAATGACTTGTTGCAATTTATTAAAACATTATCCGATACTTAAGGATCCGGAGATATAAAGGTCCTTTACTTTCAGTAACTTTACATCATCAACTCAAAAGCGCGAACTAACTTTCTTTTTCGCTCGCTCGATCCTGTTACTCCCTTCATACTATCTTCTTACTATCTTGTTACTAGGACTACAGAGTAACCTTATCTTTTATAATTTCTCTAAGGAACCTGTTATGCCACACAATGGCACAAAAAAATAGTCATTTCACAAAATTATCGTTCTGTAGTTACGGCATATTAATTTGTAACTTATGTAGTCAACAGGATTCAGCACAAAAAAATTATAAACCACGTGGCATCAAATTATGTTTACACTGACAGCGTATTTTGTGTTTTTTTCAGAAGAGAGTAAATTGGTACTAGTAAGAAAATGGCATTTTTTCCCCTACCATTTCAAGATACAGTGAATCATTTGTTTTATTATTATTTTTTTTAGGGATTTACGTCACGTTAAAGTGAGTATCATTAAAGCCATTTTTGCTGATGGTTTTACGCCTCGCCGACATCGAAGTCATAATATAATATAATTCCGTGTGGTCCTAATGAGCTCGTGATTGGGATTCTATTGGCTGCGCATTCCGCCCCTGTCGTAGCCACCTTAACCTAACTCGGCAATCCTACCGGGTACAGGGGACCTACGATTTAACGTGGAATCCGAACCACCAAAGCGTTTTGGCGTACTTCACATTACAGGGCAAGCTGTGCCAAAGGTCGGGTTAATGGGACTTTGAAAATTCCATTCCGGGATTCGAACTGGAGGCCTTGGGATCTCTAGGAAGACGCCTTAACCACTGAGCCACCAGACCGCTGATTGGCACCTGTGACATTTGGTAATTGGTTAAATGTAGGGGAGAGGTAATGTCGAGACTGAATATTGTAATTCTATTTCTACTGTGAGACCTTGTCTTTTCACGATTTAAATCAACAAACAGCAAAGGCAGCCGAACTCCACATATGTATGATTTGTGACAAAGATTCTAGGTAACTTGTTATAAGGACAAATGATTTTCCTATTAACACTTTCTAGTTGTCTAATCATCAGACCTGTTTGTTCGCTGTTTATACAAGATCGTCGTAGGCCTACAATGCTGTTTCTGTGGGAAATTAATTACGATACGGAGAGACTAGATATGGAAAGAGCTGAAGTTTCAGATCTGTGGTAGAAGCCTTTTTCTGTGATTTTAATTACAGCGTATCAAAAACAAAGTTGAATGGCAAACTCTCAGTTGGCACGGTATAATGGGTAGTAAGGCATTTTAGCGATGACTTTGCCGATAATTCACAGATCTATATGTGTTACTGATTGGCTAAGACGAGAAACCCTCGAATTACATGACACTTGTTGTTGCTGACCACTTCGCATGACTTGGCTGCAAGAGAGCAATAACGCTAAGCTAGCGGATCCACTCGAAATGCGCCGGGGAACATTTCATAATATCCCAAAGAATGTTGTGCTATCTCATAGTTCCCAGAATTCAGTCCACTATGACTGGTAGTATTGTCGTTTGACTTAATGTAGAGCCTACCAATCTTTGTAATTTTATTTGAGGCAACACACACAAATGATATAAGTCGGCAGATGATCTACCCGAACAAGATAGAGGACACAATAAATCCGTGCTCACCTCTCCCACTATCTCAGAGGTAGTCGTAGGCTGGTGACAAACTAATTCGACAGCAGCTAACAGGCAGCTGAGCGGAGAAACCCGTGACAACAGGAGTCCATACCCGACGACTCCTTGGAGAGACAGCTGGGCGGAACACGGCCACAAACCAGTCTGCCAAAAAACAACATTCGCACAGACACATGCTAAATGTGTGTTCACCACCAAGTTCACAATTCACAAAAACATTTCACCCGTAAACAATTTTGAAATTAATATACTGTAACAATCACGCGATTATTGTATATTTGACTTTACATTAATATAACCACCAACATTAAGAACTGAACATTCATCTGCACTGAGTAAATATGACGACACTTGAGTGTAGGTTTGTGCGGAAAAGAGTCACAGTCGACGACATTCCGTATAATTTTAGAAAGTGCAGATGAAAGACGCCGCAACCTTGGCGGCACCCTTTGATGATGATTTGAGCACGACAGGAAAGAATCCAGTTGTCAACGGTACGGAATCTGGTAACGTGCAAAGCAATCCGTTGATGATGTACTATTACAATGTTATCCCATTAAGTCACCCCTGATAGAAGACATGATGTATTTTGTATGACGTAGTGTAAAGCTACGTGCTGTATGTATGTGGTGTGCAGATAAAAACTAATAGCAAATTAGTTAAACGCAAAATTTATTTATGTTTGTGTTCAATTTTCATGTATGTAAAGATACAACGGGAATAAAAAGCCTACCATCTCGTAGATTGGCTAACGGAGGAAGAGAGACAACGAAAAGAGAACAGAACAGCAGGAAAAGCCATCGTACTCTTCCTGTAGCTTGTTTTATCTCGCAGCATCGACTTCAGCTTGCTGCGTGAGCTACCATGATCTTCAAGTCGATTATTAACTGCTAAAATTCGTAGCTATGAATTCACGTGGTCAGTGCAGTTTCAACTTTTTCGCAAAACCTCAATTTTTTTTATAGTGATAGATGATTCGAGCTGAAACAGAACTGAGAAATGTGTTAATTGCTTGAAACAAATAATTTGCACAATTTTCAGCAAGACTTGTTAGCGGCCTTAGTGCTAACTGTGTAATAACTAATAAGTTAGCTAGAGGTTTGGAACTGATATTCGATGGCACCATCATCCCAAACTGTAACTTTGATTTATTGCGGACTATGATGAGTCATATAAAATTTGATATTTGTCTTAGTTAATTTGTAATGATCATAATCTGCGAGTTCTACTTGATTTCAGTATGTGTATCCATAACGAAAGATCTAATCTTCTATGTGTCCCATATTACGAAGATCAGTAAAATAAATTTATTTTGAAATTATCTATCTATCCACGAGGGTTGGAACTTAAATAGTGGCAACACTGCTGTGGAGACACTATGCAATGGAATCTACTATTGTCGCTGATAGCACACGTTGTTGACATACCTACGTTACCTCCGAGCAAATAGACTCGGCCGTCCCACGTCCCCAGCGTGCGCACAATCGAGGGAAATGCAGTCACTTGTGAGCGAGCGGTCTCACGTAACGGTGTCACTATGTTTTCGAAACAGGAACAACAGAGTTAGATCAAAATTGAATGTGCCAGAGGTCGTACAGCACGACAGTGTCATCAAGGTCTTCAAGAGGCGTGCGGGGATTCGGCATTGCCGTACAGAACAGTGGCACGTTGGGTAAAAGTCTTCAACGAAGGTCGGCAAACTGTGGCAGACATGCATCGGGCAGGTCGTCCTAGCGTGTCTGAAGAAGAAGTGCATACTGTTGCCACGTTAGTGGACAGTGATCGACGCCAGACGATTCGTGAGCTCACCTATGAAACAGGATTAGCGCATACGACTGTGCTTCGCATCCTGAAGGAACGCCTGGGCATGCGAAAAATTGCATCACGATGGGTTCGACATGAATTGACGGAAATGCAGAAATGGATGCGTTACGACGCTACTCAGACGCTCTTGAAGCGTTATGAGCGCGAAGGAGAGGCTTTCTTACGCCGTATCGTAACACTGGATGAGACATGGGCCACATCGTTCAAGCCAAAACTGAAACGTCAGTCCAACGAATGGCGTCATTATGGGTCGCCGCGAAAGTCGAAAGTGCGTCAGAGCCCTTGTATGGTGAAAGTTATGGTGATTCTCGTGTACGACTGTGATGGTGTTATCCTAACGCATTACGTTCCTCCACGGCAGACCGTCAATGCAGAGTATTACTGTTCGTATTTGGAGAATCACCTGCAACAAGCTTTGCGATAGAAGCGGCAGCACTTTCTGTGCAACCCACCCATCATTTTGCACGACAATGCACGGGTGCATACAGCGCAAGCTGTGGGTGCTCTGTTCGGTCGATGGGACTGGGAAGTACTGTACCATCCACCATACTCCCCGGACTTAAGTCGTTGTGACTTTGATTTGACTCCGAAGATGAAGGAACCACTTCGTGGCATTCGCTTCAGAACTGTTCCAGAGATTCGCCAGGCAGTAGACCGCTCCATTCGCACCATCAACAGAACAGGGTCTGCTAACGGTATACTACGCTTTCCACATCGCTGGCAACGGCTTCTACACAACGCTGGTGACTACTTTGAAGGACAGTAACAGGTGCAAACATGTAACGCTTTTGTATCGGTTGTGAATAAATAGTTGCCACTATTTAATTTCCAACCCTCGTATATATATATATATATATAAAAATAAATATTTATAAAACGAAAACCGTTTATGTATGTTCCAGAAAAAAACTCGAAAATTACTGAGTAGATTTCGGTGGGGTTTTCATCGTCTTAAAGCTTAGGATCAGACTAGAATTGTTTCATGTGTCTTATGTTTCAACGTTACATAACGACAGAGCTGTAAATGAAATTCTTAACGTATAATGATAAACACCAAAGATGCAATACCAAATAGATGGGGCGTACCATATACTTGTTAAAAAAATAATACGGTATCTACCGATTCCTTCCTTAATTTTCGATTATCAGTCTTTAAACCCATTAGGTGGCACACTGAATGCGAATGGCTATCGAGTAAACTACGTAAATTAATATTATTATGGAAAAAACTTTAAAGAGCTTATTTGCTTCCTGAAGCTAAGATCTGAGTCGCACATATACAATCTCTGACGCTTGGAACTGAAAAGATATTTACTGTTCACTGAGTAACGCATATCTAATTGGTTTTAACATGAAAGTGAACTGCATGAAGTCATAGCAGATTAGAAAAATAATTGTGGAAACTTTTTATTAAATTGAAGCTGTATTGGTAGTACTGCAGATCGCGAACATTCTGCATAGTATACGTGCCTGTTTCTTCTGTATTATTATTATTTATTCACTAATAGCCTCTGGCTAATCCATTTAACAAAATTATATGTACACTATATAATAACAAAAAAAAACTACTTCAATATGATAATTTTTACAAAACCATGTAGCTTTCCAGCCTTGTATCCACTTTTTCCATAAATCTTCCAACAGATACAGATTCCTTTGTTTCTTGTGGTAATTTATTGTATGTGACTATAACTTTATAAAAACAGTCCTTTGAGCCTTAACACCCCGTTTTTGCGTCACATGAAAATGCTTGACCTGTCTAGTCCCATACTTATGAATATCCGAGTTTTTTTTTTACCAATCTGCTTAGATACCTGAGTAAGACACTATTTTGCAGTCTAAATATAAATGTTAATACATCTCTTACTATTTCTTTTTCAATATATAAATAACCCAACATTTGAAGCATATTGCTCGCATTTTCTGTACAATTTTTATTTGCCACTGTTCTAATTCCCTTATCAATATTTGTTTGTAATTTATTGATTTTTGTCTTACTTGCCATTATAAGTTCTGTGGAGCAGTATCTTATATGTGGCATCGCAACTGTCTTAAACAATAGTTCTTTTCCTGGTCTAGACCGTATCTTTCTTGACTTTTTGTTTGCAAAATCCACATGAGCTTCAAAATTTAGTTTGTCATAAATAATTATTCCTAGATACTTATACTGTTGAACACAATTTATTTTGGTTCCATTTATTAAAACTAACTGCATTTCTCATGCCTCTTGCTCTATGTTTCCCCAATACCATACATTTTGTTTATGAGACATTTAAACTTCGTGAATTATAGTGTAGCCATTTAATAACACCTTTCAGCTCATAATTTAATATTTTCACTATATTAGACACAGTCACCCCATGGAAGAAAATCAAAACATATGTATTTATGTATCTTACAACAATTATGTCATTCGGTAGTCAATTTCCTATATTCTTATAATTTATTGTCGAACGATTTCGTTTTTTTTCCACAAAAATTATTGCTCTTATTGCTGTACGAATGGCTTAGATTATTTTTTGTTAAACTTGGTACCCATGTTTCTGAGTGAGCGCCTAAAACTATTTTAGGAATAAATCAAGCCCAACCCATCTTCTTTGGGCTACGCTGGGGGTTAGTCGTTCAAATTTATATACCAAATGGAGCGATTCTCACGAAATTCGATTCACAGGTACAGAAAATTGAAATCTGTTATAAACTTTAACATTTTTAAACAAATAATCTTGCATAATGTGAAAACTATTGCACCAATTCTGACGTCATATTCGCAGAAACAAATTTTATATCCTGACTTAGGAAATTTGAAGGCTTATGATCTGACTCCGTATCAGCCGTATGTCTGTATGATGCTACGTGATCTGTCGACGGAAAATGAAATGAAAATGTGTGTGTAATCTCTTTTTCGTGTCGTGTTTGTCATTTCTGTAAGATTACAATGAGACTTCTTCAATGCGTACATGGAAATTGTATGACACCTCACGTCCGTCTCTCGTCTTAATTGTCTTCGCCATTGCAGACTTACTTTGTTCATGACAAAGTAAGGGTTAAAACATCTCTAGCCAAACCCTCAGAATGACAAGTACTCCTCCCCTCCCGCCCCCCTCCATGGCCGGTTGGCATGTTGTCGAGCTTTCTAAAATGTTTTGCTATTTTTACGGATTGCCGGGCAACGCCGGGTATGCTGCTGGTTCTATTCATTTCATTTCATCTTGAAAAAAAAAAAAAAAAAAAAACACCTGTGCAACATATTAATATACATTTTTACCTGATTTATTAGTAAATTTTAAAGTATTAAAGGCAAAAGGCAACATATTTACCAAAAAGTAAGCATAATATTTTATTTAGTTTCGACATTTAAGGCCTATCAATGTTCAATGACAAAATATTTTTCTTTACTAATTTCTACAATGATGGTTATATCATTTCGCGTATTAAAAATCTCCAACAATTTTTACCAAATAACCAGCTCATCTGCCGGTAATAAAAAAAAGTTATAATAATCAACGTCAAGCTTAAGAAAATACTGTACAGGACAAAGAGTGTAATTTAAACATACCGATGTAAGACATCCTTGACGGAGCAGTTGCGCTATCTCTGATTGAGACCGAGTCACGACTGCCACGCTGCGGGTCTTTGATGAGTGAGCTCTGAGGGGACAGCGTCCGAGTCACGACGCCTGGCGGATATCAAACGACGCCGCCCATCACGCGACTACACGCGACCTAACCTTGTCGTCGGGCGCTCGCTACCGGAAGCGGCTTGTAGCCAATTGCGGCGGCTCTTTGTGGCCGCTCTCCGTAGCCAATCGGGCCCGCAATTAAACGTGCTGTGTCGTCGTCCAGATTCGCCGCCGGCTGTTAGCGGAAACCGCACACAAAGGCCACTTCACGTTAATTGCTTTCGCATCGCCCTGGCTACAGCGCGCTTGTTATTCCGTGCAGATGACGTCTATGTGTTAGACGCGACGAGAACCTGTTTCACTTTTCCATTTTTCTATATCTCTTCCGCAGGATTTCAAACGAAAAAATAACAGGTGTTAGTATCAACAACATGGTTGCTCATAGCATACACAAACTGTATTGTTTACGTGATGATTTCGAGCGCCTTTCTGTTATGATTGTACCATGATAATGTACTTGTTTTCTTTTTACTGCAAGATAAACTGTGAGTTAGTGGAATCCAGATAGCAGCAGAGGTATAAAGTCTACCGTTTGGGATTAAGCCCGCAGCCGTACTTGATAGAAGGAACGTAACGACTATAGGGTACATACAGCACGTGCTGATTTTGGTATTGCTGTATACTATCCATACGCTTTTTTTTTTTTTTTTTTTGGTTACCTCTTCGCGAGATTGCTACTATTATCTCTAGTCGCAAACATCAGATGCACAGCTAAACATTGCAGGCCCACAAGTTAACCAGTTTAAACCCTTATCGCCCCGCAACTTGAAATGCTTTTGGTGTTTCTTGAAACAGATCATCTTCGTTGCAGGCTGACGTGTACATAGGGCACTGGAGCACATGTTTCACGGTTTGGTCCTCAACACATTCACATTTAATGTAGTTACAGCGTCAATATAACCCCATTTCAGCAGATCTGCCTTGGACATTGTCACATTACAGTAGGCTTGTCCCCTTCAGTAATTAACTTATTTTAATTAATATCTATTCTATGCCAAGTACCGAATGCTATGAGCATCGGTGACTTGCGAGACTGACAGTGGAGGATCGTCGGAGAGAGAGTGAGTGGAGTCGTGCAGAGAACGTCGTGTGTATCGTTCCTCTGGTTTTGTGAAAGTGATGGAAAGAATTGTTTTTACACTCTGAAGAACCTGCATCTTCGGATCGTTTGTCACTAGTAATTTGCTTGTGTGTGTTATTGTTATTTTTTCCATTGGTGGCCGGGTGCATTTGTGCAGCACAGAACTCAGAATAAATCTTTGGTCTACATACTCGAAGTGATTCCTTGAAGAAACTTATAGTTATATTTGTTCTGGATTTGTACCCTAGCCAGCCGATGGTGGCGGCCGATAATTTTAATATACGAAGTCTGATCGTCCTTACATTAGGTGGTCAAAACTAATTATAAAGGGGACTAATTTACAAGTCGGAAGGAACTGCTGTGATCGTCCCGACACACTATTTCAGTTTGTTCTCCGACATGTCGACCGTAAATACAGGACTTGTGAGAATAATAGACGGTTAAAGTGATTATAAAGGCCGTCTAAATCACAAAAAGAGTTTTAAGTGCGTGGCATAAGACTAAACAGTTGAACAACTGTTAAGAATTGCGAAGCGGATTCTACCAAAGACGGTACGCGCGAGAAGAATTACTCGGCGAACAGCAAGCTTGTGCAAAGACGGTAGCGCAAGAGAGTCAACACAGATAACCAGAGACGATTACTTCAGCAGTGGATACAGCGATGCAGTACCTGTGAATAACGCAACGCAGATAGTAGAACAACAAATCGTGGATCAGCGTTGCAGAAAATAGCGGCAGGAGTTGAGAAGACATCTAACAGGCAACATTATACTATTAAACAATCGGGAAATATTTTTTAAATATAATAATTTTGACTAAAAGAATAGCAGATTAACGGGATTTTGTTTCAAAGATCTGTACCATCGGTTGTTATTTACCGGAGCTTCTGGAAAATTTATAGCCTAATAGTAAGAGTTTATACTCGCGGAAAATTTTATTTCGCTCTCCCATAACATTTTATTTTGTACAGAAATTTCAAATTTCAGTTCTACTTACGAATGAAGTTTTTTTCCTTTCTGGAAAAATAAAAATAAAATAGATTGCAATTATTTACATTTTTCAAAGACATTAATTGCGGGAGGAACACGCGAAAACTTTTACGTTAACAAGTATAACTTTTTCTGTGCATGACATTTTCAGGTGGCAGTACCATTGAGCGACGAAACAGTATAGTCTGCATATGTGGTTCGACACCAACAGTCAGCAGTAGTAAATAAAAGTATAATTACTGTATTATCTACATGTGTTTTATTCACAGCAGCAGATTGGAGAAGTGAAATTAACTGTTTTAAGAGCCAGTCTACGTTGTTTTTTTTTTTTCACACTGGAGCAAATCTGTTTTTGGTTGTGGAATATATACTGCGTTGTTTTGTTTCATTTGACGAGTTATCACGGCGTTGTTGTGAGTTGATTTGAAACTGAAAAGATATATCTTTGACCGTTTTATCTAAGTTTGGGGAATAGGTAGCCTATTGCTAGAGCAACGTATTAATCTAATAGCGTCATTCAAGTTTGGTTTAGTTTTAAACTTTATATATGAAAACCATGGAATTTGCTATGGAAGTAGTATCAGAGCAGAGTGATGAGGTACCCATACCAGCAATGTTGGTGAAGTTTATGGAAGAGATGAGAAAAAACTTTCAAGAACTTAAGGTCGGTCAAGCTGAAAACAGCAATGCTCTTAAAGCTGAAATTGCTGAAAACAGCAATGCTCTTAAAGCTGCAATTGCTGAAAACAGCAATGCTCTTAAAGCTGAAATTGCTGAAAACAGCAATGCTCTTAAAGCTGAAATTGGAGCAAAAAGTGAAGCTTTTCGCTCTCAAATCACTTCTCATTTTGATGATAGACTCTTGCAATTAAGGGGCGAGTTAGTGCAATTACGACAAGATTGTTTCATGAGGAATGAACATCAGTTCAAGGAGGAGAGTAATTTAAAACCTCTTAATGAGTCACAGGAGGAACTACGAGTACCAGGAATAGATAGGAGCTTTGTTTTGGTCCAGGAAGCAACTCCGGTTTCCCATGATGCTTTGCGTATTGACTCTCAAACTAGTGTTCAAATGGAACCGGTTAGTCTTCGGTCAATTTCAGAGAGTCCTTGTTCAGTTACAGATATTCATGTAAGTAATATTCCTACAATTTCTCTGAAGGAGAGCAAGATGGCTATGCCCAGAGCAATTTTCAAACTCCGCAAACCAACTTGTGTCACTAAGTTTGCGAACCACATTTATGATTTAATGTTTCCTTTCGGGGAAGACCTTGAATTCTCCACTCACCACAGTACGAAAGTATTGGCAAATGATATTCCCATTGGGAATAAGCAACTTGTACACGTGGAACAGTTACTCGGTACTAGCCCATATGGTCATACTGTAGGTTTTTCAATTAACAAAATGAAATATTTCATTCTCCAATGTTCACTTGAGACTTTTGAAAAGTGTGGTTCCATAATGCGAGGAAGGAAACGTAGGAAGAAGAAGAAGGATAGGATGGAAGAACCAGGAGTACATGTTAGGAAAAAGGAAATAATCTCTCTTTGGTCCAAGGGGAAACTGGACTTATTTCATGAGGGCATCAACAGATTTAAATTAAAATATACCCATTCTTCTTTTAGCATAAGAGATTCACACTACTTATGTACTACAGTTTAATTATATTTTTAAGTGATTTATGTTGTGCACAGTGATTTTCACAAAGCTGAAGTATGAAGTGTCTCTTCAACATAATGGTTTTCTAGAAACTTTGATTTTTAAAAAAAATGCCTTGTACTTTGTAGAGTTGTTTAGTTTAATATTTATTGGTAGATGTTCTCTTTTGTTTAAGACAAATCACAAACATACTTGATATAGATAGTGAGTTAGGGAACAAATGTTTTGAGTGACATTAAGTAACTTATATCTCAAGTGTCACTTTCTTAAGTTTTGGAGGGTGTGCCCTGTAGTGCTTAACGGAGTCCCTATCCCGAACACCCAGTAACCACCTCAAGGATATGTCGAAAGATGGACGTCTTTGTGTGTTAATAACAAAACTATAAATATGTTCTTTATTGTTTGGTGTAGTCTTAAGTCGATTTTCTTGGAAGGGGTAGTAAGTGATTAGACCTAAGCGCAATTTCAGAAGGCTAGGTTGACAAACCTTCAGGTCATTGACCCCATTTTTAACCGAGCATCTCCAAAGAAAGGAAATGTTACCTTATCATGGGAAGCTCTGGTAATAACAATCTGGTGTTTCACTAACAAAGATGTATCCTGGATAGAGTGATGTACTATCCACAGAAAAAAAAAAACTATTACTGATGTAATGATGTTAATGTTCATGTGCTTTGAGTGAGGAACAGACGTTTAACCTCAAGAAATTATTATTTGTAATTTTGTGCTTTCTTTCCAGGGAGATACAATTGTATGTGAAGATATAATTGTATGTGAATGAAATTTTGTGAATATGTTTGTAATTTTGTTCGGTAGGGACCGGCCACCAATACTCTTGTATAGTAATTTAATTCATGGTGTTCTTGTATAATGTAGGGATTTTTTTTGTGTAACTACCTACTAACAACTAACCTAAAATATGTCCCAGGTTCAAATGTCTTGCCTGCGGCTTCACATTAGAACCGTGACATGGAAGGGGTTGTCACATTACAGTAGGCTTGCTCCCCTTCAGTAATTAACTTATTTTAATTAATATCTATTCTATGCCAAGTACCGAATGCTATGAGCATCGGTGACTTGCGAGACTGACAGTGGAGGATCGTCAGAGAGAGTGTGGAGTCGTGCAGAGAACGTCGTGTGTATCGTTCCTCTGGTTTTGTGAAAGTGATGGAAAGAATTGTTTTTACACTCTGAAGAACCTGCATCTTCGGATCGTTTGTCACTAGTAATTTGCTTGTGTGTGTTATTGTTATTTTTTCCATTGGTGGCCGGGTGCATTTGTGCAGCACAGAACTCAGAATAAATCTTTGGTCTACATACTCGAAGTGATTCCTTGAAGAAACTTATAGTTATATTTGTTCTGGATTTGTACCCTAGCCAGCCGATAATTTTAATATACGAAGTCTGATCGTCCTTACATTAGGTGGTCAAAACTAATTATAAAGGGGACTAATTTACAAGTCGGAAGGAACTGCTGTGATCGTCCCGACACACTATTTTCAATCTGTTCTCCGACAACATGCCAACTCCTGGTTGCAATAGATTCAGGTACCGTCAGACGTTCCAATCGCCTGCGTGATCAGGTGGCAAACGCTCTGCAACCATGGGTGGTACCGAGAGGTTAGGGACCTCTGTTTTCCACAAGTGCACTTTTATCTTTTCAGATTACTCAATTAGTTCCCGCGATGTTCTCAATAAGCTCTTCTTCTGGAGTTGAGTCTCTGGAGTGGCGGTGCATGGCCATGCCGTGGATAAGCGCTTTCCCGTTCTGCCTTTATCCTTTCCTTGTGCGTAACCACTTCTCTTCGGATACTGTGTGGTGTAATCCCTGTAACCTGATAAATCCTGTGAACAGCGGTTGCTATGAAAGTATGATATTATCATTCTTCTGACAGATAGTAGCAGCACGCAAGAAAAGTGAGTTGAAACCGCTTTCAGAGAGTATGCAGCTACTGTATTGTGGAAGACTCAGCTTTATTAGTACCCACAAAACTACAGAATGTTTGTCACAAGTCAGTTAAGCTGCAAAGGATTGTTAGTAAAAGAAGCTGACAAAGATGCGTTAAAGTGCAGGACCGACGTCTTTACCAAGCATTTTTTAAAGTGAAATATGCAGGACTGGCCAATTTAAATATGTATAATTAATCGTTAAACTAAAACTTTAATTGTAAATTAGTGTGAATGGTTACTCGTCCAAAGCAGTTCGTAGACGTTTTATCTTTCTTTAATATATATGTATATAATGAATTCTGTGAAACGGTCTCCTACACCACCCCTCCTCCTTGATTTTCTCCTGTTGACGAAGGACAAAGTACCGAAATATTCATTGTGTTTGCTGTGTTTTGTGCTTATTTATGTGTTCACCCCATGATACGATCATCTAAGGTAAGTGGTGGTTCATTACGCTATCCCTTTTTTTTTGTAAATCCATATGCTAATTAGCTCCTATTATTTCCTGGTAACCATATATATATATGTTCCATCTATCGTCCATGCAAGGCTGTTGCAGATTGATAGTTCAGTCTCGAAGTATGGGCTATTGTGTTTATTGTTTTTGGATTGATGTTAGGTAACAAGATTACATTTCCTTGTTTCTTTTTTTTATAATATGTGTATGCATTCTTTGCCCAATTGTCATGTTGCCAGAATATGTTGGATTGGTAACACTGCGAGTCCACTGTTGAGTGCGAGAGAGTGGAAATACGGACAAGGGCAGTGATAGAGGCGGCTTTAGTGGGTATAACCACTAGCAAACAGATTTGCTTCGGTTGTAATTTTGAATAGTGGGTGATTAAACAGTATGAACATTAGCGATATAAGAATATTGTATTGTGATAACGGTTTATTTAATTGACTGAGAGTGAAGCAGAGAAAATTAACGTAAACGTGTTTCCAAACCAGTGGTATTGATTTTCAAGATACAGGAATGGATTTTAATCTCTCTGGCGCTGATGGTTCGATGAGAGAGGTTTAAATTTTCACTCATCCCGTTTTTTCGTGGGTGGAGCTACAAGATAACATGGAAAGCGAGGTAACGAGCGCTTATGGCGTACTTTCCATGTCCAAAGCAAACTCAGAACGGTTTGTATGTCAGCATAAATACCTGAAGAAATTCATACAGACACAAGCGAACTGGACACGTTGCCGATTATCTACCGTACATGTACGAGTTTTTTTGACGGAAATGATCAACCGGCGACCCATTAAACCAGTACTCTGATCAAAGAGCTCTACAAGTGAAATAGCTGGTTTAGCCTTCTGTACGAACACTACGTCCATACAACGAAAATTTTGTTTTACATAATTAGGAGGATGTTTCCTGTTTGTGCTCACCAATTACTTGCTATCTCTGTTGAAGAATTTCTCCCAGAACGTTATGATTGTCTAGTTGGTGTTAAATACGTTGGATTGTCATCAATATTAAATATTAGAATGTAATCGCACCTTATTTGCTAATCCATTGCTATCATCTGATGATGTTACGAATACTTTACAGATTTGCCGCATTTTTTTTGAGCGCAGGCCACTCAAAATCACGTTATAATACAATATAATATTAGCGGTGGTTCATATGCTGGAGACTCAGAATGTAAATGATTTCGTCGTGCAGGTTTCGATCATACCTTATATTAATTTGTGGGATTTAGTAACAATCGTACGACGTTCATAACACTCGCAACAGAAATATTTGCGTAGGGCCAATGTAGGTAATGAGCCGTGTGCTATTTGTAAGCATGGTACCCCACTTACGTCTCTCCAAATACAGAATACGAAACACATGGAAATATACTGTGCTTAAAATGTTGATCAATTTAAGTATGTCACAACAGGATGACCAAACATACTAACAAACTCACAAACACACTGGGACAAACAAGAAGTATGTGGTGATTTGTACGTCGAAGTTGCATTCAAAAATCAAATTGGAATCTTGTAAAGTATTTTAAACTTCTGATGAAAATAGCTATTAAATAATGTACCTCTGAAATTCAGACTTTGATCATTTTTACTTAACGTGGGCCTAATAGCACGTGTTTGTATCTGAAGAACAGCTTTCTTGTTCGTAGTAGTTGATAAATTACTAAAGGCCTAGTGCTATGAGCTTATCAATCAGATTTGGTATTTGAACGTTGTCGTAGATCGCGGAAATGTCCATGAACAACGCCGTAAGGTACTGGTTTTTCATAAAGGTTGGCTGAATCTCCGTAACTAGAATGCTGTAGTTGCCATAGGTACTCCTTCCTTTGTGGCATCCGTATTGTGTGGTGGGTAACAGGGATTGAGCTTCTAGCCACCATTCTAATCTGTGTTTCATCATCCTTTCCACGGTTTTGCCTATGCAGAGGAAGATAAAGCTACCGGACGGTACGATGTAACAACTCCTCGATCTTTTCCTGGTTTCAATATCGGGACTATTATCTGAGTCTTCCAAGTTTCTGGTATCAGCTTCCTTAGCAATAGATTATTAATGATGTTGAGTAAGAGGTTTAGGGTTTCTGCAGGTAAATGCTGTAGCATGGGATACCGTATGTCATCTGAGCCTGGAGAAGTGTTGCTGGAGTTCTTGAGGGCTGCTCGAAGTTCGTTAAGGGTGAAAGGAGTGCACAGAAAATGGTATGAGTCTTCTTCAGTGAAGTCATATGGAGGAGGGCTGTAGAAGGTGGAGCAATTCTATCAGCAAAATCCTCCAGCAAAGTAGTATTGTCGAATCGGTCTTGCGGGCTATATTTTCTGTTGCGCAGGACTTTTATACGTTGCCATACCTCTTCTATTTTAGTCTGCCTGTTCAAGGAGGAACAGAATTCTTTCCAGGACTGTTTTTTTGTCATTTTTAGGAACTGCTTAGTGCGGGCAGACACCTGCTGGTATCGGAGAAACGTGTCTTGGGATGAATGGTTTCGGTATTCCCGTAGAGCAGCACGTCGGAGAGCGACATGCCTAGAACAGTCTGTGTTCCGCCATACGGTTGGAGTATTCTTCTTCTGGACGGGGTTCTTCTTAAGAGGAATAGAGATGAAGGCTGCGCGCTCCAGAGCTTCTATGAAGCGATTATAGTCCTCCATCACTGAATCGCTGTGTTTAAAATTGCGTACCTCATGCAGTATTTCCTTTGCTTGTCCAATTAGCAGCGTTAATATTCCACTTGCTTGACGGGATTGGACGAGGGCCAGTTGGAGGGATATAATTAGAATATTAAAGTATTACATTTAAGTGTGATGACACTTGTCCATTTATGTACTAAACCTGTACGCACGAAACTACTATGTGTTTCCTCAAGACACTTCTACTTTTATACCAATGTCCTCAATACTTCTACACTATTATATAAATCTGTAATGCCTCTGCTTCTGTTCCTGCATCACTAAAATCTACACAGCAGATGTTTATAGAGTTTTCACACTTTGCAAGCTTAGCTCTGACTTAAAATGTGGGGTATTTCATATGAATCTACGCCTCCTAGCGTCGAACCAGGAAATTAAAATATCTTATGAACACAACACTGAACGTGGTGGATGAGCGATATTCGGAAGGGTGGCAATTCAATTTTGAGTTTTCAATAGTTTCCCCAAATCACTCCAGCTTAACGCTGCGATGGTTCTTTTAAAGGATCATGGCCGAATTCTTTCCCGTTCCTTGGTCCCAGTACTTCACCTCCTCCAATAAACTCGAAGTCGACGAGGCGTAAAGCTATAAGGAAACTAAGTTTGTTACCTTTAACGTGGCATAACGATTTTGACGAAGTTTTTACGCTTTAAAATATTATATTCTGGTTTAAGATGAGGCACCTTGCACCGGATACGGCGTCCTAACGTAATAGATAGTCGTAGTGTAGAAAAGCTGGTGAGTTATCTAGAGTCGTATATAAATCATTGATTCTTTAAGAAGATTTAGTATTAGAATTGTTGGTAAGAATATCTAGTTGAGGCAGTAATATCTATGAAGACAGTATAGAGAAAACAGAGGACCTACAGTTTAACGTGGAATCCGAACCACGGAAGCGATCTGACGTACTTCACAATACACAGCAAGCAGTGCCAGAGGTGAAGGCCGGATTAAGTGCCTATGAAAATCCCCGCAGAGACAAGGATTCGAACCGGAGACCTTTCGATCTCCAGTAAGACGCGTTAACCACTGAGCCATCAGACCGTTCTTTGATGGTTTATTGATCACCATGAACAATACCGAGAGCGTGAATGAAGTCGCGGGCTAAGGCTAACACAATTTTCAAGCTGTTCCGCTTTCTAGCAAAAAATTACCAAACGTGTTTTCACTGTATAGAACATTATATTTTTATTAAAAAATACAGAGCTATTATTCGTTACGCTACCTCACCAGCCGTCGGATGGGTAAATTAACTGCTGAACAGATTTATTGAGATTTTCACGGTTTGAAGTCTTGTGTCGTTATTAGGATCGCGTTACTGTGACCGGGGACGGATCCGAAAATTATTATCTGATCAAAGTAATAATAAACAAATAGGGCTCAGTCATAACTCCTCATATCGGCTTTTTTCTACAAGTATTTGGTATGCAATATACATCCTTTAAATCCGTTGGACGGAGCCAAGCAACCGAGTTCGTAAGAATGAATTATTTATTGATTCCCAGAAAATAATTTGCTGCAAGCAAATTTGTAGTTGGATGCAACGTTCTTTTGAAAAAACAGTAGCAAGGGCTGTGATGATCAAACTGTGTGTAAGAAAATAATTACTAAAAACTGGTTTCGTAAGGACAGTAGCGAGAGTTGAACCTCCAAATTATGTGTAAAAAAAAAAAAAAAAAAAAAAAAAAAAAGGAATCTGGAGATAAATTCTTTATGGATAACAGAGTCTTTAACATCAAATAGGGAAATATTTATTACTTTGATTATAAAACAACTTAGTTGGTGCCTTCAGCATGTTCCGTTGATGACAATGTTAGTCTTCAAAAAAGATTACACTTAATGGCTCACTAACGGTTGGCACTATCTTTCAATTTTAACAAAAATGTACAGTGATTTAAATTAATTTTCTGAAACTAACAGGAGCTGAAGTATAAATTCATTATTATAAAAAGCATAAGAAGATTATAGTTACTACTTTGCTTACTATCATTTTCGCTGCTTCCCCAAACCACATGGATCATACGGACGAAGTCATGGCCAATATAAAGTAACTAGCTGGTTCCCACGACTTCGATCGTGTTTGTAAAGAATTTTTTTTTTTTTTACGTAGCTATCGGCATGTAACCACCATAGTGCACGATGGGAGACTCGAGGCTAATACAACACCCAAATCTGCGCAGGGAATTTATGGCTGCAAAGTGAAATATAGGAACACATATGTCTTTGGTAGAAATATGAAAACACCCTCCGTTGACTAATTTTAACCATCATATATCCCACACCTCATAGCTAGCAACATGATACCGCCACGGTGCACGTTGGGAGACTTGAGGTTAATGCCACACACAATCACCAGTGGACTGCTCTAGGCAGTTTTGGCTATGGAGTGAAATATAGGGACGCATGTCTAATTTTGTATCAAGTCCACCACTTTCAACCACCATACCTACCACATCCGCACTCCCGACATGCAATCACCATAGTGCAAGGTGAAAAACTCCAGGCTAATACCACACGCAAACACCTGTGGTCTGCAATTGGTAATTCTTGCTGCAAGTTGAAATATAAGGACACACACGTCTTTGGTAGAAAAAGGAAAATGCCCTACGTCGACCACTATCAACCACCATATATCCCACATCCCCGTACCTACCAACATTTAACCACCACAGCGCACGATGAGAGACTCGATGCTTGTACCGCACACAAACACCAATGATCTGCGCTATGTAGTTGTGGCAGCCAAGTGAAATATACGGACCCATGTGACTTTGATCAGAATACGAAAATATCCTCGATCGACCACTTTCAACCACCATATCTCCAACATCTGCACAATAACTGAAATTCGGCCAATTTTGTACACGATCAGTGAATGTATGCTACTACCACACACAAACACCAATGATCTACTCTATGTAGTTCTGGCAGGAAAGAGAAGTATGGGGACACGTAAGTCTATGGTCGAAATATGAAGAAGTCCTACATCGACCTCTTTTAACCACCATATCTTCCAAACCTCCACACCTAACGGTATTCGGCCAACGTTGTGCACGATAGGAAACTCCATGCTACAACCAAACACAAACACACCAGTGATCTGTGCCAGGTAGTAGCGGATGAAATGTGAAATATAAGGAAACACACGTCTATTTATATATATATATATATATATATATATATGATAAGGTTACTATTGCTTGTAGCTAAGTATTAAGAAAATGTTATTACTGTTAATTTCTATGGAGCTTATGTGCATATTTTCCAATATGCATTTTTTTAAAATCATTTCACTGTTTGAAAGAAATTGATCGCCACCTAACCTAAATAAATAATTCCTGTCGCCGCCTATATTAGCTACAAATAAAAATATTACGACTACCTGATGCATAAAATTTTGCGCCAGTTTATACCCAATTTAATTTTTGATCCGGTATGCATATTGCCTAATTGGCAATGTATGTCATCTACATCCAGCACTTTCTTCATCTGCTTTCTATTTTCTCATGTCTTCCAATCAAGCTCCTTTATCATATCTGATACTGACTAAGTTATGCAATAAATTCAGAAAATAAAAAATCTTTCCTCGTTTGAAACAGCTCGTATTGTTGTACCTGTTTGTTTTATGTAACTTTACCATCTCAAGGAAACTATATACATTGCTTTTACTTCCCCGTGCTGGGTATCTCTTATTTTGTGGCGATGAAGATGGTGACGGCGTGAGTGAGATATTACTGGTCGTTCAGATTAATTTGTTAATTACTAGCCGCTCCTGTCGCAGCCGACTTCCCGTTACGACACATCCACGTTTTTGGGTAGCTCAGGCATTTAACGCCTTACGCGGCATCAAACATATGACGCCGGCTGAGTGCTTCCAGGGTTTCCTCCGCGATAATAGCTGTTAATAACAGTTTTACTTCTGTGGTAACCGTCATTTCATCGCGTGCACACACCCGACCTCTGCCGGCGCGAGGTAATTACAACCGCCTGCTCGCCGCCTCGCAAGACAAAGACGTTATATCGGACCATTAAGAACCCAAATATTGCCTATTTACGGCGGTACGTGCTAAGTCTGATTGCATTCCACAGACTTGTTCCATCAAGAGACATTTACGGTGAAACTTATAAAGGAAATGTAAAAATTAAATAGCTCGGCTTTGTAAGCGGTTATTAATGGAATGACGTTTTTCTTTAAGTCATATGTGTCTGACCTGTAGTGAGTGTGTATACTGAAGTTGGTGTGTTGTGTTGTTATAGAGTGGTTTTCTTCCATTTTCACCGAGCGTGGTGGTGTAACGGTTAGTGTTCTGGCCTCACATTCGGGAGGACGGTGGTTCGAATCCCCGTCCGGGCATCCAGATTTGGGTTTTCCATGGTTTCCCAAATCACTCCAGGCAAATGCCGGAATGCTTTCTTCAAAAGACCATGGCCGAATTCCTTCCCATTCCTTGCTCTCCATCCTTTCCCGTCTCTAAAGACCTCGCTGTTAAGAGACGTTAAGCAGTTTTTTTTTTTTTTTTTTTTTTTTTAAACTCTTCCATTTGCAGTGAAAATGTGGGTGACAACTGTGTGAGGTACGGCTTCAATAACTGAATCAGACTGTCACACTTTACAAAAATACTACACATCGTTCTTTATTCTGGAAAAAGTTAAAGAGATGTGATGTGAACGGATTGAATCACTCTTCGGTTCACTTTGTGTGTTTCACATTGAAATATACGGGCTCATTCGTGATGAACACCTTAAACTGAAAAGTTTTACTGAACTCAATAATGGTTTGCAGAAACGAATGAGACTTAAAATTGCGCAATAATGGTATAAACTTAAAAAACATAATTTAACGCACTACTTCTTTGAAAATTTCTTTCCTCAACAGAAATTGAATAACTGTTTCCACTTTTGGCGCTTTGGGGTCATGCTTGTATAATTATTAATGAACATGTACGTTGTTTGGCAGAACAGATCTGCGACAAATAAATTTGGCATTACTTGTTATCTGTTAGTCCTACTGCTGTAATTTATTGCAGTACAATAGAAGCAGTGATATTACATTTTTTGTCTGTTATTAGTAAATGGATGCATTTTGCACAAGAATAAATTCATTCGTATAACTTTCTCTCTCAATTTTTTGTAAAAATCAACCCATGTTTTTTATTTAACGTGGCACCGGAATTAAATGTATTTTCTCTTCGAAGTCGCTTCTTTGCTAACCGATACTTTCCTTTCTACGTCTAAAAACAAGAATCACACACACTTATGATTTAGAATTAACTGAAGGAATTTGAACTGTTTTGACCGGGCATGACGGAACTATTTTTAGAAAATAGACGATATTACCTTTAGGCTAGATTAGTTTTCATCTACATCTACATATATACTCTGCAATTCACAAAATTATGGGTGGCAGAGAGTGCTCAGCACCAAAGCTAATCTCTTTGTTGTGCATTCCAATCCCTAATGGTACGAGGAAAAAAGGAATTCATATAAGAATCAGTGCGGCACCTTATTTCTCTAATCTTATCTTTCCTGTCATTCCGGCTCAAATAGGTTGGTGGAAGAAGTATTTCACTACACTCGTAAGTGAAAGTGGGAGTACCCATGTTTACCAATAAGTTTAAACGAAAAGTGCGTCGTCTATATACCAGAGACTCCCAGCCTAGTATACTAATCAGTTCTGTGACGCTTTTATAAGGACTGTAGCAAGCGGACACGAATCGAGCGGCTCTTCTCTGTACTTTCTCTAAACTTTCGATCAACCCCTTACGAAATGGATCCCAAATGGCACAACAATAGTCCAAATGTGGACGCACAAGAGATTTGTACACTATCTCCTTTGTTTGTTCATTACAATTTCTCAAGATTCGACCTATGAATCGCAGCCTAGAATTAGCTCTACCTACTAAAGAATTAATGTGTATCATCAATTCAGTAGAATTCATAAAAATGTATAACAGACTTTTTTGTGGTCAGTTGATCTAACTAACACAACACCACTGATTTCTACAGACTGTTCAGTGCTCTAGTATGGTAGTTTTTGCGGGTGTTGTTATTGAACGTAGATTTTTTCCTAATGGCTTTACACATCGTCGACGTCGAGATCATTAGAGGCAGAAAGGACTGAGAACAAGGAACGGGAGGGAGTTCGATCATGGCATTTTTGGAGGAAGCATCCCGGAATTCACATGGAGTGATTTGGGGAAACTATAAAAAATGCAGATCTGGATGCAAAGGGGATTCGAACCTGCTTCCTCCCGAATGCGATGATAGAGTCTTAACCACTCACCCACCAAGCTCTTTTCGAACGTGGAAGCAGTAATAAATAAACTTGCACGTTAAATATTATATGTAAAAGCTGTTCACTTGGCCGTTGTTAGACGGATGAGGTGAGGTTGATATTGTTGTACGTATAAAAAACATCAACACAGTTTTTTTTTTCTGGTCTCGTCCGGGCATTCAGATTTGGATTTTCCTTGGTTTCCCAAATCATTCTGGGCAAATGCCGGGATACTTCTTTCAAAAGGCCGTGGCCGAATTCCTTCCCATTTCTTGCCCCACATACTTTCCCGTCTCTGAAGACCTCGCTGTTAAGAGACATTAAGCAGTTAAAAAAAGTTGTTTTTCTACCCCTAAACTCTGCTCGTCTGCACCTGAATGGTTTACGCCCTTGCTACCGTTCTTCGTCGGAAAGACTGCTGTCATGCCCCACACGTGGTGGCTGGGAAATTTTCCATTCCTTATCTACCGGCGTAAAATTTTCCGCTTTCTTTTTATAGTTTTATCCAGATATTCTTCTATTTCCTGCAAAATCTAACTTGATTCATGTTTTATCGGATCGCAATTATGCTTTATTCTGTTCATCCACACTTTGCTTCTTTCTCTATTTCACTCCTGTATCATTTTGTTAATTTATTTACACAGTCATACAAGATGATTGGCCTAGAGCTGAACACTACCAAGACGTACGTCTTCTACCATCCTACACCAGACTTCAACACAGTGACTCCATTTATTACAGTCAAGGAAGACTATGCAGGAAATGAAGCATTTTCCTTATCTCGGTACTTACAGCTCAACAAATTCAAATATTGATACAATAATTCAGTATGTTATAAGATGCGCTAGTGCAGCTTGTGGACCTGTCCCTTTAAAGAATGTTTCATAAGTATGATATCTGTGCTCGAAGAAAGCTCTAAATTTACATTCACCTTGTTAAACCCACTCTAATCTATGGTTGTAAGACTTGGACTACCTGCGGAAAGCACATAAAATATCTCGAGAAATATCACCTACGCTGTTTGAGGAAATTGCTTAGGATGAAATGGCAGACACGTAGATGAAAGAGATGTATCCTAGAAGAAGTGAATATCACAAACGTTGGGGCAATAATAATTAAGAAACGACTTCGATTGAGTAGATATGTCATCCGAATGCCCAATACTCACCTTCCGTAACTAGTAAAGTAATAGAAACTAAACACGTCCAATGAAATCATGGAAACAAGAGGAAGTATACAGTGTGGTCTTAAGTGCAATCTTAAGAAATACCAAATAAACAACTCAGATAGATTTGTGAGTGCTACACGAGGGCCTCCAGAACTTCAACAACTAGAATCGTACAAAATAAATCGCAGGACGGACCAGAGAAGACAGGAAGAGCTTTCTCGCCACGCTGGTGTGTTGGGCATATGTCAACATTGTGGAAGACTCTACGGTTTCAAAACTAGACATCTTAGCCACTTAAGGACGCATAAATAATGGACTTGAAAGGCATTTTTCATCCTCGGAAACATCTAAATGCCTTGAACTGTAACTGAACTTTGCTTAATTCTGTGATCCGCTCCTGGTTAGCTGTGTTCTAGATCCATTTAAATCTTCGTTCTATAAAGGATCAGGTTTACTCGTCTGGCACAATACGCTCTAGCATGCTCTTTGCCTGAAGCAAGAAATGACTGATTTCTGTGATATTTCAGCAACATATGAGCTATATTTTAATTCTGCTATCTGTTCAGTTTAGAATGACAGTGAGAATGAAAAAAAGTGATCCGTAATAGGATTTAAATAGAGTCGGTGGCCGTTAATAGGTTCTGCGTCCTCAAGTCGATTCGGTTAGCGTGCAGGCGGGCGGCAATATTCTTCTCTTAGACTCTATTGTGCAGCAGTGAAACCACAAAAGTCTGAATATTTATTTGCAGTATACAGTAGATCCATCGCTGCACGTGTCACTGTGTTTTACTATTACGTGTTTTTCTCTAATGTATTTCACTTTCTAATTTTCTTTCTTTGTTTCTTCTTGGATTTGAGCCTGTAAACGCGAGTAGTTGAACGTTAACTTGTACAGTCGTCGGGTGACTGTGAGGCCGCGCTGTTGAAGTCAGAGCTGTGTGTTAGGCCGCGCTGCGTGCGGCGCCGTATCGCGCCTGAGTTATGCCTCCCGGCGTACAGCCCGCCGCCACTGTGCGTCGCGTCGCCCACAGTCTGCTGATAACACCAGTCCGCATGTCACTTCTGCTTCCCGCTATCATCATACATTACGCGGCACAATCGAGAAACCTGTAGTCGCAAAAATAAAGGATAAATATAACGGTACTTTCCAAACACCAAAGATTAGAAATTGTAATGTTCTCTATAACACGGTATCCGGCCGGTTCGTGATCTAGCGGTAAAAAAAAAAAAAAAGTTTCATCATTGTGAACCTAGCCAGGAGGGGAGAAAGATGGTGGTGCCCCATTTCTAATCACCATATTAGTAACGAATGTCCAAGGCTAAACCTTAAAACATCTGCGCAATGCGTGTACTGTAAAGTGAGGGCATAATGCATTGTTGACTGGTCGGTCGCGTAGGACTGTTTCTTTGTGTCTTCCCGAAAAGAATCACTGAATGCACGAGCCACGCTTCTCATCATATTCCCTCTTGCTTCTCTAAACACAGGAAACATTCATTATTACACTGAACACAAACATACTCTATCACTGTCACCCACACTTGGTCTTGCGCTCACGAACGCTTCATAATTGGGAATACAAGGGAAAACTACTCCATTTTCATTTCTTCTGAGTTTTACTGTGTAGGTAACATCCTCCGAGTAACAAACTACGGTTTTTAATTCGTAACTTCAGCATTCTGTGTAATATTCTTACGATCCTCTAGGAATTTTTTATATTAACGTTAAATCAAAGATAAAAAAAATACAATTAATAAACGCAGTAACTATTTTCAGTATATTGAAAACATGTAAACTAGACAGTTAAAAATAATCAAATTTCTGCACACTATACGTAGAATGTATGAAGTAAAGTCATGAAAAGTGAAAAATTTCGTATTGTTAAATGTTGCTCATCACTTTCAATTCAGTATTCCTGTTCTGTATTTGTTTCAGACTTGTATTTTCTGAAGCCACTCCGCCAATGCAGTAACTGTACATCTGTTTGTCTAAAAAAAAAAATATGTCCTCACTTCTACACATATCTCGAACCAAATTAACTGAAAAATCTATAAAAATTAAACTTATCAAAATCGTGCTTGTGAAAGTAGTAGCTTCTGAAGCTCTGAAATAACTCTCGAAATAACGTGCGATAAGTGATACCGTTAAAGCCAAATCTAAATGGTTAATTGACGAATGTTAGAGTTTTTAGTTTCTTACTACATATCAACAGCGCACTACCACCTCATCAGTATTACTGTTGCTGAAGCTGATTACTAGTTCGTATATACGAGTAATAATAAACTAATGACTACTGCCTCATGGCGGATGTATAACTTCTGTCATTCTTTACCCAATACAATAAATTAATCAGAAAAATAAGATAGCAGGGAACGCACGTTACTTCGTGGTGTAAGAGCAAAGCAATCGTCGGTTATGAAATTATGGGACACATATTATTCATATCGATCTAGCAGCAGTATCGCACCACACCCTGGAACCGCAGATATACGAGTAATATGTAGTTTTCATACCACTTGGGTAATTGTAACTCTCAAATACGTTTCATTCGTTATCTTCAGAGATCCATAAATGCTATCCTGGCCCATCAGTCTTCCGCAACAGTACAAATGTAACAAACAGAATATCACAGTAATAAGTAATCAATGCTTGCAATATCCGCACAGCCTCATACAAAATTACGTAAATAGTGCCACAGCAGATATCACAAATATTTCCGAAGTCCGTGAACTAATTAACAAGCAAAGTGTGAGATTCTTAAGGATCTGAATTCAGTATTATGTACGATTCAGCATTGTATAAATCAGTGTAACACATTGTCTACCAAGGCTCTGTGATAGACAAGGACAGTAGGTCCGCAAAGGAAATGCGGAAAATAAGTATTTGTAATGTGTCAATAAAGAGTATTACAAGTAGGCAAAATAGATTTAATTTCGTGAAGACTGTAATGTTACCAATATTAAAGATTGTATGAAAGATGGCTCGATTAGAGTTCTTAGTGTCTACGAGGACACTAAAAATATCAAGGATTGAAAAGGAACTAATTCATCTATCCCAGAAAATCTTAACGTTAAAAATAACAGCGTACTGGTAGATCATCTATGTAAGGACCAATACATGGTCCCTGTGCGGCGTAAGTTTTATTTCTCCCCTATTCCGAATTTATTACTTGAAATTATATGTCTATTTTTTTTTAAGTACAGTTGTAAACACACTTGTACCTTGAAACTAATAGTGAAGAGTTGTAAAGTATCTAAGGAAATTTTATTATCGGAAAAAATCTATAATTTATCCACTGTCGAGGAAAATCCATTTTTAATTACTACCTGCAACGTGTTCCCAATGAGGAGATGCGTCTGCTCGAGATACAGTTCGTGTTTTTGGTGAGTGTTGGTGAAGAGTTGGTCCTCGATCAGGAGCTGAGTTCACAGGAGGCGCGCAGCAGGCTCGACCAGGTGACTGATGGACGCCCGCCCGGTGAAGGCTGAAATTATTTATTGCCAGCCCCGTGGGGCTGTAATAAGAGCCCGTATTCGTTACGGCCAGTCTCCATACCACCGCAGACGTAGTCAATCTGTTTAACCCCCACCAAAACATACGCGCTGCTCCTGAGAAAGCTGAATTCGTAGAAACACCGAAGCGTGTGGTTAGTAGGCATATCATAATACTCTCAGTTACGGAGCTACTAAATTTAACACATTGGATATCATGAAACCAGCAACAGTGAGAAAATACGCTGTTAATTTCTATTTCACTGAGATTGGTGATTGAACAGTGCGGTATTTTCAATTTCAATAGGATGCAGAATCGAGATTTCCGGGGTATATGGATCCCGTCATATTTTGAGGCGAATGTCACAATAGTTCGCTCATAAAGGCCTGACCGAATTCTTCCAAGTTATTATCCACGGCGCTGCTCTAATCATCTCTGCATCGACGATCAGTTAAGAGATGTGTTGTACTCGATGAAGCGGGCGTATGCGCTAGTATATTGTTACTCCTAAGTAACAACTTACGACGGAGATGTGGGTCGTACCACACTTCTTTCGTCATTGTGAATGGTATTGATGTTACGGTTTGTGTTCATCGTAGGCTATAATTTGTCTTGTGAGTAAGGGATGGAAGAAGCGAATAGGTAAAACCTGGCGCTTGTCCATTCAGGGCAGCAGTTGCTTAAGACTCCAATAGGGGGCCAAGTTTGAAGTCACCAGCCGACAGACGAATCACAATCAAGAGTATCGTATGATTAATATAATTAGAATAAGGATGAACTTATGACTAATCAGTAAACAATTGTGCCAAATAAAACTACATTATAATGCGTGTATAAGGAACTACGCAATAATTACACAGTGTCGCATGCCCTCACTCCGTATGGCTTGCGGAGAGGTTTGGGATTTAACCGAGGACTTTGTTACATGATCTGCTAATTAAACTCGTGTATCGCCACCTCTCCTACCATACCGGCCAAATCCTGATGATGAAACTTACTCCCACCATCAAAACCAAGTTAGACCCCATCACAATCATGATACGATACAGCAACCACCTGAACCAACTTTTAGTAAAATATTAAATATTTATAACTAAACTTCTATGTTTGTAAAAGAAGTTCTATTTACGGTGTTTGGATGTTTACCATAATTGATGTGTACAGTGAAAAGATTTAATTATTGCATGTATTACTAATAATGACCATCAGATTAGAGAGACATGTGTAAACAAGTAGGCAATGGAAGATTCTTGTTGATAGTAAACCTTAATACTACGGATAAATCCAAGCTTACCCATCTACATGAATTGAACAAATGGTAATCGGTAGAGTAAATTTACTTAAAAATCAACCTAAAATTATTTACATAGTGCTTTGTACATGTCGCTTATCTAAACTATCTGATTGGTGGCGGATTAATCTGAAATTACATCTCTGCAACACGAAATGATTATAATATATTTGCTTCTAAAAACACAAACAGATACATATATTTTTTGCAAAATTTTGGAAGCAGAACATTAACGAGATGAGAGAATGACTAGAAAACTGGTCAGAATTACAACGCGATACCGTGTATGCATTAGTGCGCGTGAGTAAGTACGGTTGCGGTTGATAATGACGGTGTATGCTGAAGTTAATCATGATGTTTTTTGCTACGTAAATTAGGAATTCTGATATGAAAAATGTTGTTACTATCCAAATGCATTTATTGTTTTTATGTGCGTCTGCATACTTTGATCTTGCAGCAGAAATAATAGCGTAGATTATGGTTAAGTTGTAATTCATCCTGAGGCAAAGTTTTTTAAATCATAAGGCACGATAAATTTAGTTATGACTAGTAATTAATAAGGCATTTTAATGAGCGCCATGATAGTGTAATAACAATTCCCTGTGATCGTAATGAACTGGTGAAATAGTTTATATTGGCAGCGCATTCTGCCCCTGTCGTAGCCGCCTTATCCTATCCGTAGAATTCGACGGGGTAAAGATGACCTACAGTTTAACGAGTAATCCGAACCACGGAAGCTTTCTAGCGTACTTCACATTACACAGGGAGCTATACCAGTGATGAAGGTTTGGTTAAGGACATATGAAAACCCCGGCCGAGACAGGGATTCGAACCGGGGACATTTCGATTCTCAATCAGACACCTTAACCACTGAGCCAACAGAGCGCTCGCGATGAAAATTACCACCCACAAAACTCTCTTGTCGGAGACCGAACACGAACTAAAGACCTCCTGCAGCTCAAGGCCAACACGCTAACGCGTAAGGACGGGGCACAATTTATTACACTTTAGGGGGAAAAACCATGGCTGTGGTCATAATAGATGACCTTTGGTGAAAAAATGCCCCACTGATGTTAGTCTTGAGTTTTTTTTATTGGGTTGTGAATAATGCTGAGTGGTACTTTATGTTTATGTCACGTTCACCATGTACGGAGAATCCACGAGTCGCTGACTTACAGTGGCGCGGGCCTGGTAGTAGCTGTGGCGGTGATGTGCGGAGGCGCCGCAACATATCGGGTGTCAGTGTGTGTGCCGGCCGCCACATTTGTCGCCGGCTGAACCGCCGACGGCGATGGATGCGCGCGCATCCGTCATGCGTCCCGCAGATGGATGGCACTGCCAGCGGCCGCATGGTTTGTTAGCTACCGGGAGTAATTCACTCCGGGAATAATTTTATACATGTATTCACTACCAACAGGTAATTACTTTTGTTTCTGAACCTGCTGGCCTGGCCTCGCAGTTATTGTGCTGCAGGCAGCCGTGAAGAATTATGACGTACTGCTTGATAAAGGTACCCAGATAAAAGTGATAATTTTTTAGTTCTATGTTTAGAACGACAAAAACGCGCCCGAAGGAAAAGGGGGAGCCAGGCATCTATCTACTACACTAAAATCCATTTGTTCTCACCGCAAATTTATACAAATCTCTGTCCATCATTACGAGATTGCAGATTGTTTCAGAAATGATTTTCGTAGAAGGAAAAAAATGTGAGAATACTGACTATCCGTGACAAGGTGCGATGTCTAATTTTACGCTGATCATTTTCATATCTGACGTTCTACTGAGATTTATGATGATTGAAATATTTGAAGTGGCATAAGAAAGAGACGACATAGGAGACAGATAACAAAGCAATAGTTATGCTCCGATTAACTCGAATCTTTCTGTATACACGACTATATCGTCCACATTCTAGTTCAGCAAAAAATGTAACGCAATAAAAAAATAATAATTCGGAGAACGTCAATCTTTCCCGCCGTTCTTGTTTATTTTAAAAAAAAAATGGTATTATTAAACAAGTTTCCTCGTCAGGGCATTCAGATTTGGGTTTTCCATGATTTGCCCAAAATCAGTCCAGGCGAATGCCGGGATGCTTCCTTTAAAAGGCTGTGGCCGAATTCCTTCCCGTTCCTTGCCCCTATCCTTTCCCACCTCTAATGACCTCGACGCCGACGAGGGGTAAAGCCATAAGAGAAAAAAAAGGTAACCAAGTTATGCTTGGTGACTCGCTTGTTATGTGTGTATTATTTCTTCTGGCAGACAAACAAAAAAATCCGCTCTTTGCGCTAAACAATATCATATGAAAAGTAACGTAAGAACGAAACTGGATTTTCAGCTGAAACCGAATCTTTCACCTTGGTCTCACCGAAACCCAAACTTATTTAGACATATTACAATTTCTATTGTATGCTGAAATTAAGTGTACTTTTTACACACATACAGGGAGTTAATTCTTATTAGATGAAATAAGAAACAATAATTGAAGTATGTGACAAACGTTATTCTTTACTTATGGTATATTAACAATTTAACATGAACAAAAATAATAAACATGTTAAAGACTTAGTAGACTGTAAGCAAACTTTGTCAAAAATCAACACATAAATATAAAGTACAGGCTCATTATGAAGTGAGTATTTTAATAGTGTTCACAATATACTATAATTTATTACTTTAAATAATAAAAAATTATTCACCAAATGTAACATACAAGATGTCAACAAATAAATAATTTACTGAGATTCCACCAATGGTGATTACCTGATTATCAGTCTTAACAAGGAAAACAAGAGTAGCTAGCTATAAGTCTCAACAAATTTAATAGTAAGACAACCAAGTACTTAATTTAAAAAACACTAATAAAATCAAAAGAAAACAAGAATTATTATTATTGGATTAGTAATTAAATTTAGTATTCTTTATTAAAAAGTCATATATTGTACGCTAAGAAAAGCAATTTTCCTACATTTTCGCCAAGTAGATTACTCCGACGATTTGTGTATATTTGTCCAGCGGAAATAAACAGCTGCTCGCTTGGAACATTGTTTCATGAAAATTTGCAGCTTGTTGGGAATTTATGCAAGGGAACCCCTATTTTTCAGACTGATTTGACCGGACTATGGTAGGCGGAGCAGAAAGATATCTTAAGACCGCTTTTAGCAGGGTAGGGTATGGACTGTTGTTCCAGCAACAATATATGTCAGCGATGAAATAATGGCTCCGACAGATAAGACTGAATTATTTATTTCAAAGCAGTTTTTGATCTTCAGATTCAGTTATTTCCTGCTTATTAGATGTATTATCGTGTGTATCCCAAAGAATCTTCTTCCTTGCGGTATGTTGGAGCCTGGCAAGATAAGTCTGCAGACACTGAGAGAACATTTTCTCCCCTACCAGACAGTACAGGGTCGTCTTTACACTACGCCAAAAAAGATATTATTTCCGTCGTTGCAACGTCCACTTCATTCGAATTGAGATATTTCGATTTAAATCTTGGGTCCAGTATTGTTGCAGTCATCAATGAAGGGTGCCCTTTTATAAAAGAGAATTTGATGTTCAAAGAGTCGTACAGTGATTTTTTCATGTTTGTCATCATCTCATCTTCGTTTTCTGATCGAACTTACAGTTTGCGGATTAATAACGATATCAAATGTATTACTATCTTTATATATAAAGATGAATGTTTGTTTGTTTGTTTGTTTGTTATTCATACAAATCCACAGCTTTCATCCGATCTCGATGAAACTTTGCACACTTATCCTTTGAAACAAGGAGAAAAATACTGTCTACATTTGGTTGAAAAATTATCTGTATAAATAACACATGTTGTCTCATAACATCGAAATACGGCGATAGATCGACACGTTGGATATGGACGTCTCCGTACCGTGTTTCCGTGTAGTGGACTGGCAGCTCAGTGGTTAAAGCGCTTGCTTACGAACGTCGTGGTCTCCGGGTCAAATCTCCGTGGAGGCTAAGATTTTTAAAAATTGTTTTTCATCGTAAGAGTTAGGCCTGGGCCGTAGGTTATTCGGATTGAATGTTAAACTGTAGATATTCCAAAGTTAGGGGTGCAATGCGAGGCAAATCGTAGGTAGTCTTGCAATGTTGTAGGTGTACACTTTTTTACATTATAATGATCCCTCAGGTGTTGTTCGCAGTCAGTGTGTGAGTGTGAACCACAGTAATATTATTATAAATACGGAAGTAAGTCTCTGTCTTTTTGTTACGTTTTGACGACTAAATGGCTATATCGTTGTGATGGAATTTTATAACGAAATCTGTATGAAGGGCGCAGGATATTTTTTCCAGTATGATTAACAGTTGTAGTCACGAAATTTTGAGACCTTATCGAATGGTGACAGAAATATGTTGGAAATTGATTCTCTTCAAGAGACAGGTTCGACGGTACAATGATATAGTGATAGCTTTCCTGTCATATCATTCCGACTCGATATTGTTTGGGACCAATCCTTCGTTACCAACAACTTTCTATATTTAATTCAGGCAAAAAAATTCTTAATCCACGCGTACGAAGTCGCGGGTACGAGCTAGTTGATATATATGCATCATCAAGTGATAAATCAACTGTGGCGTCATAAAAGAATTTCAAAGCGGCTGTGAGGTTCTTTACAACACCCCATTCATTAGAGAAAAGAGTATTAATCTTACTATATTCAACACCGTTCAAATTGACTTCATTTGCTCTAAAAGCCTTTGAAACATCAGGCATGTACTGTTCCACCTCACATCGACATCTTGCCTCAAAGTATGTTCTGGCAGTCTGCATTTTTTTTTGAATTTCTGTCAATTTTCAGGTTGCATGCTCGCTATAATTGAAATGTCTTATGATTTTTTTGCATTTTTCGAATAATTCTTTGGTTTCTTCGTTTGAAAATAGTGCGCGTTTAGTCATCAACTGAAGCGTGTGTGCCACACTGCCTATAGATTCATAGTGACTACGCATGGCGTAAACCATGTTTGCTCCAGTGTTACATAGAACCTGATAAATCTTGCCGTCTAAACTCCATTCACCATCTCTGTAAATTTTTGCTCAATGTATTTACTGGTATGATCCTGTTCCAGGTGTTGATGATTTACGATAAAATGATCTGTAAAACTGAGAACTGAACATGTTTTACTTGTATTGGTCGAGATAACAGTGGCATCACTCACCCGCTCGCTTTTTGCCATTAAAATACGGATTTTAGACTCAATTTTCTCATATGTCGCAGCATCAGAGATGTTCTAAAATATTTTTCTAATTTCGTCTGATATTAATTGTGAATTGCGCGTGGATCGGTGAAATTGAGTTGCCGGAATACTTCGCCTTCCACCATCAGGCAGCATTTCCACATTTATTAGGTCCATTATTGCTTTGTTAATCCTTTTTGTAACTTCATGATCACTAGGCCATTGTATAAGTTGCGATTTTGGAGTGAAACTTGGGATAGTTGACTGAACAAGATTCGGTTGGTCAGTAATAAATACTTCCACTAAGATCTTTGAACTCGTTCGCTTTAATTTACCTTCATTTGAATCATTTTTCTATTTGTCTGTTTCTGACTGTAGTTTTAACACCTGCCTGTGTTCCGCGTAGTGAAACTTTGATAAATGTTGCTTTACTCCTTACAATTTTTGTTTCTTGGGTTCGTGGCTTCCCAATGGATGTGATTTGTTACAAATTTTGCAAACAGCTTTAGATGAATCGGTAATGCTTTTTTTCGAAAAAATGCCAAATCGGATTGATTCTTTTAGTGGCACTTTTATCTGATAGAAAATAGAGTAAAATATAATTAAATAATACATCATACAGTAGATCACATAAAATAAAACTACTGTAATAAGGTAATTAGGAAATTTATTGAAATCAATTTTAATTCCATCTAGAAAAGAACATTTACACGCACTACCCGTCCGAATTAACTAGGCACCTCTTGCAGTAAGCGCGAAAGGGGTCCAGGTGATAATTTAATTCGCACAAGCTATACGCGCTCTCCCACTGTTAAAATCAATTGACTGAACACAGCACGTAATTATTTGGGCGATTAAAATTAAAATACGTGTACAAAGTGTAATCCACCACAATTACCTCAAAACAAATGTAGGTAAGTAATGTGTGAATCAAACATAACATCTTTTTTACTTTTACATAATTCTCATCACAGACGTATTATCTGAGTTGATCTCACTGTTCGAGCAAGCATCTCTGAGAGCAAGCCATAGACACTTTTGAGTTGTTGCACCATATGTGTCAGACATCAGGTTTTGGTGCAGTGTAAACATTCAGTTCGCCAAAACGTTTCCTAACACTTCCAGAAAGAATACGTCAGAAGAAAACAGTTGTGGGTTAAAAGTGAAATATTTGCTTTAATTTCTGAGTGGGAAGTTTTACCAGGTTTTTGGGATGTAAATAGTATATCGTATCGTAACCAAACTAAAAAGCAAAGTGCTATACAGGAATTGGCTGACATATTTAACACCACCGTCAATGAGGTAAGCAGGAAACTACACAACTTGAGAACACAGTTTAATTCAGAAGTAAAGAAAAGTCAGGGTCAAAAAAGTGGTGACCAAGCAGATGATACGTAGCAAAGTACATGAGAATTTTTCGACGCAGTGAAGTTTTTGTCCTGCTGTGATTCACATCCTTTAACTACTGATACTGTAGTAAGTGTTTGAGAGGTTTGAATAAAAATTTTAATTGAAATAACTTGTTTATTGTTACTACCTTTTACATTAATTTTTGTCCTGCACATTGGTTTCCGAAACAGGTATATTGTAGAGTGATACAAATCTCCATGCAAGAATTGTGAATACTAAATATCCGTGTTTTTTCAATTTTTTTTAAATATACACGTTTAGTTGAATGTTATCTTGTCTAACCTGCACCTAGAAACCTCAGTATCACACAAAGCTTTTCTCTCGCCATAATAATAGTATCTCTTTTATAATTGATCCTACTAATTCCAGTAAGTAGTCAAAATTCTATGCCGATTCCTCCAGGCAGGTACTGATACAATCAAAGATTTCCGTTATTTTGTAAATGATGAAATAAGCTTCGAAGCTTGTCAACTAATACATTTTTTGCAATACCCCCCTAACTCAGGTAAAATGTTTACTAATTATTCATTGTTACAAACACTGAGAAAAAAAAACATATGAAAAAATGTAAAAAATTACATTTATTACAGCTGAAAACTAGTGCGTCATAGCGATGGTATTAAAGGTTCAAAATTAGAATGAACAATCAGGTTGGAGATTCCGCTGTGTTTTTATTTTACTTTTCACTTCAGATAATGTTATTCTACAATGAGAACACTCTGGTCAAATACCTGTCCAGTGTTACCTAAATGCGTTAACAGGTAGCCTTGTTTTATAGGTTGAAGTAAAATATTAGTTTTTCGTTTGGATTGTAAAATAATGTGCAGAGTTGTCGGCTGCTGCGGTGCTCGTGAGATGCAGGCCGCTGTGCAAACCGCGTGCCGGCCACTACAAAGGAACAAACAGCTGGCGGTATCGGCGGCGCATCGCGGCCGCCCGCTGTAATTTACTTAATGACCATGAAGAATTAACAGTCCGGCCGAGATGACGAGATCGAGCGGCCGTCACGCCAAACCGAGGCGCGCCGGAGCGCGACTGCACAGTGGCCGACACTGGTACCAACATACAGGTTCTAAAACACTAAGCATACTAAGCCATTGTGTCAGAGGTAGGACGGCCAGTGACTTTCCTTTGGGACCTACATCTTAACGTAGAATCCGAATCTCGGAATGTCTATGAGTTATCAATCACAAATCTGAAAAATAACAGCTCTAAATGGGATTTGAACCCGGGACTGCAAGCGTCTTAACCACTAGCTCTACACAGGTGGTACCAAATAAATAAAATGAATCGGAGAGGGCTTTCTTCGCAGTCTGGACTGTACGTGAATACTTCGTGCTGACTTTGGCTTGCCTTTTTGGCCCTGTGGTACGATAGTCTTAATTTGTGAGAAACGATTTCCATTGAACGTCCAGAGTGGTCTAGTTGTGTCTGACGGTAGACCAAAAGGTCACCGGTTTTAAACCCGGTCCCTGGCGGGGTTTTCAAAGGCCAGTAACCCGTACTTCACTGCTGGCGATACTTCCTTTGTGTACGAGAAGTATGGCAGAGGATATTAATTTGAAGGTACCCTATGTCCGGCAGGATTACTGGGTTAGGATAGTCAGCTACGACAGAGGCGGATTGCGCATTAGGTAAGAAACCCTTCCATTTGATCGTTCATGGTTATTTTAAATAATTGGAAAGATGCCACAAATTTACTGTAGCTATATTATTCTGCATTTAGCAACAAAACTTTACAGTCATATAGAGAAACCCAAAAGATATTTTTGACATATTACAAGGGCTCTTTTACTGATTCGGCAGATGTCAAATAGATATTCAAATTCTTGCCACATTCGGTGCAGCATGTACTACCAATCTGTTTAAAAGCATGCCAACTCGCAGTTCTTGTAGTTTCTTTTTTTTGGGGGAAGGGGCTTAAACATTGAATCTTTCACATAACATCACACAAAATAATCGCATGGGGTTATGTCGGGAGAGTGTGGAGGCCTGGTTGGAATTACTCATTATTATCCCCACCATGACCGATCCATCATCATCTTGACTGACTGCTCACGTCTGCCCTCTGATGGCAAAAATCTGAAACGCTAATGCAAAGGTTTTCGTATTTATTCTTATGTCTGTAAAGTTTTGTGACAAAATGTCAACTGATATAGGTACACTAAACTTTTGAAATAGCTTCAATCATTTATAATAACCCTATATTGACCACCTGAAATTACGTTGCATTACTAAATGTCCAAAAAGTTACATTCGAGGTTTTTCATAGCATCAGATATCACTTAATAGTGAGGATAGATACTGTATGATACGATTGACATCTTATTCACGGACACAGGATCAGACATTCGTTCACAGTGCTCATCTGAAATAAACTGGTACAGAAATCGTTGCTTGGTATGTTGAGAGATCCAGGGAAGTAGTGGTCGGAGGATGATGGGATTTGTTTATAATGTCGGATATGTGCTTATGTAGCATAAATAAAACCGAAAATAGTAGTGCGACGTGCAAGCAGAGAGGAAAGAACTAAATCGCGACAAATGGAGTTGTCTCTCTTTATTAATGGAAATGAAACTCTTCCTCACACCTACGCACATTTAGCTTTTCTCTGCACGATTAAGCAATTATTTTCTCCTAAGAAATCATAGTAGAACACGTAGTCGCGATGGCAAATTATTTTTTTTTTCGACGATTTAACAAGAAAAACCTCCATTAATTCCAGAGGCACTTAATCCTCAATGCTTATATTTCCTCTTACTCAAGCTAATAGCGTATTTTTGTGTCACCACCATAAATAATTTTCTGTGAACAGTTTTTAATACGTGAACGAAACGTGCTTGTTTTCTTCTATATATTCCTTTCTGAAGTTGATATATTTTGTAACGCCACAGAGGGAAATAAATATATAAACAACATTGTAAAATCTAGTTCCAACACATTGTTAACACAAATAAAATTAGAATATTTAATGAGAAATCAAATCACTGTACGGCATTGTTAATCGGGCTACCGCGAAGGATTTCTCGGCCGACAAGTGACAGTGTTCGATCCGCCGTCGTTGCTTACTCTTACTAATCTAACCTGCTAATTCTACAAGGAATGCGGGACCTACAGCGTAACGCCGAATCCGAAACATAGAAACGTTCTGGCGTATTTCACAACACACAGCTATCTGTGCCAGAGGTGAAGATCGATTTCAGTGCCTTTGAAAATGACAGCCGATACCGGGTTTGGACTGGGGATCTTTCAATTTCCAGTCAGTCGCCTTAATTACTTAACCACCTGACTGGTCAAATTATTTTATGAAATTTAAAAAAAAAAACATTTTCTCATTTGTGTTTGGTATTTTTAAGATGAAATTCGAATTTCAAAATAAACAATCGTTCGTTCTAGTAAATTGAAATTAGTTTCGTTATCGACAGGACGTTATCGCTTTATTAAGAAATTATTAGGTATCTTAAGCCTTTTCTTTCACAGCTGATTATATTGACTTGCAAGATTCATGTTCGAGTGTGGTAAATTATTTTAAATTATCGTAACATACTTTCAGAAGAAGTTTCTTGATTTAAAAGTGAGTTTGTAACAAATAAAGAAATTATTTAGCTATTTATTATATACTAACATATGAATACTAAATGTCTTTCGTAAAATAAATAGTATCAACAATAATTTCTGCCTCATGCCCCCAAACAGTTACCGTTGTATTAAAAGCGAGATTAACATTGGGTGAGCCGTGACAGATGGAACACATTTGCACCAGCATCTGACCTGAGTGGAGAGAGAACCAGTTTGTTCGATTTCTCCCTTCCACTGACCTCTGCTCCTTAATGTTTAAGCCACACGGCACAACGCAATCGATAAATCTGAGAGTATCTTTTAATGTTTCAGAGAGCAGATAACATCGCCGTGAGTTAGCCGAGGGAAACGGCCCAACGATTTCGACACTGGCGTTGGGGCTCTGCTTGACCTTTCTCTCAACCGCCGCCCACTCTGCAGAAGAAAATTTCGCAGAGACGCAGCACCTTTGTGCCTGAAAATCACCTCACTGTCTCGACATGTCTGTGTGCAAACGACTGACGCCATGACTGAGTGACATTTGCTTCCACCGCACTCTCCATTAATTTTTTGCCACAGATTTAATTATCATCAGCATGAATATGCTATTATTGTTGTTTTAACTGTTCATTAATTACTAAGACTCTGAATGATTGTATAGTAAAATGTCTATTGAGACTTTCCATAGATAGCAGTTTTTTTAGTAAACAGGGTGGCTTTATTTGAACTGATTTACCAAATCAGTGTAAAATCAAACATGTAATGACGTGATTGAAGGAGAGAAGTAACGTGTCTGATCAGGACTGTGTATTTTCTTTAGTGATTCCGCATAATTCGGGAGTATGTTTCAATAACTGTAACAATTATCTAAAGTTGCTGAACTGACGGTTTGTGAGTGTGAGAGATGGTGAGTGCGCCAAACCTTCCAAAACACGCCATAATCACCGTTTGGGTGGAATCCTAAAGGTAATCTTTAATTTATCTGCGATGGAGCTCACTCTCCGGTGGAAATTTCCCTACATACTCATTTTCCCCCTTTTCTGCATCCACCTTTTCCCTCTACAACGCCTTAAGGAGAGGATTACATTTCGTCGAAAAATTTTAACACATTCCCATCATCCCTGTATTCCTGTATGCCTCTACAAATATCTAACCGATGTAGGAATTGTTAACTTGATTTAAACTGTTAAAGCGAACTAATGAGAATTAATATAATAATGAAAACTGTATTTTACAATTACTGTAACGGTAACACGCGAATTGTGGTAAAAAGTCAGTTAAACGTCTTGGTGTAATATTTTACAGCAAATACGGGATGAAATAAACATGCACTGAAACTGCAAAGAATGCGAACAGAATATTATTTTATAACGCGTATTTAATTTAATCACGCTAATTAAATCAGCAGTTCACAATGGGCTTATAAATGCAAGGATAACTACTACTCAGTTTTCAACAAAGTTTTGACTGAAACTCGTTCTCGAATGAGTTAGAGTGACAGTAGAACATCTAGTCACAAGTGGAGAAAACAGACATCACGGTAACACAACGTGAAAATAGAGGCGTGGTATTAGCCCTATTTTGACACCTAATCAAACACCGAAATCATCATTCAAATTTGCTTCAAGCTTACTGTAGCACATTCGCTTATCACAACTCTAATAAGGACAGTTCGGCGTAGTTAACTAGCGCAATTATCTGTGATAAAATGAACAATTTTATCCCTTAATGGAAATAAATTGATTTGAAGAACTTTTGAAGTTAAAATCACAGAACTGCTAGAGACATTACGTCTGACATAGTCACACATTTTTTGTATGAATAAATTCATACAAATTTCACAACAACCCATTTTTCAACCAAACCTCTCACATTCCTTTAAAGCATACTCATTTTGTAGACGTTTTCTTCAAGACTCGTCGTTCTCATACTATTAATATGTTTGGAATGTTTTAGTAGTTTCATTGACTCGAAATGTTATTCAAAATAATATTTCTGATGTATACTTAATCATTCGCAATAAATCAATTAGATGATTATCCTGCAGCTTCACTGACGAAGTAATATGTTAACTCCCATCAGTTAATATTAATCGGATGGACGAAAGTCAAGCATCGCGCATTTGGGGATCCGTACTCCAATAACCTAATGACATTACCTATATACATATGGTACAAAGTACAAAACAAAAAGTCAGGGTAGGGAAAGCAGTATCAAAAAAAAGTGAAAGTGAAATCGGAGTACCACAGGGTAGTATTTTGGGACCATTGCTATTCGTTATTCTAATCATTGATTGTATTGACAGTTTACTGTCAAAAGATAGGTTGTTTGCAGACGACATCATGGTTTACAATAGGATCAAAACTGGTAGAAGACAGTGAACAGCTGCAGGGTGATCTGGACAGGATATCGAGCTGGGTAGTCAACCTGGGGTGAAGAAAAATGCAAAGAAGAGTCAGCTTATTAGGCACACGGATAAAAAACTATAGATTGATTATGATTATAAATTGGAGAAGGAATTACTTTGTAAAGACTTGAAATGTAAATACATTGCACAACATTTGATAACAAGCTCAACTTGGCAGGACACATTGGACAGACCCAGACCTTTAATGCGATTGTATTTTAAGAATTATTTTGTAGCAAACTGAGAGTTGAGTAAATATAGTTTTATATAATTTTCATGCAATTAACTGTGATTTTGTGTAAATGAACATTGTTTATGGAAAGCAATTGTTTAAATACTATTTAGTATGTTCCAAAACAGTATTACACACGAAACATTGATTAATAATTTGTAATTCTAAGTATTGATGTGAGCTTTGATGTTTGAAGGACAGTTTCCGACAGTTGGCCTGGTTTATGTAGATAATTTTGTGTGTAAATATCTTTAATTTTCATATCTGTGCGTTTCATAATGTGAATTATTTTGTATTAATTCTGATTGTTTTTCACTTGATTTTAATTGTTTAGCTATTACTAGAATTCTAGAAACATCGGACGGAAGTCTTTGAATTATTCTGGAATTTACAGTGACGCCTATATAAGCGATTGGCAAAGACGAGTTGGTTACTTGAATTTTAGTTTTGAAAAGTTTAGTTTTTGTGGTGTTGCCAGTTGTAATCGATGCAGCATTTTTTTACATTTGTATGTAGTATCTTTGTACAAAGTCAGATGTTATTAAAAAAAAAACCTTGAAAGTGATTCTTCTTGGACTAATTATTTCATTTAAACGACATACCTACCAACAAGTAGTAGGGAAAGGTTTCAAAATCCTTCACTTGCTGGAGAGAGTGATGAAGGGGTGTGCCAGAGAAGTAAAGGAAACGGGTTACAAACCTTCGGTCAGAACATTGCTTGAATATAGTGATGTAGTATGCGACCCTCATTTTTGTTTTCAGGTACAGGAGGCGGCGCAAAGAAAGGCAGTTAGATTAGTTTCTGGAAATTATTGCACAACACAATCAGTAATCGACATGATAAAGAAGCTGAAATTGGATTCACTTATGGCTTATATTAATGCTGTAGCGTGGAAAGATATTGGTGTAAAAATTAGGAGTAGAACATCGAAGGGAAAAGATGACCATGACCACAAGCTGGCACTTGATTTGAGGCACAAATGTCTTGGGAGATTTTCTTTCGTAGGTAAGGGTGTCACGGGTTGGGATAAGCTAGCAAGAGAAATGACGAATAATTTAATTTAATTGCAATGGAGCACAGGCTCCAGTGGCAATTTCCCTACACACCCATCTTCCCCCTATCATGCACCTTACCAAAAACTCTGAAAGAATTGAAAGCTGGAAAGGTTAAAGGTAGGTAGGTACAGGGAAAAATTGGTGTGTAGGGAAATTGCCACCGGAGCGTGCGCTCCACCGCAATTAAATTAAATTAGAATTAGATTCCGGAGTACTTGTCAAATGTTGAAAGCGCGGTCATTAATACAAGTTCATCTTCTGGAGTAATTACGTTTGGCGGAATAGTATTACTGCAGGGGTTTTGATAGGTGGAATTTTTGTTGTTTTGTCCCATTTGCCGTATTTGACTTACGGGTCATACGGACTTGTTCATTCCACCCTTCAAACATCAGACTCAGTTTGGCGGGTGAAATGGAAAAGTAGAAGTAGATGACTGATGGCAGCTGCTGTTTTATACAGTACGCAAAGCTCTAGTAAGTTGCCATCGGAGGGCGGTACCACTGAAAGCCCGACCTGATGTCCATCTGACAGGTTTAGAAGATTGGTAAGCTTTCTCTGCTTGATTCACGATCGTAAGATAATGCCTCCAGAATTTTTTAGTTTTATTTCTTATTCCTTTCGCCGTTTGCCGTATAATATCTGCTGTTGTGTTGCTCTCAAACTGTCCGTTTTAAGAAGTCAATCTAGTCCTGACGTGTAATTTTTATCGAATCGTAGCAAGAGGAGGAGTTGGTGGTAGCGTATGCGGTTCGCTGTTTAAAGTACTGCGGTAGTGATTACTGTCGCGCCGTGGATAATAGGGTTCTCCTCGCTCTATCAAAATAATATGCGGCCACTACACTCCGAGTACACAAGAAGGTCTCAGAAATAGTGTTTCTATTAAATGTTTCATAATACTTCTTAACGAAACTTTGTTGCCGGCCACGGAAGAGTAGGGGCTACAGTACTAGCTCCGGGTGCCAAAGGTAGCCGGTTCGTGTCCGGCCTAAGGCATGGGTATTAAGTGTTGTCTGTTCACATTTGGTGTCTATAAATACTAGAAAAAACAATACATACAATTGAGAAAACTTCAAGCATTGAATGAACTGAAATCACAATTGGCTGTATGGCCTAAGAGAAGCCAAATGCCACATTTAAAAAAAAAAAAATTGTCTCAAGACTGGAGCGTCAGTACAGTTGACAGAATATGTTTGACCTCTGAGAAATTAATAAGTCAAATGATTTAAAGATTAATTGGGATCTGAAACATTAGACGTTGTGATGTTGTAACGATAGTAGAAGCACGGCAGGAATGCGTATTTAAGTGAACCGCTGTTGCAGTCATTATGAAACTCCTACTCAAGATCGTTACTGGTGGACTTTAAGTCGTGAATGAACAGGCAGTGCTGTTGCAATAAAGTACTGTCTGATGGTGTTACCATGACAGATGACTTCACTGTTCATGGAGCGAGTGGCGCTTGGTTGAAACGGCGGCTGATCACGCGAACATCGTCTGAATGTCCTGGTCTGGCTGCAAGCTTACTTGTCAGCAACACCGCACTGTGAAGATCAGCGCGGAAGGTGAGATCTTTCAAGGACGCGGGGAGTCAAGCCATAGAGTCACCTCTCCGGAGCAAAGTGAGCCAAAGATGTTACACATTTACTCTTCAACCTCAGCTTTGGTCCTACTAGATGTGCCTCTATCATCACTTAAAATTTTTTTATGCCACGTGGCTACAGTATTGGGAGCCCTTGTCTTGCCACTTGTTTGTGCACTAGTAAGGTTAATCTGGTGAGCCGCACTCCTCATCAGGGCCATCCATGGGATTTGGGGCTGCAACGCACGTAATCGGAATACCACTAGGATCCTGGAAAATAACTTGTTCCACATACTTGAAAGATATCACTGCTGAAAGCTCTAAATTGTTTCTTCCGTAACATATTGTGTGGCGCGGATAGTGAATAATCCCCCGCTGTAAACGTTAAACTTTGAAACACGAGAGTATTGATCGTACTGAGTGTATGCCTACCTTGCAATACAGGATGAGTGCAAAAAATACATATTCCTGATATCCCTTGAGATAATGTCTGGATTACTATTTTATTCCACCTACACAAGTCCCAACTTCATGCGCATTAAATTTGGGTACATTGTTTGTTCAGTTATTGTCAGTCACTGGACTACCAACAACTTATTTTTTTTGAATATTACAATATGAATTTCTACTGTCAGTATGATAGATCTTAAGCGAGATTAATCAATGAGTATAACAATTTACAGCTGAAAAGTTGTGTACTGTGAGAGTCCGGTCTAAGAGACAGAACTGGAAGGGTAGCCGAGTGGTTGATTTGTGGACGTCTGATGTGGCGGAAATCTAGCGGAGAGTTTACTAACCTCGTGGCGTTTGTGTAGCTGAAGAAATCTCTGGTATCTTGATGCGAAGCTCTTCTTTCCAGTCTAGTGGGCTACTAAATATGATGTTAGGTCAGGATTATTTTGACACCAGCTGATTAATAGGTTCAGCAACCCAGGATAAGGAAGACTAGCTGACTAGCTGACTAGAAGACTAGTTGAGAATCCATCCTGATAAATGATAACAGGCGGCTAAAAGTTCACAGAATACCATTTAATGATCAATGAAGACTGTAGACAATACAGTTGATAGTATGACCTGCAAGGATCTGTCCGGCTACGCCTATGAATGATGCTTCTGCATGTAATTGAAGTTAGACTGGTTGAATGGACACTGAATGGCTAGATGGAATGCCTGGCCCCGTGATGTTACGAAGGCCTACATGGTGTACAGACTGAAGCTTAAGAGAGTTGGCCTAGCTGTTAGTTACCCATAATGATTCGATGAAAGCTACTCGCGGACTGAGGACGAGAAATATATCTTTACTTCGGAGGTAGACCCTATTGACGTCATTAACCAGTTCAAATCGGTGCTGCTGCTTGACTCAGCGCATCAGCAGGTTTTGTGAATAACAAGTCCACGCTGAGCTAGCGCTTGCAAGCCTGCCTTGGCTGCCTCTAACTCCATCGAATATTACATTTATTAAAATCTATAATTATTACAAAATAAATCCCTATGAATCAAATACGATACTGACAGTACTGAAATTATTCCATGCCTCTTGAAGATGAAATAGATTTGGTTTGGGATACATCTACAGTTTAGCCTCTGCATGGCAGGGCACTTACAGAAATTTTTGTTGTTACTGTGCTAGTATGAATCGTTGGAGTAAAAAATTTACGTGAAACCGTCAGGAATAGAAACTGACTTTCTTAGAGTTTAAAAGCGACACAAAAAAAGTTCTCAACAGTGAATCACCTTTCAAAATTTGTGTCATCGAAAACATTTTAATGAGTTTAAAGTTCTGAAATTTATTGCAGTGACTCACGTTCTTTAGTAACTATTCATATCGAACAGCGAGAAGAAGAAAAGAGATTAAATTCGTGACCTCATTTACTGCAAAGTCACAAATGTTTTAGGTTTATATTAAGCAAATGAGGCAGTTAAAACACTAAATAATAACATTTCCGTCTAATTTTTAATTCCAGTAATTTTAAGTCAATAAAATACTTTAAATAGCAGTCTGTAAAATTATTCTCTCCTATAAAATCTGATGATAAGATGTGACTGTTGGATAAGTAGGCGCTACCCAATTGGAAATTTTAAGTCTGGCGGTTTGGCTGTGAACGAGGATTCGTGACAGTCTAACGGAATGCAATCGGAACCCCACAGTCACTTCATTATAATTGAGCAGTAAGCGCTGCGTGCGGAGGCGAGCGTGAATCGAGATCGCTATCGATATTCTCATTTCGGCGAACTGCGGCTCATGTGCAAAACGAGAATTACCACGAAATCGTCCTTAATGACATTCAGCAGCTAGATCGAGTTGATCCATTTAGCTGCATTCGGATAAACGTTTCACCTTGATTAGTGCAGAAGATTACTGGAACAATGGCTTTCAATTCTGCGTTAAAAGAATGAGGCTTTTTTTATTTTTTTTAAATCTTTTCCACGAGTTTAGGAGATAGATTTGTTATAAATGATACTTTCCAGCTTAATCATAAACTACATTTGTGTAATTCATAGTAGGCTACATACGGAAACGAATGAAAATTATAGTGGCTATGAGAATCCATTTATATACTCTTATTTAAGTCACTGGAATAAGTTCAGACTGCTTCATTTGGTGACTCGTACCACATTTAAAAATTAAAAGAAATCGGTTTTTCTGTATTTATATTGAATTTAATCGGATGAATTCTTTTATGGTTTTTTCCTCAGAACACTTCAGTTACTATGTAAACGTTGCGATAGAAGAATCAAACATAGAGAAAGAAACAAAAACCCGAATACGCATTTTGGACATAACAAAGTTCAATAATAAACACAGGTGGGGAATCGGAAGCACAACGGGATACCGGGGCGGAATGAAGTTCGATGTTTATCGGTGTCAAGGAGGTACTGCCAGTAGAACTAGTCCAACCTACTGCTGCTCAAGTAGGGCAGACGTGTTAGCTTAGTTTTCTTGAGCGTTAGTGTGTGAATTTTTCGTTATGTGATTTTCTTCTTCTGTATTGTAACTTCAGACGTTTTTGTTAACCAAGGTAAAATAAACATATTTTATTACATTATAAAAATAGTTAGTACATGCTTGAAATACATTTAATTGTCTTTAGTTTCGTGTAGTTAAATGTTTGTTAACGTATCTTTCTCTAGTGACGTTACCCACCTACACTAAACTGTGTCACTGGAGCGGAATGGGGAAGTACTTCATTCTGTCCCGCTTTTGGGGTGCTCTTGGATGACAATTGAAAACTGGGACTCTTCATTTTATGTTTCACCCAAAATTCTAATGCCTACTCCAAAAGTTAAAGAAAGGACGAATCAGAAGAGCTGGAACACTGCTATTTTAACAGATTATCCATACAAAAAAAAAAAAAAAAAAAAAAAAAAAAAAAAAAAAAAAAAAAAAAATAATAATAAAAAAATAATAAAAAATAATAATAATAATAATAATAATAATTTTAATTGCGATACAGCGCACTCTCCGGTGGCAATTTCACCTTTCCTGTATCTACCTATTTTTGCCCTCTACTAATTTGTCTCAATGTCTTTGCTACATTATTCATCATTTCTGTTGGTAACTTATTCCAATCTCTAACCTCCTTACCTACGAAAGAAAATCTTCCCACACCCTTGTGCCTAAAATAAAGTGCCAGCTTGTGATTATGGTCATCTTTTCCCTTCCATGCTTTACTCCTAATTCTTCCACAAACATCTTTCCATGCCTCATCACCAATAAACGCCTTGTACAATTTAATGACTCTCTTCTGCCTCACTATTAAGAAAAAAAGACTAAAAAAAAGCGAGATTAAACTATTTAAGAAAGATAATATAATTTTAAAATATAAATAAAGAAAAGTGTCTGAAGGAAATTTGAAAAAAGTAGGAACTGAAGGGAGAACTCATAACTAACGAGAGTGATTCTGAGGATTGTTCTGTTTATAAATGTTTATATTGCGGTGAATTTTATTCGTATTTGATTGAAGATTGTGTCGCTTGTTCCATGTGCATAAAATGCACACAATTCCTGTGGGACAGTAGATAGTGAAGATGATGACGCTGTCCTAATGTGTGAATTTTGTGAATAGGCTTTAGAAATAGTAACAATCAATGAAACCTGTAGTTAAGCCTTTATACACATTTGAAACTAAATAAAAATACAGCAAACTTATACTTTCTACATTTCCAACAGTTTTTTACGTTTCTGTAATTACTTGTCGTTACCACCTCATTCTAACCCATGCCCGGAGCAGAACGGGGCAGATACAGTTTTCTGGTTTCTTACAGTATTAATGTATTTTTGTGATTAATACATCATAATATTCTCATAGACAAATTTGAAACTCTCTTAACAAACGCTTTTGTATTATAAAAATATAATTTTTACTTGGATCCACTTCTACCTGGGTTCCACTATCAGCATCTACAGTAATGTAACTGCTACATAGAGTAACCTCGTACCACCCTACCAATCACAACCAGGCAACAATGAGGTACATCTTACACAGACTGATAAGATTACCCTCTGCGAAGAAAATTACACTATACAGATCAAAAACAGTTTACTGATAACTTCAGAGAAGGTTTTAGTGTAATGATTAAATGCCAATCTCCACACACTGACGTCACGCTTCCCACCACCGCCGCCCAGGTTACGCGCGTTATTTAATAAAAGTATCCACGAGTAAATAAGCTGCCAGCACATTAAAGAAAATATGTATTTCCTAAAAATCAACATATTTATTATTAGTTGCTTTTTCTTAATTAAAATTCGTTCGATGGAGACTTTTCCTATACTCTCTGTACAGCGATACCTTTTTCCAGTAAGCTAAGAAATATCTACATCACATCATTTTCGAGATTATGAGGGTTATATGATGAAAATTGTCTTTAGGCAGCGAAGAAACGACTTTCTAGAATACTGCATTCAAACATGTCATTTTTGATGGGCTTACAAGATATTTGTATTTGATGTAAATATTTTAAGTCGCTGTTATAATATACTCCAAGAAATGGTTTGCCGGAACACTGAAATATAAGTTTGTAGGCCTCCTGCGTTTAAATTTTAATTATTAGTTGCTTGTATTACTGTTGTCACTATAGCAGACACATTTAAATTTAGATCGCAATACAGTGAATGTATACGTACACGAATAATAGAAGCTTTGAATTCTGAACAGCAACATTAGTAGAAGTCGTGGTCAAGTCGAAATGCATACAGGATCAGAATGAGAACTGATACAATTTTTTACAGAATAATTCACAATTAAGTTAATTTTATAAATAATTTAAGCTTTTTTCATAAGATCCGAATTACTGAAGTTATAATTTAATACGGATGCAGGTAATTCCATACTTATCGTGCAGAATCAGACCTGGACCAGGCGTAAAAACAACATCACGCGCTTTAGTATAAGGTGTTGGGGATCCATAATTTATTTTTAATTTCATTAGTTCCCTAATTCTGGTATTAATTCAGTAGAAGTTCCATCAGTATCGTTGTGTAAACTACAACTGAAATATGTACGAATTACAAAATAAGGTTATGACCATTGCATATCAACAATTCTATTTATGAAGTCAACCGCAAAGAAATGAATTACAAAAAAATTTCTTTCATCCGTCATTTTTGGTTTGCTTAGAAGCTAATATTATTATTAATATAATTAATAATAATAATAATGCATATGACATTACTAGCGGGAGACCCCGAAGGGTAGTTTGGCCGCCGGTTCCACAGAGTTTCGATTTTCCGCGCATGCACCTCTGCCGCGGCTAACTAACCTAACACGGTAATCCTAACGAGTAAAGGGGACGTAGAGTTTAAATTAGAATTCAAACCTTGGTAATGTTCTGGCATACTTCACAATACGCAGCAAGCTGTGGTAGTGGTGAAGGTCGGTTTAAGGGCCTTTCAAAACTAATTTTTAACAGGGTGGAAAAAATTAATCACAAAATGACAAAACAAATATAGAGCGTGTCAAGAAACACAAAAGGCTCAGTATACAGCTCCGAAAAACCACACTCACAAACGACACACAAAAAGGTAGCAGAAATTAATACATAACGACCCACCTGAACATGAATAGACATAAGATCAGAAATAATTTTCAGATTTAATATTGCTTTCAAAACTGAAAATACTATTCGAAAGCATTTTAATACAAACACTTCTGAAAGAATTATCAGCAGACAGGAATTTATAAGTAGACTAGCATTTGCGGTGAGCTTCGCGTACGTTACTGAGTGTTTGGACTTTGAACCAGTAATATTAGCGGAAGCTGTGGACTTTTTTTTTTTTTTGCTTTACACCTAGTCGAAGTCGAGGTGATTAGAGGCAGAAAAGGAACACGAAGGCATTCTATCATGGTCTTTTGAACAAACCATCCTGGCCGGACTGGGGTTTGAGCCCGCGTTGTGCCGGATGCGAGGCCAGAGCGTTACGCTAGGCGAGGCTGTGGTAATTTTAAATTCAGCTTGTATCAGAATTGTTTGCTAAATATCATCTGAAGCCTCACATTTTGTAGCTGCAACGAAGAAGAAACATGATTACGTGAAGTGATGTATGCCATATGTTTGCATGTAAACTACTTGCTAACATGTTTTGCAGCGTTCTCTTTGTCAATTGTGTAATTTTTTTACCATAATCGGATTTTCCGAGAAAGCTGCTGTGACCAAATTAGACGTATTAATTGAACCTTTATTCGCTCGGATTCGTCGGACCATTGTTAAAACGTAGGACGTGGAGTGGCACTGTGCCTCCTCCCTCTCTCGCTCCGCCTGTCTGATCTGTGTATCGCGCTATCTGCTGCCAAACTAATGAACCACACGGCTGTGCACAGGTCAGCCGTTCACATCTGCACTGTGGGATAGCTGCCGCACGTCTGTTCGCAGTAGCTATTCCTGTTAGTTTTGGAAATAGCGTCGATTTGCAGTATCCGGACGATTACCATCAAAGGTGGTAAGAAAGCTATGTCTGTAGGATGACTACTTTAGTAGTAACTCAGAACACGTGATGCGATTGTTTAATTTTGATAGTGGAGTAATGGTGTGCACCAGACAGACGTCTCAGGCTTGGCATTGTGGCCTCATTGCGTTCATTATAACTGTCTGGTGTGTTTACATAGTGCGGGGAGACAGCCGCTTTGTGGGCACGTCACAGCGAGTCGCCGTCCAACCTGTTCCCTCCCATCTGCCCGCAGTCTTTGTGTGGCCGGGTGCCGCTGTCCATATGGACGGGTGACACGCAGCCGACCAGACCGCCGTCAAAAGAGCGTCCAGCCGGCCATAATGGGGCGGAGACCGCAGTCTGACGGGTGCTCCTCCCGGTCGCCGGCGATTTGCATGCGAGCCCGGCTGGCGCGGGGGTGAGCCGAGCCACCAGCGACAAGGATTAGTCGTCGCAAACAAGTCCGTCCACACATATTCATTCCTGCCAATCTGCTGCTGGAAGTCCACTAATTCTGAGGCGTCTAAAGCCGCGTTCCAACGACGTCTTGTAACGAAGGTGGGACAGGACGAATACTCAACAACACGCCATGGGAACAGGGCCGCCTCTGTTAGCGGGGACGAGACGCAGCTACTCACTCTGTGTCGGTAAACATCGTAGGCGTGCGTATTGGAGCGCTGTTGCCATCGGTTTGCACCAGCGGTGCGCACCCCTTCTGTTGCTGTAAAGTTCTCTGTGCCAAACGACACTAGGCAACGTGGTGGGGAGGTGGCGGCGAGGTAAGCGAGGGCTAACCTGCGGCGCGCGCTCGTCCCTACACTTCGGCTAATATAGTCCCGTCCCGTCTCGCTTTCATTACAAGACGTCGTGGGAACGCGGCTTAACATATACGAAGCAACAAGCCTTCTTGATATTTAGTCACAAGTTGCGTGTCTGAATACAGTAAAGCACGGAATATATTAATTTTTCTTCATTTCACACAAAACGGAATTCACTACCTGAAAATGCAACATTCTGCCACAAATCGTAACTGTGTCGTCACCACTGAGTTGCTTGCTAGTATGACTGCGTGCATTAAAGCTAAAGTACCTGAATAGGCGAGGTAAAACAGGACCAGGTTCAAATCCCGGCCCGGCAAACCAGCCATCCAGATTACGAGATTTTTACTTGGTTTCAAATAATCATCTATGATTCAAGGCGAATGCTGGAAAGGTACCTAATCTCCGACTCAAGAAACTATACATTTCACAGGCAAAAATACGTTTCCCTTGCAGAACACAAGTTAAACGTTTCGCAGACAGGTGACAATAAATACACTCCATTATTAATACAATTTCAATAGACACGAATATAAAACGGCTTCAATACGAGCACAACTATTTGCACTTACACAAAATAATAATAATATACAAAAGGCTGCCTAAAACTCCAAAAGTGTAGTTTGTGAACTAACAGTTCTGTGATTCCAAATTATTTTAATCCAGGATTCGTGTTATATAAACACACGTTCCAGCGGAGTATTAACAATTTATTAAGTACAAAGAGAATATAATGTGGCAATTAAGAATCGAACAGAGATGGGTTGCTTAACAGACCCATTCTATCAATAAGAACGAAAATTGTGGTTTACTGTTGGATGCAAGAGTCTAGTGGCGAAACGTAATGAACTGCTGCTTACATGCTGATTCTATCAGTAAGAGGGCGATCGCACTTATGCATTTATTTAAAATTTAGCTGATCTGAGTGGACCACTTGCCCGGTACTAAAAAGCCGCTGACATAGCTTCTCTGTTAGACAGACGTAGAAGCTACGTGTTACGACTTTTCTCTCTATTCATTAAGTATTCTGCGATGAGGTATTCAGTACAAACGTTACAGATGTCGACTCAGAAATAACAGTCTCTAAAATATGAAAGAGCTTCTCCTAAAGCAGTTGGATTAGAATTACTGAATATTCCCTAGGTGAGAGAGCACCTGTTGAGTCCGTAACTACTCCAGTATAACCTGTCGACGTTAATTGGAATATGACCGAAATGGTGAGTGGTGAATTGAGGTATTCCAGCAGACGAGCAAGATAGTTAGTAGAATAGTCGGTGCCAAGAGCTCTCAGGTAATCAGCACATTTTGGCTATTCTGCTTTGCCTTGATTATATTATATTTTACAATTTCTTCCAAACCAGTGATGCAATACTATTCTCAATTTTCTTTATGCTTTGGTATCCATCAAACAAACTAATTTGGAAAACTTGGTTCATCAACACCCTTTAGGTGATTGTGTTTTTGCATGTACAGTCGAATTAATTTTTTTCTCGGCGTTTTTAGGGATACTCCAGTTAGTGGTGATACAAAGAGTATGTAGCGCTCACATTACGGATCAAAAAAATAATTTTAAAATAAACGGTGCTAGTGCTCGAATAGATAAAAAGTGGAAAGAAAATTTTATTTAGTATGAGTTTGCGAATTACTGAATCAATATGACTAAATTCAAATTACAAAGAGGACACCTAACTGTTATACGAGAGGAAGGAAGGACTGAAGATAACATCGACGAGACTTTAAAGATTGCTCTGGACTAGATTAATAAGAATAATTATATCTTAAATCTTAGGGGTCTGAATACTCGAGTTGGTACAGTATCTGTCCCAAAAAATCTAAATTAAACCCATACTCCACGTGGAAGAAAATTTCGCAAGGTTCATATAAGTAAGAAATTAGGTATAAATTTTACTTACCTAAGTAACACCAAATTAATCACGTACACAAACTTCAAGTCGTACGTACATCGGAAGATGGCCTTGATAGATAACAGTGTATTATTAAAGTATGTGTTCATACAAGATTTAGAGAAATCGCAGCCATACAAAAGGAAAATGAACTAAGAATTTGAAATGAATAAGTAGCTGAAACTACAAGATAAAAGAAGCGACCATGTCCGACAAACTTGCAACTGAATCTGATGAGGGAAGGAAAATATATAGGCACAAATACAGAAAAGCCAAAAATCCACATAGACTAAGATGAGACAAATTTACACGCATAATGGAAAGTGATGGTAATGGGGGCAGAATTTTGCACCCAATATGGTGATAAACATTGAACAAAAGGGAAAAAGAAATATCGCAAATAAATATTATAGAGGAGGGAAAGTGGAAGGAACACTACCAGGAGCTATGACACAATCCCAGTAGGCAAGACCAGAAGGAGATTACTGTAAATCCATGTGTAACAGATCCCATAACTTAAGATATACTAAATGCAGCTTTTTGTGAAACTAAGAACAGGGAAGCACCAGGAACCTAGGAAATAATTGTGGTTTTCATAAAAAAGGGTAGTTTGTTTGTCAAACTGAAACAATTGCAATATAAATAATACCGCAAATTACAGAGGAATTAGTCTTAAGCACAAGCTCAAGCTCAAGCTTAGGTTCAAGTAAAAAATACTCCAAAACTCTAATAAATGGACTTAACATAATCAGTGAACCAAAATAGGAGAAAGCAACTTGGTTTTCGCAACAGGGTATATGCATGAATTATTTTTATATTTTAAATCAATTATTTACCCTGTTATATAACCGTAAAAATTGTATTATTTATGAAAATATTAAAAATTAACATTAAAAAAATGTTTTAAAACTGCAATCCAGTTCCGACGATTTAACCGCCGTCAGTTTGGTGCGCTGCACCGTGAAGTCATTGTACACTACTACATTGGCGTATTGTGTTCAAACTCTAACCATAACTAAGTTTACAAAAGTTTAATAGGTATATTTTTCAAATCACAAACTTAATCCAAAGCAACTACGAACTCTTTAAAGCCATCATAGGAGACCATCAGACATTTTAAAATCGGATTTCCATCTTCTGGATATATTTTGAAGGGTATATGTCTACCTGATCTCATTACCTTAAGAGGGCACATCATTTAATGACTGCGCTGGCTGATAATGATATGTCTGTGGTACCGTCGTTTCTTCAAATACACCTATCAAATAATAATAATAATAATAATAATCCAAACGTAATTGTTTTGTTTGAATAAAACAAAAGATGCTTGTTCCATTATTGCTGTGCTGCGAAACTAACGTGTTTTATTAAGTTAACGGTCCAGATTGTGACAAAGAGCTATTTTCTTCGTCATTGTAGTAAATAGTATACGGAGAAGTCGTGATATTATAAATAAATAGTTACGCGATTGAAGGTTGCTTCAAATTTTGTAATTAACGTGCCTAAGCTTAAAGGCAGGGATAGCTACGATGTGTGAGCTTTAGCTGCGGAGAATATGTTGGTGTTAAAAGGCATGTCCGGCTAAAACAGGAAGTACTAGCACTGCAGCCGCAGACGCAAATGCTATGGCGAAAATTAAGCTGATTATTACAATTGATCCAGCGCTGTATGTGCATATAAAACAAGCTAAAACAACGAAGGAGCTAAGGGCGCAGCTTAAAACTAAGTTTGACGATTCCGGGTTTACACATAGAATAAAGTTACTTCGTCATCTTATATCAATCAGACTTGATAATTGTGATTCAGTGACGTCGTATTTGACAGATATTATTGAGATACCGCAAAGATTAAGTGGAACTGGATTTCATAAAAATGACGAATGGATTGACTGGCTGGATTACCAGAACGATTTTCACCTATGATCATGGAGATTGAACATTCCGGCATTCCTATTCAGGAGGATGCCATCAAGACGAAATTGATCGATATGGAAATGTCAGATTCAAATGAATCAGAGACAAAAACCGCTTTCGTTTCCAAAGATTGGCCAAATCATAAAAGCAAGACTGACACAACAAAGGCGGAAACTATGTCGCGGAAAAGTCAAATGTCAAAATGAAAGGAGTTAAATCCATCACTTGTTACAGGTGTAAAAGGAGTGGGCTGGCGAAATCAGATGAACCAAAGCAATCAAATGTGTTTTGTGTAATTTTTCTATCTGGTATGTTTGGAAAACAAGATTGGTACATTGGCTCCAGCGCAAGTACTCATGTGACGCCGAATGAACAGGGGATAAAAAATGCATAGTATTTGTCAAGTGCACCATAAGTTATTATTGCTAACAAAACCAAAGTACATGTGTTGTGTACCGACGAAATAATTGGTTATAACAATGTAGTTATGATAATACTGTGAAAAATACATTATGCGTGCCAAGTCTGACGACTAACCTCGTGTTATTGAGTGAACTCATAAAGAATGGTGATAAAGTTCATTTCGATTCACAGAATTGTTTCATACATAATATGAACGGTGAATTAGTTACTGTAAGAGAAAATATTTGTGGTGTTTACAAGTTAAAAATTTAAAAAATAATATGAAAGGTGACCACAGTTTACTGGTTGCTCCTGTGCTAGTTGATGGTTCAATGTGACACCAAGGACTCGGTCATATAAATAAGGCAGATATGAATAAAATGAAATCTGGCGTGGTTGATGGATTTAGTTATCCTGATAACTATCAAACGGGGAAAAACATTTGTCGTGTGCTGTGAGGGAAAACAGTCAAGATATGGGAGAAAGAAGTACAGAAACATTGCAGACTACACACGCGTGCGGCCCAGTGGAACATAAATCCTTAGGTGGTGCGCGATATTTTTTATTGCTTGTGGATGACTTCAGTCGCATGGCATTTATTTACTTCTTGAAAGCTAAAAGTGAAGTATTTAGCTGGATTAAAGAATTTAAAACTTTGGTAGAAAACCAAAAGAACATGAAAAATAAAATATTTCGCAATGATAATTGCTATGAATTTCGTTAATGAGTTTACAGATTTTTTGAGGAAAGAAGGTATTATTCATCAGGAAAGTAGCCCTTACAACCCAGTCTGCGCGAGCGAATGAATCGATCAATAGTTGAGAAAGGAAGATGTATGTTGTTTGATGCAATTCTATATAAAAGAATTTGGGGAGAAGCAGCAAACACAGCTGTGCACTTAAAAAACAGATCAATTGCATCAGGAACTCAAAACAAAACCATATAAGTTGCGGTATGGCAAGAAACCTGATGTAAGCCATTTTCATATATTTGGCAGTGATGTAATGGTCGATGTTCTCAAAGAAAAACGTTTAAAGTGGGGGACAGAAAGATAAAAAAAAAAAAAAAAAAAAACACATCCTTGTTCAGAAAATATAAAGGGTTAAATAATTTATGACTTCAATAAAAAAAAGTGATGATAATTTGTGATGCTAGGTCAGTGGGCTAAAGAATTTTGCCAAAAAAGCAGGTGTAGATTACGATGAAACCTTTTCATTGGGGTTAGACACTTCACACTGAGGCTTTCATTTGCAATTAGTACACAGTTATGGTTAGGCATATATTTGTAACCTCATCTTTTTTAAATGGACATCTAAAGGAAGATATTTACATGCATTTACCTGAGGGTTATTGAGTATATAATTGAGATAGTATGGTTTTGAAATTGAAAAGGTAAATTTATAGCTAAAAAAGTTCTGAAATCTGTTATTTGAAATCACCGGCAATCTGTGTATGATTATTATCTTTTTGACAGTCAGAGTTCATTGAAGCTTACAACTAATCAGCAAATGCACAAGAAGTCTAAACATGTTGATAACCGTTACCATTTTGTCCCCGATGCTGTATTAAATGAATGTATTGAACTTGAATAAATGCAAACTGCTGAAATGCCAACTGATTTGCTCAATAAAGCTTTGTGTGCCTCCAGACATTACAAACTTATTTACAAAACAGGAATATTAAGTAATATTGTGTAATGTCGTATGGAGCTGTCACTTATTTCGATATAGTGGAGGTGTTTTAATATGATATGGAAATAAATTGTCTTACTTTAATTTTAGTCTCAATGCTGTCCATGGAAATTGTATTTTCTCTGTGGTTGCATAAAACAAAAAATGCTTGTTGCATTCTTGCTGTACCGTGAGACTAACGTGTTTTATTATCTTTTAAATACAAAATTTCGTCTATATTACATATTCAGCGTGGTGTAGATGGTAAGGTGTACGCTCTCTAATTTTACAACTAGGGTTTAAATCCCCGCAGTATCAGATATTTCTACTTACTTTTATCTAAAAAAATTTTTGAGCATGATTTATTTTATTTTATTTTATTTCAACTTTAAAACAAATCTCTTTACTTCTAACAGATACAACAAATGCAATTTCCATCAATGACTTTCTAATATGCCTCCCCGATAGACACAAATTTGGTTAGGAGGCGAATCAGTTTTTGTCAAGTAAATTGTTTTATTTTCAACCATTTACACCCAGCCACTTCCAGGAATTAAACATGTTGATTGTAGAAAAAAGACAAAATCTATCTTCTCGAAGTTACATATAACGTTAAAAAACTTCCTGAAGACATAAAAATATAGAAAAAACGAAAATTAAATAAGGTAAAAAATAGTACTTATTTCAACTGAATAAAAAACTAACAAAACATGAAAAAGTTACGTAAGAATGTAGACTTTCCTGGCGTATGTTTGCAGTGAAGTAATCACGTGTGTACCTCTGGATTGTATTGTGAAAACAAAATCATTTCGAATCAAAGATTTTGTGGCAAAAATGCTTTTCTGCTACTTTTTTATGTTACTAGCTGCAAAACTTGTCAAAAGTGACTGGCTAAACGGTATGTTCTGGCAAGTCATTTCTTTACAATTGATTAACTTAGTTAAATTGTTATAAGAAGGGCGCACTGTAATTCCTTGTGTCTTACCTGTAACAAAAACTATCAGTTATCACTCTGATGCAGGGTGCATTTAAAGTTTACCACAAACTACGCTAATATAATTAAACCTATATTTCATTGTTGGTTACTCCGGCGTGTCCCTTGATTCACATTAGGTATCCTATTATATAAAACGCTAACGTGGCGTCTGCGTGCGTCGTCTATAGCTGCTACACCTATTGGCTAAAGAACGGCCAATCATCACCCACCATATTACATTCGTACCATCATCTTGCTTTTCGTTTATTTACAGCTAGACGCAGAAATTCATATAAGGAGATTCAATATTTACGCTATTTTATCCGTATCAGTTAGACGCAGAAATTCATGTAAGGAGAAGGGGATTCAATATTTACGCTATTTTATGTGTATCAGTTATGAATACTAGGTTAAACCATAACCTAAGAATTTTTTTGGCAGAAGGTAAGAAGCAATGAAGTTTATTAAAAACTAGGAGAAATGTACATAATGCGAAATGTATTAGTCACATAAATAACAGTTATCCATTTTCGAAATGATAGTCTCCGTCATCTAAAGTGAAATGCATTTTTTTATTTTAAAATCCTAACAAAATACTCTGATAATCTAACGAGAGTAACATATTCATATAACTAAAGATATCATTAAGGATGACTTATTCGTTTCTCCTTATAAGCTTTTCCATAATAAATTCCTACTACCATTATATATGATACCCTTAGTTTCTGATACATGTGTTAGCTATTAAATGAGATTTAAGATAACTTTTTTTATCAGATTTAAATCATCAAGGATATGACACTCGCAATTCAAGAACGATATTATTGTCGCAAAATAGCAGTGAGCAGTGATATTAGAAATACTGAGAGTAGGGGAAAAAAATATAATGCCAGGCAATTATATGTCACACAGTTACAATTAGTACGTTCGATTAAATTTACATATTGCTTTTTATTTATCTACGACAGCCAGATGCATAAATTAATGTAAGGAGAAGGGTTTTCATTATTTACGCTATTTTATCTGCCTCAGTTGTAAGCACCAGGTTAAACCGTAAACTAAGAATTTTTTGGCACACGATAAGAAACAATGAGGTTTATTAAAAACTCAGAGAATCGTACGTATGTAATCGCAACATCTATCAGTCAAATAAATAACAGTTATTCGTTTTCGAAATTGTAGTCTCCTTCATCTAACGTAGAATGCATTTATTTATGTCATACTCAACCAACTGCTCTGATAATCTAACCAGAGTAACGTATTCATATAACGAAAGATATAATTAAAAATGATTCTTTTTCTTACAAGCTTTTTCAGAATGAATTCCTACTACCACTTTAGGTGATACCCATCATGATTCATATGAGGGTAATAGAAGCTATGATTTTCGAACGAAATATTAGTGGAGGTTGTGGTTAAGTTTACCAGAATCGTAACTGACACATTTTGTTACAGCATAATTCAGTCTGAAATGAGTTTTACAAACCAATTAAGCTGCTTTCATAAGCGCCATGTTACTAAAGGTATTAATTAATACGGCTAGAAGTAGTTTCATATTTAACGTGCTGAATTGTGCCTGGACCAGGAATAAAACTGATATTATATGGATAGCAAAAGTTTTTTGAATTCCTAATCTGAATTTATTTCATTGGTTCTTTACTTCCGGCGTCATTAATTCAGTAGAAGTTACTACTGTATGGCTATATGAACGGCAAATGAAATATGTAGAACGTTGCAAAATCAAATTCATTAGCATTACGTAATATCAGTTCCGTACAATTAACCAACTGCAAAAAAATTAACTGCCAGAATATTGCGTTCAAACCATCATTTTTGACCGGCTCGAAGCTAGTATCTTATAAGTAGCTAATGCTCTAAAACTGAAAAAATTAATAATTCAAATATCCAACAATTACCTTGTAGTTTTCACTCCTCCTCATCTGCTTTTGATGCAAAATTTGTTTTCATCATGAAACCATCGTTTTTTTGGGAGATTATTTTACAAAATCGCTTCCATTCACTATTTACTGTATGAGTGTTCTCGCAAGAATGCAACATTTCACGAGTTATGTTGATAAATTACGATAAAACTTAAACACAAACATAAAATTGTAGAAACGCCCAGCAACTACGCCATCGTTTACAACATTAACGTGTAATTTGACGTCACGATTGGATTCGATAAAAAAACGTTGCTTTCGCGAATTTATATTTCTTTGTATTTTTAACACTTTTGATTAATTAAAATCAACAAACAAATAAGAAAAACGTAATAATTATGCTTCCAAATAAAAATACTAGACTCATATTTGAATTTTATCCATATTCCCTATCGATTCTAGTGCACTGACAATGTTTCCGGTATAAATATCATAGAAACAAAATAAATGAATGTGAGAAAGCATTTTTCGATTACGAGAAAGCTATTAACAAACTGGATTACGATATCATCTGTATTATATCCTCATCACATAATGGAATGTATTAGAACCCTCATGATAAAACAGCAGTTACAATCGGAGGCCCAAAATTCAGTACAGATGGTATTGACACATATCAGGCAGTAAATCAGCTATGCAGTTTGTCCCCAAAGCTTTTTAATATATAAACTAACATTCTCATAAGATAATGAAGGGAAGAAAGTAAAACACACGGAATAAGGCTGATTGTGACATTGAATACTCTTGCTTTGGCAGATGATCTTATTATTGAGGAGGAATAATTGCAGCTTGTTCTCCACAAGCTCAATCAAATATGCTCGAGATATCACTAGAAAATTTCCGAAAGTAATGGCATTCCAGGTCAAATACCCAAATAGAACAAAAATCCTTTAAGGGTGGAAGACCTTCAGAGCAAATTTAAACTATTTGGGATGTGGCATAAGCTACGATTACGACAAGGACATCAAAAATAAGCTCCAATAACTCTAAGCAATGTATGGGTGCATAACATGTACACTTGAGGGAAGCACAAATAAATGAACCAACTTTAAATTTTAAAAGTTGATGAAAATATTGTTTTGTATGGGAGGGAGTTGTGGATATTATATTAAATAAAAAAGTTAGTGACTGCAGAAACGAAATTCTTATGGTTCTCTCAAGGATGTACTAGAGAAATAAAGAAAAAGAAACCAAGAATACAGAAATGAACTTGAAATATTATTAAAATAAATAAATAAATGGAAATACCATCTAAGAAGAATGATGGGAAATAGAATTCCAATCAAATGGAATATGAACACAAACTAAAGGGAGAAGAGGCGTAGGAAGACCCCGGAAACGTTGGGTAGATGAGACTGGGAAAGGTCAAAGAGCCTAATATCCGTGAAAGCATAGAAGACGAACAATGCAACACGAATTTGTCCACTTCTATCCTAGTTTTGTGCTGAAGGAAATTACGATATGGTCTTTGAAATGACACAGCGTGTGCGTCTGATCACGTAGCGTGATATCTATTCGAAACTGTCTCTTGGACTTTGGGAAACTTTATTGGTGTCTCCTCCTGGAGGTCTCAGCCAATAGCAATTGCAATCGTCGCCAGTAGGTTTGATAGCACGATTTTCTGTGTGGAAATTTGCGCCTCGATTCTGCCAGGCAGAGCTGCGGAATTGTTACGATGGGAGCAGGCCTACTTCAAAAAGCTGGCCCACATTCTCTGCCTCTTTGGTAACGATTAAATTGTATTCCACTAAATATTTTGGTTTGCATTCATACTGAGATCTGTGATCTGTCACGTGACCTAACTCCTCAGTGAAATGACTGGTTAATAAAGGAAGAGTTATCGTTACTTTTAATATCTTGCAATAATTTCGCAATTGAGCTAAAATGACCAGGTTTAGTGCCCTCTTACATATCCAGTCAGCTATGATTTTCTCCTTTAAACCCAAGTAACTACACTATTTGTCGGGTAATTTAGGGTAGATTTCTTGCAATTCTTCTGTTACTCTCCTCAGGCTAGGTTTGAAACAACAAAACTAAGGAATTAATTACATCAAGCAACGTGATCAATAAATTAATCAACATTGATATCAATCTGTCTACAAACTGTTAATGTATGTGTGTAACACATGCGAAAGTCCAGTCACGCCATGTGAAACAACTGTTTATAACTTATACGCTGGATGATAATTATTGGTTAACCTTTCTAACATGAGCAACTGTGGATAAGCCTCAAGACTTCGCAAATTTAGTTGAGCCGGCTACCACGATCGGTGGCTTGAACAAGTTGAATACGTTCCAAATAAAAATTTCATATCACAAGTACAGAACAGGAAAATACATTAGAACCATTCAGGTTTGCTTCCTAAGAAAACACTTTTGTTTCCACAATAATTACTTCTGGCCACTGACCGAATTAACTGAAATTATTTGTATTCAAATTTGAATAAAACGATGATCCGAAGATTACAAGTTCGTGCAAATGGCAATAATTGAAACTGTGTCCGCACCAGTCTTTAGATACCGCCTCGCCTCAACAATCACCGGTTCACACGCAACACAGTATCTCGCAGATGAATGTTCTACTTCTTGCTTTACTTAACAGTTAATTATATGACTCACCAAAAATGCATATCTCTGCATACGATCATTTTTATTTTTGATGTTTACCTATTTACGTAAAAAAATGATGTTGATAACAAAGTTTCTGTGTCATAAAGGAAAAAGAGCTAAATTTGGTGAAACCGAGCATTACGTCGCATTTCACTGAAGAGACAGAGTTGAATGAGATATAGAAAATGATTTTTACGGGCCAGCAATCTGAAAATGCAGGTTTTATTTATTTGGCCAAAACTAGACTTCAAATTGACAAAAAAAGCGCACAACTTTAATTAGGCTTATAAATGTGGGCTTTAACTATAAAATAATATGATAATAATTTGAATATTTTTTAGGAATGGAAACTTAAAGATCTTTACAAGGAAAAAGAAAATAAAAGGATGTAAGACACTATCAGAAAGAGGAGAATCAGTTTTTTTTGGTCACATAATGAGAATAGGTAACAACAGACTTGGAAAAAGGATTTTCAACTACATTTACAGGAGTAAGAATGGCAACCAGTGGATGGAAGGAGTAAAGAAAGATATGATAGAGATGGGAATAACAGAAGAAGAAAACTGATTCCAAATTTTAAGGGTTTCAGGGAGAAGAGGAAAGGTAATAACATTTGGAAGCAAGAAAGGAATATACAAAAAAAAAAGCTTTCAATTCGTGACGACCAGCGTAATTTGGCTTCTAATAAGCTGTATCATAGTCTTATAATCAATTCTATAAAGTTGGTGATATTTGATAGTTTGAAAACTGGTTGCTGAATAAAATCAATATAAATTATATTCGTACACAGATATGAGATATTATCCTTGAAAAATCTAGTAGGCCTAATCTAGGAAAAGAGCGAAAACGTTCTAAGTCCTTTCAATATTAACAGAAAATTCTTCATAATTTTCAGAGCAAACTCTTAAGGTCAAATAGAGGTCACGTCCCTACTACTTCAGTTGATCATGTCACGCGGCCAGGACCTTTGACCATAACAGCTAATTGTCCACAATTTTTTTTTTTTTTTGGTATCTGAAAACCTATCTTTTTCACTTTTAGACCTTAAGAGAAGGGTAGGCAACCACACTTTTAATAAAGTATCATACTTCATTTTCGTCGTTATATTTTATACTTTTTCCTACCAATAGAGTATGCGAAAATGCCTTTTCTAGAGTAATGTATACAATACATGGAACGGAACGTTCTTAAGGTAGTTCCACAAGTTCGTGTAAGAAAAAGTGTCTATGGGGTAGGTATTTTTTATCCCCTAACGTCCTTTCATCTGTGTACGTAACCACTTCGGAGCCGAGGCAACAAGAGCATACCATCCATGTTATTGCCGATGTCTTCGTTTTGAGGTTATAGTTTTCAGCTGCATTATTATTCATTTACATTGTTTAAAACGGCAAGTAATTCAGATTCTGTTAGTGATAGTGATAAGTGATACACCTGAAATTGTAAAGAAAGCGAAACTGAAGAAACCTAAACAATTACAAAAATATAAAGACTTACGGGAGAAAACATATGACTGAAAAAGAAGAGATCCTCAAAATAAATTCTTTGCGAATTCTATGCGCTATGTGTTTTGCCATTGCGTCATCTGGGATTAGACAGGTAAATCAGTCGATATCGATTTTTAATCATTTTCTTAATATTGTGAGCATGATCTATTGTAGAATAAATCGTAGGCCTAATTTAATATGAGATTGTGTCGCAATGGCCAGAGGCGTAAAGTTGCTAACCATACTTTAACCTAACCATAAAGTATGCGGAAATGCTTTATTTCTGGTAAACTGTACCGTTCAAGTTACGTTATTAATTTCCAAACGAAATATAATACAAAATGGTGATCAGGGAGAATTAAAGTGTTCTTAAATTTAATTAAAATGAGTTGTTCATTTATTTATAATTTTTTATTTAGAATGTGGTATCACCTATAACACTTTGAAATGAAACAAAAAATTAATAGCCAGTCCCGTGAGCGCGAAGAAATGTCTATTTTAGGCACCAAATACCTAAATTTTAAAATACTTTTCATTTTCTTTCATATAGTACTTTAATTTTGTCTGTTAAAAAGATAAATATACTTAATTTTAGCTGCTGAGCAAAGTACACGTTGGCAACCCTACTTAAGAGGTCCAACTACGTCACGCTGACATGACCTATGGCCCTAAAAACTAATTTTTATCTCTAAAAAGTGCCCATCTTAACTGTTGCTAAAATGTTGTATGGGTCTGCCAAGGGAGGGTTTGTGCTCTTGCACGCAGAATCCTCCGAACACCCGAAAGAGATGTAATGGTAAGGAAGCTGTTACATGATATGTTAGTGTTTGCGATTACAATTAACAAGCCAACTGGGAATTATTCCAAACCTATGATTACAGTGCCAATTAGTGACTCTGGGTAATCAGTTTATAAGCGGTTTATACTAGAAACTTTACGTTTCATCGCATCCGAAAGAAATGGTTCGGGTTTAATCTTATATCTTTAAACGAGCAATTTTCTTATCTCTTTCTCTCTCTCTCTCTATAAATATATACTGTATATACATATATATGTAGAGCATCTCGCAAAAGGCTCTAACGATTTGGAAGAAGTTTCTTATTTAGATAATGTTTTGTTTTTTGAAGTTTACCTGCAATAACGCAATTTACGAAAAAATCAGTAATTCTTATATTTTGTATGTCGTAAATGGTTCTAACGCCATCTCGAAGAGGTTTCAGGTGCCAGTAAGCTTACTGGTGTCAGTTACGTTTCTCTTTGGTTCAAGAAAGGAACTGTTATATATTTAATAATTTAAACGAACAATTCACGTATACTCGCTGACCCATGCAAATATTTTGCATAGTATCGTAATCAGTCACCGAATGGTAATATAACAATGAGGCAATAAATAAATGGAAGTATATTTATAAATGAAAGATTTTTTATTTTGAAGATTAGTAATAAACATCACTTTTGCTGTAAAAAGTCATTATCATTAAATACTACATGTTTATTCCTGAAACATTTAAAAATTAGATATTTAAGAAATATGGCTTTGTCAGATGTCATTTTTTTCCCAATCTTCTTTACTTTACAAAAGGCCTTTGAAAATAATATTAGCAGTTATAATGTGATCATCGTTGACTTTTTAACCGTATGTGTCTTTAACACAAAAATAAATATTAATGAATCTACAAACTCATGAAAAAAGCACGTACAAGTGCCCATACGAAAAAAAACAGGTTCTGATAAATACAATCCTGCCTTCTGAAGCGTCTGACCTTGCGCTTTATTAACGTTCATAGCAAATGTTACTTCTATTGGGAAATGTTTTCTTATCATTTGGAAAGGCACGGTTTAATCAGAAGGTGTGACGTTAATGCGAGGTATGAGCATAATTTTGTCGGAGTGAATGAATTTTGCACTGATGACGTACTCGACCAAGTGAATTACCACTAATCTTGTACCATTAATTAACCCATGATCAAAATTTCTATTTAATAAATTAATAGCATTTTTCTTTAAAAGCAATTTTTGAGGTGGTAAACCAAACAATTTTGGAAATGACTTTAGTTTCATATGTAGATAACGTTTTGATTTTCAAGTTTGTAACTCGATTTCACAAAAAGAGCGGTTCTTGTATTTGTTATCTAGGAAACAGCTACAGCCTCATATCGTAGAAGTTTCAGGTACCAGTAAGCCGGTTCGAGTCCGGCCAAGGGCATGAGTGTTCCAGTGATATGTGTTGTCTATATCGGTGTTTTGTCCGTGTTGGGTTGTCCATATTGTAGGAAAGGAAATACTTAAAGCGTCATAAACACGCTTCAGCTCGCGGTATCGCAGAAGTAGCCGAATAAGATTAGGGGGGGGGGGGCATAGTTGAACTTATAAATATGAATCACCGGTTTGTTTCGACGTATGTTAATACGCAAACTCGTCTGCTTTAAAGAAGAAACTTTCATTTCTAATTCCTGATTTCCACACGTTTTCCACCGTCCAATAACTGTAAAATTTATAAAACTGTAAGAAGGATACTAGGAGTGAAACAGTGAAGTTCTATGTAATTCAAGCACGCAACGATCAAGATATGTTAACATATTCTTAAAAAAATTCTGAACCTCAGCTACAAACTTCGTTTATTCGGGAATTACACACTAAAGCTACCTGGTAAACATACTAGGAGTTTTAATTCTAGAGTATTACCAGATGCTTGGGTAAATTTCTCCAAACAAATTAACATCTCTGCTGGATTTTTACTTCCATCTTTCGCGTCACTTAAACAGAAAGCACTACGAACGGAAAACACTCGCAGAGGATAAGTTAAACATATCAACGACCAGCACACATCAATAAGATTGTGGAATAACTCTTAGGTTCATTGCTATTTTGACTTGAGAATCAGCAATATATATTTTAAAAATCCATGTCCGTTAGTGTCAGCTGTATTAGTTGCGGGGAATGCAGGGAGATGCTGCCATCTGCCGGGCGATTGTGGCACTGTGGAAACGCTGACCGTTTCATTGAAGAAATCGGGATTTCAGAAAAGCCAAACTTTTTTGGTTCTCGTTTTGAGAAAGCCTGCTGGAATATTTTCAGTGACAGTAATTATAGTTAAACTCCATTGAATCATTTTGTTGTGCATTAGTAAACGAAACAAATATTCCATTTAATGAATTTGCCGCTACTAAATTCGGAACTATCATACCTCACGCATACAATCTTCCAGATCTCTCTTTTATTTATTTTGCTTAATTATTTGAATATTTATTATTTATTTATTTATATATTTTGCTGTGACTTTTTACAGCTCTTCGATGTCGTGGTCTTTACAGTAGGGACAGGATGGGATGTAATTAACGGGATAACACTATCAAGGATACATCCCCACTTACACCAGGTGTGATTCGGCTCACCATTGTTCCCTTATATCAAAAATCACTGTTCAAGCAATAGAACTGCTTATCTACTGAGCGCCTAGCTTAGAAATTTTTCTTAAAGCTTGGCAGTTTCGTATGACTAGCGCTGATTCGAATCCTACGCTACAGACATCCTTAAGATGTCGGTGTTGTTGATAAATTTACTTTGAATCTTGTGACACAATAAACTGTATGAATCCTTACCTCAAGTATAGACGTAAATCGACCAATGACGATTTATTTTACGGTATGTATTAATCTTTTGTGTGCTAAATTCATGGCTGTTCAAGAAACAGCCTTCTTCCTACAATTCTACGCAGTAAATATACAAGATGGACTAGTAATAAAAGTGGTTGTAGAAAAACTGTATCAATAATGTTACATTCCAAAAGCTAAACACCTGTCCACACAAGTATTGTTTGATTCAGTATTTTGTTTGAGAAGTGAAAGGTGACCATTGCGTTTTATTGGTGGTCATTCCCTTAATTCATGGTTATTCACTTTCCTTTACTACCAGTGATGTTGGGAGGGGCGGGGGAAGGTGAGGAACACAATGTAAAGAATACTTCTAACCCTTGTGTCATTTTTTTGCAGTTAAAGGAGGAAGCTGATGTGATGTTTGATGTGAAGTTTACACAAACATTAATAGACACCGTAAATGCTCAGAAGCCTCCACAAAGCCTTCAGGCATGTAGATAATTATTGTAATTTTCCATTTCTAGTACCTACATTGAAAAGATTGGGATTCATCGGTATCAAAAGTAACGAAGTTCCAAGAATTTCTGGAGATAATAGTTCTTGTACATTCAGACTCAAGAAACCCATTGCCAATGTCGACTGGGGAAATATCCAAATAGCTCCAAACTTGATGCAAGGAAGAAAGTGGGATGATTTTCAAACAGAGTCAGTGGACTCTGGGTTCAGTTAAATAGTATCACGATAACAGTTCACTATTTAGTAAATAATAAATAGTAGTGATTGAAGTGGTGCAGAATTACCAACAGTCTAACAGTCATAGGCGTGTGCTTGAAACCGAAATATTGCAACCTTACACTTGACGCAGATATTCTTGTTTCACTAGGCTTCTGGAAGTAGGCCTACATACGTATTCGCTTCATAGAATGATCTGCGTGATTTATGAAAGTTTTTTAATTCTTTCTCTAAGTCAGAAGATTCCAATCAATAACCAAAAGCATATTAGCCATTTCAGTTTTAAGGAACACGAGAGGCTTTAACAGTATGAATATCTGTACCTTCATGAATGAAATGTTAGTAATGATGTGTTAAAAAGTACTGATTCGCGATACTAGATGGCTTTGGCTTATTGGCAGTCAACATTTAGAATTCTAGAAACTTCTTTACATTACATATATTGTGCAGTACAAATCAATTAGCGACCTACATCTTCCAGAAGACAAAATACATTTTTTAAAATATTTTTTATTTTTTTCCGTGTAAGATTTCAGAGGATTTTCTTGCAAGATAATTTCTAAGGGCAAAAGTAGAATTTCGGGAATTAATGTAGTTTACCAATCTCTCCTCCTGTTTATTTATTTTTTAAAATGTCTTAAGGAGGAATACCGCATGACAGTAAGAACTGCAGAAACGTTCCACAGTTTTGATAATTAAATTTCCTCTCTTCTCTTTCAAGTTCTGTGCTTCTGTAAGTACCAACGGTAATTCTCCTTCGTTAGAAGGAGCGAGCGATTCGTTTAGTTTATTTATTTTTATTTCTTTGTAATAGTTCAAAAAATTAATCTACATTTTATTCTTCTTTTGTCTGCTTATGCTTCACTTTCCTAAGCGATTGTGGTTAATAGGATTAATAATTTTTCCTTCGATTATATTCAAACAATATAAGCTTCTCAGATTAATTGTAACGAGTGCAGGTTTTCAGCGAGAATTTATGGCAGCACCATAGAACACTTATTTTTGAGCCTGTATAAAATGCTTCTGAAGTTCGTGTCGTAGAAGTTACTCAATAGCCTATAAATGTTTACGAAAATATATAAAGAAAACAACCTTGCTGAACACCATGTGGAATCTAACAAATTTTCCCAAATATAAGGCCACCTTATCATCTTGAGGACCGTAACTGTGAAAGAATCACTATCAAATTTAGAAACGGTAAATAATATTTGAACAACGTGTGCACGAGAAAATGATTTCAAATAAATAGCATCTGATGGAAAAGTAAAGCGTTTCGATGTATTATCGTATTTTTCATCCACAAATCTGAAAGGTCTGAAAAAATCATGAAAGATCGCACGCGTTGAGGGTCTGGACGAAAATTGTTTTTCAGAAAATACTTCAACAACTTTCTCTAATTTACATTTGAATTTACTACAATATACTAAGTTTGTAGTCCACAAAATAAATAAGAGATAAGGATTAATTATTTAAATGAAGTGCTCCGAAAGTGACATATTAAGCTTTGTTAACAGCTTACAACTGAAGCTAGTCAGAACTAGTATGTATCCAAAATATTTTATGGTTATAATGTTTTTAGCTTTTTACCTTTAATTTTGTTCAAAGAGACGTAAAAAATTTCAATATGCAGTGACTTTTAGTAAGAGAGAGTTGTATAGATAGCAAGATGTGAAGGACCTGTCCGATTGGTGAACGCACATGCGAACTTGTTTTATTCATCACGAATCCGATGGCATAATACTATAATAGAGTTTTTTGACGATTTATTAAATTCAAATCATTTGATCATCCCCGTATTTGAAAATTGTTGTGAATATTTCTTCTACGAGAACAGCAAACGGTGCGAAATAACATCGAATGCCGGCTGCATATATTCCTCAAATCTTGCATTACAAGGAATACACTTACAGAATACGTTCCGGACTTTTAATTATGAACTTGTAGCATGTACTTATGTTCGATATCATAATACTCTTATTGAAATGTAGCAAAAACGTTTTTTTTTCTGATCTCCCACGTAATTTGTAATAAATGCTTTTGATATCATTCAGGTATTATCATCACTATATTTATTTGGTAATTCAATTGATAACAGCAGGTTAGGTACGTTTTAAACATAAACTCTCTTAAATGGTGAATTTGTAAAGGCACAAATGTGGAAGATAATCACACATTAAAATGTTCAACGTAATGTACGATCTAGTCTAGGCCATAATGCTGAAATCTTCGAAAACCTGGAAAATTAACAATTATTGCTCTTTCGCTACGATTTTCATATACAGAAGTACAAGACAGCGTCTGATACTAGGTGAAAAAATCCCTTTGCTCTTATCTAGATTCTGCAGTTTTAAGCAGTAAGTAAAAAAAAAAAAGACGAATGAGGAAATTAAGATTCATGTTCATAATAGTTCACAATTACATGAAAAGTTAAGATTGCAGTGAATATCAGATAAAGACAACGAATATAAGTGGCTCAAGAGTATTTTGACAATGGTAGCTCTAAATCTAAAAATGAATGTAACTTTTGACTTTCAGTAACATCAAACACCGACACATTTTATAAATCCGAGAAGATAAGCGGAAATCTTTCGTACCTCGACCAAATAGTTATTGTTGCGATCATGTACGCATCACAACGTATGACAGGGAACAGATAAATTCTGGCACAACCAAAAAAAATAATAATTTGTTGCTAACGTTTAAAAGTAGTTGAATGGGATTTTTCGAGTGTAACATGAAGCAGGAGAGTAGCAACATTTATTTAAGACCTGTATTCACATTTGAAAATAATTTACAGACTATTAGTGAACATTGTAATACAGTCTCTGAAATTGTGGAAAGTAAACGGTAATATATACATTTTTGCACATAAAAATAAGTAAAAGACGGAACAGGATACCGAATTTTAAGATGAAATATATTGATTATAGATATAATATCTAATAAAACTTTGACTGTTCCTAATAGTTGTATAACACTTCTACTGCAGTCGGAAGTTGAATTAAGTGAGAACATGGAAGAGCCGAATTTTTACAATATGCTCGCACAATGAAGATGTGTGCACCTAGTAGCAGGAATGACACCTCCTTCGGCTTCTTTGTTGGCAGAGTTATTCGTATCGGACTGAAACCCTATCCTGGCAGATATGGATACAAAATCCACGTGGATAATAAATACTTGTTTTGAACTAAAAATTCAGTATTAGTTGCTTGGATTTTTAAGACAAAAAGTTCTGTTAGTACACTGTAGATTTCAAGTTTTGTAATTTTTTTAGTAATATCCAACGTTTTTCATAAGTGAGTATACTTGTAGTTATCGGTGTGGAGATCCCCAAGGAATCTTTGGCCACTTAGGATAAAGTATTTTTATTTGCAACCCCATCCTTGTTTATTATGGATATCCTAATCTAACCCAGGGGGAAGTACAATAACATGAGTTCAGATACAGCCACTGGAAAAAAAACGAAAAAAACAACGCACCCAGCCAAACAAAAAATTTCGAATAAAAATGATCATGAATTTTTCTTTTGTATTTATCACAGAAATATTCGTATATGTTTGTTACCCAAGACTGGTTGTAGTTATTTCCAGATTCTCAACTATGGGACGTTCGACTCATCGAATGCTCTAAGTAAAGGTTAACTTTAAAATATATCAGATATTAACTGGAACCGAGAATATCATAAATGTAGACAATCGGAGGATTGACTACTGCAGAGGAGGATTCCTGTTGAAGGCTTTTGCAATAGATTTTGTATCTACTTTTAAAAGACTTACACACAGTAGCTAGAAGTTTATTGGTAAGTGAATTCTTTGCCTGGAGATCTTAGCTATGACATGTACTTCCGGTGAAATCTGATATCTTGTTTTAGTCAGAAAACTGAAAGTTTAGTAAACACGGGAATGTTATTCGTAAATGTTTAGAAACTGCATAATAAGTAACAATGCAAAATGTGGAAGATAAGATAAGTCAAATGGTCGTAAAGAAGAACCGCTAACGCAGTACAATTTGTTAGGCGCTGCTGATTACGTCACGTATGGTATATTTCGCTGCTTGACGCAATGGTGGTAAATGTTGAAAAGGAAATGATTAAAAGTAGTGAAAAAGAGGATTGGATTTATCAGATATTGGTTTCCTATATAGGTAGTGTACCTCCAGAATAAAGAACGTTATTCTAACACATTGCATATAAATGAAGATTATATAATCTGACGTAGTTGAAGTCACAGCTAAACGACACAAGTATGATTGGAAACTAAATTGAATCTCTGGATCAGCCGATGTAGCACTATAGAAGTGAACTGATTTTTGGAAGGTTTCTCTTTTTCCATTGTCATCAGTCTCCTGACTGGTTAGATGCTTTGAGATGATTGCATGGGCTTGGGTTACTTCTTTAGGAGACGTTTCCAGTCCTAAAGATAAGAGGGTGCTCTGGACCACTTCCCGATCCTCCGCTATCCTGTCAGGAGGCCGTTGGTAAACACCAGGAATCGTTCAGTGACCTCGTGCAGACAGGGTTACGCGGAGGAGAAGCTGGAGTTTGACTGAATGAAGCTAGAACGTATAGTCACTTCCAGATCATTTCTTTAGACTTTCTGTATGGAGTAAATTATAACATTCTGTGAAGAAAAAAATTGAAAGTTTTGATTTGCTGGTAATGTTTTTATTTTTATTTGTCTAGAAATAGAGATTGAATCGAGATTTTTCAAGAAGCTTTATGTAAAAAGCAAGGAAATAAAGTCAAATTATTAATTCTGAGTAGGTGATATGGTATATAGCCTATTCAATGCCTCAGATTAACAAGGTATCTAGATTTGGCAAATAAGAAATCAGCTACTTGAAAAACGAATTAGGAGTATTTTATTAAATATCTTTAAACCGCAAGTAGCGAATGGAAATTTGGTGTAAAAAGAAGGGGCATATTTTGAATTTCCATTTCTGTTAAACTATAAAAGATGCAAATATTTACCACACATCGAGATGGTTCAGAGTTTTAGTGTATATATTCGACATGGGCACCTTTTCGCGCGACAAACACGCAATCGGTAGTTCATTTCTTGCCATACACACATTAACTGGTCCTTCGACGACTAGTGCCAATCACATTGCATATGCATGCGTCTTCAACATATTTCTTTTTCCAATCGTAAATCTGCTTATGACGAAGTGGCACTTTGCTGAAATTACGACAGATTGGACGCTGCACATCAACAATGCATTCACACTAAGCGACTTCACCTGTGGCCTCCACGTAAACAGACAACAGTGTCGTTGGCGACAGCAAATGGAAATAATAGAGAGGGGTCACAAACATTGAACCCTCCTCTAGCCAGTGATGTGTGGCACGTATTTGTATCTTGTGTAGTTTGCGAGGAGACTGAAGTATTGGTCAGCAGGAAACAAGAATGTGAAATTAACATTAAGGAAACCAAATGAACGGAGCTAGCCCAAGAAGATATACTTAGATATATGGGTGGAATAATAAGGCAGAAGGTGGCTGTGAACCAAAGGCGAAAGCCAGAGAAAAAGCTGGATGGAGCAAGTGGAGAGAAGTTGCTGGAGTGATATAAGGATGCCAAAAAACTTGGAAATATAAAGTATATACGACTATGGTAAGTCCAGTTATCCTTTATGGGTCAGAAACATGGGTTTTACATGAAACAGTGGAAACCCACCCGAAGAGGACGGAAATGAGGGCGCTAAGGTGGCTGTTAGTTATTTCTCTGACAGGCAGACTTCGAAATGAAGAGATAAGAGAAATAGCTGGAGTGGCTACTATTAGTGAAGTCATCAGAGAAGGAAGATTAGGGTGGTACGGTCATGTCATGAGAAGACATAATCAAGAAAGCATGGTGTATGCCTGTGGAAGGAAAGAAATCCAGCGGCAGACAAAGGATGAGGTGGAAGGATCTACTTAAGAAGGACCTCGTGAACATAAGACTGAAAGAATACGACGCTGAAGGTCGGGAAATGTGGAGGAAACTCATCAAAGCAGCCGATCCTTAATGTTGGGAAAAGGTAATGGTGAAGAAGAATATAGTTCCCTGTGAGAAATAAGAATGCAAAAGCTTCTTTTTGAATAAGCTTACACTTTAAAACAAACTAAGGCCTACAATAGGAGTGTTTGTTTAAGGAAAAACATGTTGTGTATGTGAGCGAGTGAGGTGGTGGATGGCAGCCAGTACGGAGCCTGTGTGGAGGCTGGCCGGCTGGTCCCGGTGGCTGCAGCCGCCGCCCACGGCAATTACCAGCGGCCACGCAGCGCACGACCGCCTATAATCACCCGCACACACTTTAATGATGATATTTTGGGCACTAGTGTTGATTCCATTTTCTTCCACTTAAGATGGTGGCCGTCGATTCCGGCGGCCCGTGTGCTGAGGGACAGGTTTATTAACTGGCCCGGCCGTGCCGTCTGCCGCAGATCGGCGATAAGCACACACACACACACACCCACACACACACGCACACACACCGCTCCCCTGCCGGCAGCTTCTCTCCACCCACAAACAACAACACGTGAGTCCTCAAATGAACCACTCAGTGAATCAGTTCGCACGTTCCCACAGGACAGCATTTGAGGGGTTCGAATCCCGGAATTTTCTCGGAGTTTCAGTACTGACACTTGTAATATATACGCTACGACTCCAAGTATATAATCTTTAACTCTTAAGTTACAATCATCTTTGGTCCGCGGGCGCTGCCAGGGTAAGAGAGCAATGAAGCCGCAAGGTGTGTTGTTGGTTTTGTGATCGCTGAGATGATGTAAAGGTGCGAAGTGTATTGAAAATGCGAGGGTGTTTAATTATCTTAATTTATTAAACGTTTCTTGTTGTTGGAGTATATGTGTGGTTCTTTTTATTATTATTTAACATCAAATCCAACCAGCTGTATAACATCATTATACACAGGAGAAAAGGAAGCATCGGCAGGTCATAATCTGGCTTACTCTGTCGGGGGAATTGATAACAGCCAGGTTATATTTGGCGACTTCTGGCAAGATAAGTTTCAAGAGGCACGAGAAGGTTATACACTGGTGACTGTAACGAAACGAACCAGATTTTTGACCCGGCCATCCAGATTTCGATCCCTCGAAATTATTCCATGGTAACGATGGGAATGTGTTTTCACGAACCTATGTCCTATTTCATTCCAGCTACTTAGCACAAAAATTTATCCCGCTGCCAGGAAGACGTGAATCCTCGTTTCACTCTCGATTACTTCTCTTATATCTCGATTCCAGTTTACGTGAATCACAAAAAGAGGTGGAATTCATTCAGTCTAAAACTTCAGTAACTGACGTTTATGAAAAGTGTCTCAGTTTCATATTTAATGTTCGATAAAACGGTTTTCTCAAAATTATTTCTCCTGCTCAGAATAGAAGATTTGAAGTCTGAAAGCCGAGTGAAATAGAAAAATAAAAGATGACAAATGATGTTAAAGAATTTAGAAGCAATAAATTTCGTTATGGCGCATCAGAAGTTTTTGCTAGACCACCACGATGAACTTACTGGAGAAAATAGTTCCACTGCTACGAATTGTCATTCACGTCAGCATCTATACACTGATTTAATTACCATATCTCGATAATATTCATTATTTTCATCCGCGTTCCACTACTAAGTTTGTAACTGGTCCCTATTCAACTACATTTCCATTTCAGAAAGCATTAAAAATTTCATCCAATATTTTCCCTCTACTGTGAGAATTTAATGTCATCATCATTCAACAGCAAAATTATTCTAGTTTACCTGTTAATCATAGTGACGTAGAATGGAACCGTCAGGCTTAACTTCACCATCCGACGGACAAATCACGAACATCAGTGTCCTATGACTTCATCCACTATCGTAAATCTATTTGCAGCTGCACCTAATTTCAAATAAGCAGGAAAAGAAAAGATTTTGGAAATCATGGCTAGTTGTCTTTTAGGTGTTACCTGTATCGAAGTGTCCATAAGAAGATAAAATACTTCCTCTCTGAACGCCTTGTCCATGTCCGAGCGTAAGTGGTTACCATGGGAGATGTTCATGCCTCCATGGGAACGTCTGGGAAAAATAACTGGGGTGTTTGTTACCCGTTGCTTTCCCCAGTCTGACAGTATTCGTAAATGTTGTTGTAAGGGTCGATGATTGTAAAAGTGTGTGTGTTGTGTGTAGAGTTTTTTGGATGAGAGAGGAAAGTAGGGACAGGGTGAAACCCGATACCGGTCAATTCAGGCCTACTCTTTCGAAAGACGCGAATGGAACCGTCAGGCTTAACTTCACCATCCGACGGACAAATCACGAACATCAGTGTCCTATGACTTGAATCCATATGCACTGCGGAGAGGATTGGCATTTAACCTGGGAGTAGGGTGCACGACCTAGTGATTGGGAATTGAGCATCACCGCCTCCCGTACCCTGCCGGCAAAGTTCTGATAGTGAAAATTTCTTTAACCACCAGGACTCTTACCAACTAATCCCATCTCAGCGCCGGACTCCACCACATTGCCGCAGCCAACAGAGCCAACGAGCGGCCTGATAAGATACTACGATATCATTTTAAGTATCCTTTACATCGTTCTTTAATTCTCCATTAACAGAAAATGACGATCTAAAGCCTGACGAAGTTTGAAATATACTGAAGATTTTCTTTATAGTTGACACTGGTGGCTCACTTCACTGATCAACGTTAGTCTGCCGGTGAACTTACAGCGGAGGATGCATCCAAATTTCTGTCTCCCGTCAGGTATGTAGAATTATCTCTTAATAGAAGCTAGCAGTGGATTACCAGTAATGCTAGTTTCAGGATGGCTGACCACATGTGTTTTGTAGTTATTATGGTCCCTGGTATATTTCACGTCACTCTTACGAACCTTTATGGAATCAGTAAACAATAATTTAACTGCAAATTAGTTTTGTCGGACGTGATTTGTGGAAACCCGAGCACTTATTTAAGCGCAAGAAATATTTAATGTTTAATTTATTCTGTAAGATTTTATCGCAAGCAGACATTCATCAAGGCTGGAATTGAGTGAACTCAGTACCTAACAGATCAAAGGGATTCAGAATCGAATAAGCTTTCCAAGTTATTATTTGATGATCATTGAAAATACAAATATATATTTAGCGGACACATTAAACAGGATAGTAACCACCGTCGTCAGTAATTCGACAGTGTATTGCTGAATACGTGATGCCAATTCGAAGGTGATCCAAAAGCGTACATTGTGTCACCCACCAAGATGACAAGATGAGGTAAGGGTGAATCTCATCGTTTCAGCCCCTGTGCATCAGGAATGTGCTGTGGGCGCCACTGTGGCTCGTGATTGGTGGCCACGTGCCCTGAACTTTGTGTGTCTGGGGAGTATAGCAGGCGCTACCGGATACAAGAAGGCTGCGGCCCCATTGGTTCCGCTAGTGCAGGCATCGTAAACCGTGGCAGATACCGGCGCTTTTTACCTCAGCTGCCCGCTGCCTCGGTGGAATTTTGTTTCTCCGGAGCGTTAAAGAGGTAATAAACAAGGAACGGAATCTCCGTGCCAGTCTGTTTCAGCCATTCAAATCCATCGCGCAGGTCATTTCCAATAGTATTTGTTCTTCTCCCTTTATGATGAATAATTAAAGTTCAGGAATGAATAACTGCTGAATTTCATTATGTGACTTGTGTAACTAAACTTTTGACTGACGTCAGTAAGTGGTTAAATGAGGGGAAACTAATTTAATTTCTTCCGTGTACAGCAAAAATTTAAAAAATTAAAAGTGCGAAAATTGACAGAAAAGTTAAGCATAAGCATACAAAATTTGAATTGATGAAACTTGTACTCGTTAATAAGTACTCCAAAAATCAATTTACAACAGATATATATGCCTTTATTAAATTTTTTTCTCTTTATTTCACTTGGTTCAGAAATGTTGTAAAATCGCTAAAGGTATGTGCATAATGTCCATGTGATATTCTAGTACTCACGTATATAAAGCATATTCTCGATTTATGTCACTTATGATAAAAATATTATATGTAGCGAGAAAGCACTTGCATCATTTCTTAAGCGATTGAAATTAATTACAACACAATATAATAGTTGTACATAATCCTGACGTAACTTAGTGGAGAGAATATTGATTAATCATAACATCTTTCAGCACCTAAAATCATTTATGCTGAAGAACGTATCTACAACTTTACAGTTACTTTCAACAGCAGGTTTTTTTGCATATTTTTATTTCAGACTTTTAATTTAGTCCAAGAGATATATTCATAGAAGTAGTACTTAAATGTTTGTTGCAATTACTTTTATTTATATTACAGATGTGTCAAACGTATCCTTAAAATAAGTTTGTATTCATTCGTTTCGTTTTATTTTGTTCTGTTTATGGCTCTACGCCTCGTCGACGTCGTGGTCATTAGAGGCGGGGTGGGACTGGAAACAAGGAATGGTAAGGAATTCGGCCATGGCTTTTTTTTTGAAGGAACATTCCGGCATTCGCCTTTAGTGATTTGGGGAAACCATGGAAAACCGAAATCTCGTTGCCCGGAAGCGGATTCGAAGCGGCGTACTCCCGAATGCGAGGCCAGAACTTTAACCGTTCACCCACAACGCTCGGTGTAAGTTTTCTAAAGCGTCCGGAATCCAACAATTCATCTGTAGTTCTCATTAATTACTAGCTACTTCCAGTGTTTTCGTCCACGCAAATCGGAGAGCCTTTCATTTTCCCCTTTGCTTTTAATAAACCATTATCATCAATTTACCACCATCTGGCATGAACGATGTGATGAGTCAACATCAGGGACAATGTCAACAGAAGTGGTTTTGCGAATAGCATCCAAGTAATCTGAATACGTACATGCATTGTAAATGTTCATCATTAATTTACTACCCTTGAAATATTATATTTAATCCAGCAATACTCGTATTTTCATTCGCTGGTTTTTCGTTGGTAAGTAATTTCTTTTGAAGGTTTCTGTCTCGGTTCATTTCCTTAACATGTACAGTGTTCTGTCGCTTTTCTTTTGGTTTGTATATAGCGTTGCTCTTTGTTGGTTTTATGTAAGTGTTAATATTAACAGAGGTCTTTTGTGTTACAGTGTTCTAGACAAGTTATTAACGGATTTGTTGACCTTCGCGCTGTCCGGTAGAAACTTTCATAGTCCAATGGACTATAAATTATTCAATCATTGTCAACATTTTTGCTATATTAATCTACATGAAATTTATCAACAGATCATATACAAACTGACTACGAGACGAAAAGTATCCAGTGTATTAGCCGGTGGCATATGCTATCATAATTTGTAGTTCCACTGAAATCTGTAAATTAGTTTTCAGCTCATACAGACAAAGGAACAAAAATTTACGAGTTTAGCTTCTCTGTAAACGGGAACTGTGTTACTACTCTGTATAAAATGCGTCCTATTTATGTTAAATCCCGAGCGTGTTGGGTCAGTGGTAACGATCTGGCCTCGCATTTGAGAGGACGTGGGTATGAATCCCCGTTCGTTCATTCGGATTCTGGTTTTCCATGGTTTCCCCAAATCACTTCAGGTTAATGACGGGATGGCTAGTACAAAAAGTATGGTCGAATTCCATTCCATGCCCCCAGTCTTTTCCTGCCTCTAATGACCCGTAAATGCAGCGATATTCGAAACCGGAACTGTAAATTTTGATGGCAAACTCATTATCCATGTAGCAGTAGACGGATTCAGCTCACCCGCCAAACTAAAACCAGAATGTTTACGGTTTTTGCCTTTGAATGATAGCAATATTTGTTACTAATCGAGTATGTTAACCGGTGACATAAGCCAGCACTATCGGCAGTTTCTTTAATTCCTGTTAATTAGTTTTGGCATGGAGCGTGGACAAACAGATAAAACTTCAAAATTTTACTTTTTTAGTATCTCTATCATTACCAGTGTACACTGTAATTACTCATTTTGAAATAAATGTGGTGTACAGATACAATTGATGCTACAGTTTTATAACGTTACATTCCTATAGATTTTTTTTATGTATTTTTATGGGCAATAGTTCCCTTTCACATAAAAAATATTTTTTCTCATTATGTGGAAGCGTTTTTCAAGTACTAAGGTGATTTATTCAATAATTTACATTTCTTAAAAGAAAATTTATAAAACTTCGGAAAGTACCCATAAAAATAACAGTATGAGTACTACTTTTTAAGTAACAAATAGAAAAGAAAGTACCTGCGAGAAAGAACCGGAGGTCTCTTAGCTGAAAGCTAGACTTCCAACGAATAGTATATTCGGCCATACGCCGAATACCGAATATTCGGCAGACTTCCTGGCCGAATAGCCGAATATTCGGCCGGAGTGAGCCAAAATCTGTATTGCTGTGCTTGTCTCTCGCCCGCCTGTTAAAGCAGAGTTACCTCCCACCATTCTGTGCCTGTATTAACAAGCTTGAAGTATGGCCTTAAGTATCTACGTTGGATTATTTATGACATTATTTTTTTTTCTTAAGAATAACATCCAATGAGGTGTGAAGATGGAAAAGCTTTCTTACGATAGTTCATAATACGGGATAAGCAGTTCGTATAACCTTCTTAAGACCGAATTGCTGATACCACTTTCTGAAATGCCCCCTACATAGTACGATAGTGATTACTTCGATCAATAATCTTCTTGTAGTGTGATATGCCATTCTTCACTATATGGATCGATAACGGAGTGCAGTATCTCCGTAGTCACAACATCCTCATACCTCGTTTTTAAATCTGCGAGAAGGGCATTTAGAACCAAAGTTGAATTTAGGTCGAAACGTCATCATCCTCAACATTTATCAGTTACAAGTTGGAGAACTGGGAAGATTCGTGGGTTCCGTTTTGTTTGAATATATTAATTCTGACAAGAAAACCTAAAATTATGGTCTTAGTTTTATTAAATTCAGACTATCACTTTATAACCGCAAGTCAACACAGTTAAAATTAGCAAATACATCTGTTAAATAAGCCGTGTAGGTTTTCATTTCATCTGTACTAAAAGCTTGAAATTACTTTACTAAATGCCTGAACTGAAAGTGGATAGACCCCCCGTTTTCATTTCTTGGATTCCCAAATTTCCTTGTTACTCACACGGAAGTCCCTGTAGGGTCAATATCAACCACCTTGGGAATCATTGCTCTATTTTTAGATATAAACTTCACCACCCTCACCAGATCGTCATCGCACCGTCACCGTCTAAGTAAACCAAACTAATAACTGTAGATGACGGTGGGTATCGGCCGTGTGTCGGACGGCTATGCGACGCGGTGTCGTTTGAACCAACTTCAATCGACTGAGCGCCAACAAAAGAAAAACACTCGGCGTGGTGGCGGTGCACCCGACTTTTAGTTTGATTGTGCAGCGTTAAGCAGTCAGTTTACTTCGTGTTGATTACTTTAAAAGTGAAGTTGTGTGACAATCATGGCTTCTAAAAAGAAGTCACCTATATGGACATACTTTGAGTTCGAATAAAATGATATGAAAACTGTTGTGTGTAAATTGTGCGAAACAAAAATTTCTCGAGGTGGAGTTGGCAAGAAAGCAACTACATCAGGAATGGTAAACCATCTGAGAAATAAACACAACAAAGAATACCGTAAGTTGCAGCCTACGCTTCCTAAAGGGCAAGTATTTACGGATCAAAATATGGGTGCAAATAAACCTAAGACACCAAAAAGACAGTTTAGTCTTGAAGAATGTACTGAAATACCTAAACAATGGGATATTAATGATCCCAAGGCTAAAAAATACCATCGTTTAATTGGCGAAATGATAGCACTACGGTAGAAAGGGCTGGTTTTAGAAGACTGTTAAATAGCGCTTTGCCTCGGTATAATATACCATATCGCCCTTACTTTTCAAACAAAATAATTCCAGAAATACATCAAAAGGTAGTAAAGACAATTGAAAAAATGCTTTCAGAGACTGATTTTATTTCCGTCACATGTGACATGTGGACGTGCTTGCATAATCACATTAGTTTTTTTTTTTTAAGTTTTACTGCGCATTTTATTGATCGTGAATTCAATGTCAAACATGTCGTTCTGAGCATCAAGCATTTTGAGGGGCAGCACGCTGCACAAAATATTGCAGTTGCTCTGCAAGAAGTAGCAAGTTTTTGGGACAACCTGCTGGCAAAGATTTATGCCGTCAGTAATGCAGGGTTGGTCTCAGTTCGTTGTTTCATTCATACTCTCCAATTAATTGTTGTCGATTGTCTGAAAGTTCAGTCAGAAGTGATGAAAATGATAGCTGCAGGAAGGAGGATCGTGACTCATTTCAATCATTCCGGTATTGCGCAAGAAAAACTGCTTGCAATCCAAAAGCAATTGGTCTCCCCGAGCATGAATTGGTGCAAGATGTCAGTACGCGGTGGAATTCCACATATTAAATGCTTGAAAGGCTAATGGAATAAAAACGTGCAATTTCAGTGTATCTCGCGGACTTCAATATTGCCAACTTGACTGCTGCTCAATGGGAGCTTTTAAGAGCAACTTTTGAGATTACTACAACCATTTGAAGAACTAACAAAAATAACCAGTTGCGGATATGCATGCATTTCTGAAATTATTCCGTATGTTATTACTCTAACGCGATATTCCGATAAAACTGGCACATCAGAGCTAACAGACAACTTAAGCCAAGTGAGACTTGTCATTTAACAAGGGTTGAACGAACGATTTGAAGACATTGCCACAAATAAAAATGATTTGTCGGCAACCGCTTTCGACCCTCGCTTCAAAATGAATGTTTTCACCAGTCAACTGCAAAGAGAAACAAGCAGCGACGGCGCGAATTCGTCCCCTATTTAGTCCAAGAGGATGACGGAAGAGACGGGTCACAGTCATAGTACACACTCATCTTTTATGGATTGTTTTGAAGAGATTGTTCCAGAGGACAGTACGATCAATGCAGGGACATCACAAGAAAAAAATGCGGTTGAAACTGAAATTGATGTTTATTTAAATATTAATAGTATATCGTGGCATGATAATCCGTACATTTGGTGGCAAGCAAGAAGAGAGAAATTTCCGTGTTTGACAAAGCTTGCAACAAAATACTTGTCCACGCCAGGAAACAGTTTTTATTCGGAGCGGCTTTTCTCTGAAGCTGGAAATGTCTACGAGAAGAAAAGAAGTAAACTATTACCTGACAAAAATTAGTATTTCTGCATCACAATCTTCCACTCCTAAATTTCAATTATGATTCCAGTGAATAGGTATTTAATATTTTTGTTTGCTTTGACATCGTGTAAGTTGACCATGCGTGATTATTTTTTGTAATTGTAAGTTAAATACATTACCATGCAATGAATCAATCGTTTTATTTTACGCAATTATCTAACTAAAAAAATCCTAAGTATTCGGTATTCGGCCGAATAGTACCTAGATATTCGGTATTCGGCCGAATAGTAAAAAAGTGGCCGAATAGGCCGAATACCGGATAGTTGCCGAATATTCGTTGCAAGCCTACTGAAAGCTTGTACTTGACAGGAAGATGCTTTTCATAAGATGTTTTGAAATAATTACAAAACAGCCAAAAGAAATCACAGCGCAAGCTTTAGAATGACAGAAACTGCGCCTCGCTTTGTCGAGAGGTGTCAAAATCCAGCGCACTCCTAACTTCCGTGCCCTGTCCACATACCCGCCGGTGAAAGCGCAGCGCGAAAATTTAAATTCGTCCGCTTGTAATATACTGTAAACTATCACAGTTTGTATGCAATCTGATCGACTTTTTTAGTTTTAGAGAAATATTAAAGCACATGAGACACAGCAATTAACGTCACACTCAGACGTGCTGCAGAGTAAAAGTCAGAGTACGTCGAGAATTTTTGTTTTGTTTATTGCTTTACGACGTCGAGGGCATTTGAGGCGGGAAATTTGGCGGGTAATCAACGGGAATGAATTCGGCCATGCCCTTCCGAAGAAACCATCCCGGCATTCGTCGGGTGTGATTTGGATAAAACATAGGATGACCGGACCGGGTTTCGAATCCGCTTCCTCACCTCCTAGCTCATTATTGTCTTGGTGTACCTCACACGAACAAAGGAACTCCGTAAATGCAGCGATATTCGAAACCGGAACCGTAAATTTTGAAGGCAAACGAAATTGTCGATGTAGCATTCGACAGGTTCAGCCCACCCGCCAGTGCGGCGCAGTGGGTTAAGGCGCCTCGTACTGGACCTGGTATGAGCCCGCGCCTCCGCTGCCGGCCGTGCTGATTGCAGTTTCTAGACGGTTTTCCACAGCCATCCAGGTGACTGCCACGACGCTCACAGTGGTATTTGACTCAAAAAAGCCGATCAAAAAGTAAAAAATAAAATTAAAAAAATCAAGCAAATTTCAAGATCCCGTATGTATCTGACTATAGGCAAATGTCAATAGAACAACAGCCCGCTATGTTTTTTAGATAAGTTTCATTACCCACCCCGTGAACATTTGTCTTCTGAGCACATTGCAAGACGCACTTACTGTTACCAAGCAAATACATGAAAATTATAAGTTGTACCATTTTAATTTGTAAGTGATGTTAAGTGAGTAGAGTTGATTTTAATGATGAATATTGGACAGCCAAGTACCTAGAATTCAAATAATAGTAACATCATCCAAAAGTGTCACACAACTTTATTTCTGTACATTTTTGCATGCTGGCTCGTTTTGTACTCATTTTTTATCACGAAAAGTCTTAAAGAGTGTTTTTATTATATTTCCCGACCATTCCTGGGTCTGATTTCTTGTAGGGTTTTAGTTTAGTGTACTATCTTGGAATGTAATTGAAAACTAGGTGCCAAAAATCTATTTATTCGAAAAAATTCTAGCTTCTTTAAAATAAAACAAACTTACCTTTTTTGTCACATTAATTCATCTATGATTTTATTTGCTATGGACTCTTCTGATATCAAGCTCTTGACCCGAAAAGTTATTTATGATATGAGTAAACACGAGAAAGGAAATAGTTTCGTGCAAAAGTTGGAATTAGTCGAGGAAAATATTTTAAATCAATCGACATTCACGGCCGAACATACGCAACACTTCGATCAAAAGTTTTCAAGGCTTAAATTGAAAATTAAAACAAAATGGCAGGCTGCTAAGAGAACCAAGAGTGTATTTTTAAAGAAATACCATGATTGTTTACTAGGATGTATGGAAATCCCTATAAAATCTAATCCGTCCAATGTGGGTCAGTCTTGAATATCTTTCGATGATTTGACTGATTCTAGCAAACAATATCCGCAGAGATTACAGGTTTTAACAAAACATTGATTTTCAGGTTTTCTACTATTCCGTGAATATCATCTAGTGGGAACAAGATAGACACACACAAAAAAATTGCTCCCCACAAAACAATTAAGATGTACATTGAACTGTATTCGTGGCATCCAATGTCACCTACACTACACGAAGTATTGATTGAGTGTACAATTATAACAGAGTATGCACTTTTACATTTAAGCACTCTGTCCGAAGCAGCAGCAGAATCTTGAACCATTCAATTTAGACAATTTAGGGAGAGGTCCATAGACAATTTAGCCATGTTCAGTGCAACTCAGATGTCATTAATAGGCTTTTATTGACTTCAGATCCGTATTTGAGCTTCGTAAGGTAAAAAAGAAATAAATCATTCAACCAAGAAACTATTAAAATATTACTTTAATGGGACCGGAGTACTCAAGAAGAGAACAAGCCAGAAGATGAAGCTTCCGGCGAAGAGGGATGAGACGGTTCGTCAGAATGATATTATTTTAGTGTACATGTATGATTATTGCTTAGGTATTTTGTAAATACTCTCTTAATATGTAATAAAGTGTGTATTCAAAGCATGTAGTCTTTATGATTACTCCTACTTCATAGCTGTATGTTCTAATACACAAGAAAACGAAATAAAAATACAAATTACGTAGAAATAATTTTGGTCGGCTTTTTGTATCAAATGCCCCTCCCTATGTGCGACGGTCCCAAATCTCCGCCTCATAAACAATACATTCCATAAACAAAAAATACAATTATCACCCACGGAACAGTTACACATTTTGGAGACAGATGGCAATATTTCGCTTTCTTTATTAGCACGTAGTACGACTCGGCAGCGGGTGTATAATGCTAGCTGTCACTAAGGGCTTGCGGCGGTAAAACCAAATCACCAAATTTAATCATGCTGACGATGATTGAAACATATCGAAAGAAACCGACCTTCAGTATTGGGAAAAAGTGACGAAGAAAAAGAAATATCAACAGTATTATCCTGAGCAAATTTCTGAACTAATCTTTTTTTTTTTTTTTTTTTTTAGCTGCTTAACGTCTCTTAATAGCGAGATCTTTAGAGACGGCAAAGGATGGGGGGCAAGGAATGGGAAGGAATTCGGTTGTGGCCTTTTGAAGGAAGCATCCCGGCATTTGCCTGGAGTGATTTGGGAAACCATGGAAAAATCAAATCTGGATACCCGGACGGGGATTCGAACAGGCGTCTTCCCGAATGCAAGGCGAGAACGCTAACCATTACGCTCGGTTTGTTAAGAAAAACGTGACTTATATTAGCAGTTTTCTTTTTGACAGTTCCCTTTTTTCACCGTTTTCTTGTCGCCAAAGAACTAGAGTAATAACTTTAATCTCTCGTTTGGCAATTTCCGTTGGTAATTAGGCGGCTGGTGCAGACATGTTTTGCTGCTAAGAGCTTGTGTCGGCACGAAGGTGGCTGACAGCTTCCGTGCGCTGGTCATGCACTGGCGCATTGTCCGGATATCGGCTCGCGTGCCCGGAATAAAGCGGCTTGCTCGTTGTGACGGGGCGGGGCAAAAAACCGCCGCGCAAGCGACACACACACAGGCGGCCCGGCCGCTTTTTGTTTCACGTAATTGTCACGAAAATACGACTCCGGAACCCTCCACCCTCCGCATACAACAGTCGCATGCCGCATGAAAGATAGCGACTGACATATGTTTTACCTTTGTCCTTCAATTCCTTTCTCTGCCCACCCGTGTTGTCAACTCTTCGGTTTCTCCGAAATTGTCTTTGTTGCGACGGTCGCCCGTCCACAGCTGGTATGTATTTTTTAAAATACTCTTCAAAGCCTTTCCATTGGGGCCCTCTAATTACAGTGCCACACGGTATAAAGTTTGATGCATATCTAAAAAAACGTTTTGCCCCGTGGGAACTCAATTCTCAGGTTACGCGCTTGTGTACCTTTGTCGGACCCGCAGACTTAAACACGTCATCAGATAGGCGGCGCCCAAAGAAATTTCAAAGCCGTTATGCACTACGTCCCACGCGTAGACGCGTAGACTTTGAATTTTATATCTGGAATAGGATAAAATCCATATCTAGAGTTCCTAGTAAATAAAGTACTTTATCTGTAGGCCTACATGACATTAATCATCAGATCATATACAAACTGACTACGAGAGAAACATATCCTGAGCCACCGATACAACATTAAAGAGAGTTATACACACAATCCGTCTGTCTTTTACCGTTCGGTTACTTTTCAAAATATGTTATTTGTCTCGAAAAAAAAGTGTGCTATGTTCTTGCTAATGATACACAGTGTTTACTTGTCAAATTTCATCGCAATTGGATTAGCAGTTTAGTCGTGAAAACTTAAGTAACAGACAGAGATAGAGAGTTACTTTCGCATTGGTAATATTAGTGTAGATTATTATAACAGTATTTAGACTGAAGACATCAAGTAATCGTTTACAGCACAACAGACAGTTCATCTAGAGATACCGGGCTGTATGTTACGAAGTTCTCTCGCATGGAAAATGGTCACAGCCAATATTTTACTCACTACTATTTGCAGTTACTCCATTTCGGACCACATTTTATATCTATTCTCTGCGCTTGAACCCAAAGCTGCTACCTACAAAAACTTACCTCTCGTCTACAAATTCCAATCCCTAAAATAATGAATACATATTGTAGCCTACCCCTCATTTTTCTCGACTTATCTGTGCTATAATTGTGACAAAAATGCTGAAGTCGGTTTCCTAACAGGCTCTTTTCATTTTTTTTCTTGAATTTTCTTGAATTTGATTTATAAAATATTTGAACTTTTTTTTCTGCTTCATCCTGAGTATTGTTCTTTCTCTGATTTCTCAATTCCAAAATTTTCTGTGATCTAATGTTTTCAGTCAGCTTCTTTCCAGATACCTAATATTCCTTTACCAGCGTTGATTATCTCTGTCTTTAGAGCGTTCCTTTCCCTTTAAACTTAATCATAGATCCACTTCTACAATCAATGCAAATTTTTGTCTCATGTGACATTCTTTCAATTTGTTGACTTAAAATTTATTTTACCTTTCATGCTTCTTTATTCTGTTGAATTTCAGCCTGTAATTTGTAAGTATCACATTGTGGTCGCAGTCTGTATCAGCTCCTGATTGTGTGTTAAAGTCTGGAATCTTATTTCTTAATCTCTGTTTTACAATGAAATAATCTATCTGTTATCTACCATTATTCCAAAGGATGTTTGCAGGCGTATATTCTTTGTGCATGACTTTTTATATTGTGTTCACTATGTTCAGGTTATATTTTTTATCGTTCATTTCTTTATTCTACACTGTATTACCCTCTTTTCATTCTCCACTACTCCAAACCAATCAGCCAAAATTATTAAATTTTGTTGCCATCTCACATATTGGATTAGTTCTTCAGTTTCACTGTATATATATATATATATTTTAAATTTTGACATCTTCCGCCAGTGACGTTAGCATATACACTAATTTTGTTCTTAATGGTGGATACACACCAGAACGAGGCAACGCACATACGGCTCCGAGGAGAGGATATCAGTGTGTACGTGTCGCCGAGGCGCGGCAAACCACCTGCGGCCTTTCGCCGGACGACTGAGGCTGTACGAACGTCATCCGTCATGAGACGGTAGTTCAAAGAGAATTCGGGAGTGCACCGCACGCTATGGAAACGGGTATTTGCAGTCGTGCGTCTGCCTCGCTTGTTCACTCAGCCGCGTTGGCACTCAGTCATCGTTTAAACACACTGTTCGTTGGAATTAAATAAAATCACTATATTTCAGTTAAGAAATTTTTCGTAATTGTTTCGTTTCGTCCTGTTTTTAATCATGAGTTGGGACAGCGAAATGATGCTCCCTTTTATTGAAGGGTAATAAAGACGTCCCATATTGTGGGACGATAAATTTTATCGTAATAAAAAAAGAGGAAGCTTGGCGCGAAATTAGTGCACTTGTTTGAGAAGATACTGAAATTTTGAAAACAAAAAAAAAACAAAAAAGATACATTACGACGAAACACAACATTCATCTTCTCAAAATATCTAAATTAAGAACGAATCACAAATTATGGTATCCCAGAATGTCTAGTACTATTCTGGAAACTACAACGCTTCCAGTGTGAGTTTGCATTAGTCTCCATTTTTACAATTGTAAAATATTAATTGTATAGCTCTGCATACTTTTGGTATAATTCTTGAAATCAGCTGCTTAGATGCGTTGAAAACATATTGCAAGCTAGTAAATGAATCATCAGTTGCCAAATATCTCAATATAATGGATAACTTTTCTCCAGCGGTTACTGGTTTTCAAAAATTTGTAACATTCTTCGAAATTTTCTCCCGAATCGACTCTAATACAAATATATAGTCAGCGGATAATATTCTTGCAAAGTTTCGAAAATGCCTACTTCTTCCATCATACTGTTTAAAAATAATTTTCCACTAGTTAGCATTCTATTTCAGTGGACCGGTTTTTTGGGACATAGTTTTCGAAGAATTGATTAATCTACTGGAGGGGCTGGATGACTTACTGGGACTGGTTGCCTATGCAGACGACTTGCTGTTATTGATTGAGGGTCGGTCCAGACAAGCTATAGAGAATATAGCTAAAGTGGTGATTGAAAAACTCCAAGCATGGTGCTCAGAGGCAAAGCTTAGTCTCGCGCCAAAGAAAACTCAGATGATGGTATTCAAGGGAAAACTGGAACGTAACCCTACTATCAAAATGAATAACATGAACATAAAAAGAACACCGACAACCAAATATCTTGGCGTCACCCTGGATGAGTCTCTGAACTTTGCATCACATATTACTGAGACGTGCGAAAGGGTTAAGGCTGTGCTCAACAAATTTATCAGTATAGGCCAAAAGGAGATTTCACCTTTCTAACACTTCGATAAGAAGATACCACGATGCTATCCTAGCATCTCTGGTAGGGTACGCGTCCAGTGTCTGGGCGCACAGACTTCGACTGGTGAAACCTAGGGAGGAGGTCCTAAGAGTGCAGAGAAGTGTGTTGCTGCGATTGAGTGGAGCCTACAGTACTACCTCCACAAATGCCCTACCAATTGTCATAGGTGTATGGCCGTTGGACCTCGAAATCAGAAGAAGAGGGGCCATATACTGGTTACGAAAAGGAAATCAGACCAGGGTGCAAGAGATTGTGGGAACAGTTGCACAAAAATGCGCCAGAAGTCAGCGCCGCACTTCTCGCTGAATGGCAGGAGCGTTGGGACAATAGTGCCACAGGCAGAATATACAGTGAGTTTCCGAACATACAAGAACGGCTGCAACTTGAATACTTTCATCCCACACCAGGCCTTATACATTATCTCACGGGGCACGGCCCATATAACAGCCTACTGTGTCAAAGAGGGCTGAAAGAAACGAGCTTATGTGAGTGCGGGGCAGAAGGAACCCCCGAACATGTAGTGTGGTCCTTCCCGATAACAGAAGAAGTAAGGACGCCGGATGTCAACATAATACGTAGTAGATCAACGCGAGACATAATTCTAGATGAGCGATCATGGATTATTCTCGATAATCTGGCGAACAAAGTATCTCAACTGCACAAAAAAAGATATCTGGACTGAGCGGCAGTCGGGCATGGGGACCGGCCTAGGGAAGTTGCACGGCCAAACATACAGGCATAGAAAATTATTCACGAACAAGAGTAAACAGTATTCTTCAGAAACTTCCGGGAGCCGGAAGTTTTGTCCCGATGTGTCGGTCGATCCTGTCCCACTGGAAATCCAGAGGGGCATGGCTGGCAGACTATCCCGGGATGATAGTGGTGGGTAGATTAGTGTTGATAGAGTAGTATATGTTTCAAGGTAGATTAGAATAGACGTAGTACATAAAAAAAATTGTAACATAGAAACGGATAAGGCCTTATAGGGGAAAAATAGATTATAATACCAGAGGTGATTATTTAAAAAAAATCAAATGTATAACTTTTAAATTAAGTAATCCTACCATTGTTAAAACGGAACCAAGCCTACTACAGGCCTGAGTCAGAACGATGGCGTGGCAGAATGAGCAAACGTCAGCATACCACTTACAGCAAACAAAGCTCTTCTACCACGGCCAAAACAGTCTTGTTTGTAATGTAGAGGGAATGATCATTGACTTTTTGCACAAATACATGATGAATCATAACAATATTTGGGAGTTAATTTCCATATTAATGGTAAGCCAGGATGCTGCAAATTTGAACTGACTCAGGACTGTAGTGGCTGAGAACATATAATTAAGTGAATGTTACTTAAAAGCAATTGTTATTACCCAGTAATCCGGTATAACTAAATGATAGATTACAGAAAGATATGTACAAACTGGATTAACTGCAACTAACTGAATAATGGGATACTCTAAGAATAATTGGAATATTTCAATAAAAACCACTAGCACTATAACAACAATAAGCGATATTTGTGATTCAATATAACATTAAAATTTGCAATAGCAGCTGTAACTGTTAATACTGTAAGCAAGACCAAATGTAACATTATAGAATTAATTAGACAGTAAGTCAAAGTGTAACGGAACTGTATGCGAAATTCCTTGCATGTAAATATTTTCTACAAACACTATGTAAATCAACAATGTAAAAATTAATACGTAGGGCCTAATTTAGTCACTAAGATATTAGGCTGTATAAATGAAGGGTAAATAAATAAAAAAAATCTATTTCAATGATTTCTAGTTGTGCGCCACCGCAATCTTTTTAGCAAAACCAGCAATCGCTATGAATGCTGCACTACACCACTGTTAAATTGTCACTGCGATCCATATCCACGCTCTAACTTCACAACGCTGCCAACTTGTCAGAAAAAAACGAATGGACGGATACCTGCCTCGTTCGATGCCTCTGCGAACTGCGTTCGTGCAACCAAAGTTTACAAAATTCTTGATTGCGTTCGTGCATTGCCTCATCCTGATGCCCACCCTCCTTGAATGTTTTTACGAAATTTCCAGACACAATCACTTAGTACGTCAGGACTTGTATTGAAAGCTCCTTATTTTGGTCGCGACTCGATAAGAATTCTAATGGACATTCCGAAGTTATAATACTTTTCTCATCAATAGTAAAAACGCACACATTAGGAATGAAGGCAGAATTTATAATTCTATAATATTTGTAATTTTATATTTAGCAGCGTAGAGAACCATTGCAGTAGCTGAAACTAAAACTACACGATTGCGCTAATGGTTGTTAATGTATCCTTGTTGATAATCATGGCTTCACAATACTTGTTATTAACAGACTAAAATGGTCGAGAAATGTTTAGGTCCTTGTAACCATAACTCTGTAGCTTCCTCTTCTTGGTGAAGCCGAACAAACGCTCCAATACTCCAATGAAAAACTTCGGATTCTATTAGATGATTCTATATTTTATAAACAAATTAAGAATATTAATTTTTCTGGTCTCTTAGAGTCATAACTTTGAGACTGAACGCTGTTTCACTCCTTACTTTGTTTCAAAATATTTCCACTACAACTATGGTATTGTGCAACAGCCATCTCGATCAACTTTTCGAGTCAAAGATTCCTCCTTTTGAGAAAAGATTCAAGACTTTGTGTATGTCTGGGTTTTCGAGTGCGGCGCTGATTGTTAGCTGTACTTGTTGCTATTGACGTGAGGGCGTGAAGCACGGATGAGTGTTACTCTGGAGTGGTAAGCAGGTAGCGCCGTGACGGAAGGCCACCCAGGCGACACGGGTAGTTTTATTTGGAGCTGCGGGACGGACAGCGTACATGCCTGGAGGACGAGGTGCACAATGAGGCTGTCGCGCCTTATCTGAGGTGCGAGGGGACATTACAAGGCAGTTAAGGTGTTTGGTGTCGCCCTAATCCGGCTTGTAGACACGGTAGCGGCCGTATTGGTTACCACTTAGCGATACGGCAGCGGCGATAGCGAGTTGGCTCGCCGGCTAATTGTGGAATGCGGCCTCGGGGACCACCGGCGGGGCGATCTGTCTTGTGCGCCTGACACGTGACAACCCGCCAGACACGACTACTGCGCCTCCCTCCCTCCCTCCTAAAAAGAACGCCCTATCTACATCGATACTCTTCCAGGTGGGATACCTCTCCGCCGCTGACACTTTCCCACCAGCTGCGCATGGCTAATATGATTTTCGTTTACGAATTGAATGTCTAATATGTTAAAGCTAAAAAAATAATTGAGAAACTATAACTCATAAAGTGTAAGTACATATATATCTTTAACCCATTGGTACGTATATTTAAATCACAAAACAACATTACTTTCTTCTTCCTTCTACATTGAATTAATAGATTTGGTTTAGGGAAATTCTTTAGATCGTGAGGTCGTGAAATTTTTTTAAAATTAGGTTTCAGTACAACATCTCATAATCTGCATAGTCTGATGAATATCTAACAAGATTGAGGATTATTATCATCTGAAAGATTCAGACCAGTTTACGTGGAACTGACCTAAAGGCTACAAGTCTGGTAGTTCATCAGTTTTTGCACTAACTGGGACACATTCCGTGCCTAGAGAAAGATGTCTTATGTCGAAGTAGTCACTCTCCAGAAACTACACATCCACTTACGTTTCTCAATTTTATAACAGACAGAAGAGTTTACCGGCATTTTTATAAACACCTTGGTGGCAGTTATCATCCTGAGAGTTTGATTAGAGAAGTATTAAACCTGCCATATCTTTGGATTGCCACTTTAAATGTGAATTCAATTTTAATATGTATCTATACATCTCACCTTCATCTTATGGTTGATTTACAATATTTTTAGTTCGCAAAAGAGAAAAATGTGTACCAAGTTTAATAAAAATCAGCCCCAGCAATTATGAAATAAGGCTGGAACGGATATACATATATAAGCACATACTCACACACATACGTACTCACGTAGACTATTATAGATTTCAAAAAATATATAAAATCAATTAGTTATGGAGATTACACGGATACCTTATTTATATTTAATCAACAATGTGCAAGGTTTTCATCTTAATCTATAATTTTTTCCACTAAAATCAGCGTTTCTCGAATAGGACTCGAATTAGGAACCCTACAAATCGGATAGTTTAGCATGACCCCTCAACAAAAGTCGCCGAAATTTTGGATTGTGGTTGTATTAATTTAATATTGATACATATTAAGTTATAGAGATACAGGAATCGTTTTAAGCACAAATAAGATAGTATTATACGAGGCGTATTCCAAAAGTAAGGTCCGGGGTACAAGATGTCACAGATGATAGGCCTGAATGACGTTTCCCACCTGCAGCGCCATCTACCAACTCCTGGTAAATATGCAGTATTGTTGGCGTGCCGCAGTAGCCGTATATCTATTGTTGAGAGCAGTTCGAAATGGCCGCGACAATCGTAGCTCCCGCCAGTTGTGAAGTGCGCGGTGTGATTAGATTTTTGTTGGCAAAAGGATCGTCAGCTGCGGACATCCATCGCGAATTGTGTGTAGTGTATGGACCAAACATAATGAGTGAGAAACAAGTTCGACACTGGTGTCGAGAATTTCAAAGTGGTCGCACAGATGTGCACGATCAACAGGGGAGTGGCAGGCCCAGTATTCGGACCGACGACATCGTCGAGCAAGTTAACCAAAAACTGTGAAGTGATCGGCGTTTGACGATTAGTGGTCTGGCTATGGAATTCCCAAATGTTGCTAGAACCTCAATTTACAGGATTGTCACTGAAGAGCTTGGATATCGGAAGCTTTGTGCGCGGTGGGTGCCAAAACTGCTCACCGCTCAGCACAAAGAGCAACGAATGCATAGCGCACGACAATTTTTGGAGCGCTATAGACAAGATGGAGACAGTTTGTTTTCCCAGATTGTTACGGGAGACGAGACGTGGATAGCGTACACCAACGCAGAATCAAAACAACAATCAACGCAGTGGCGCCATTCCGGTTCACCCAAACCAAAAAAGTGTAAGCAATCGCCGTACACGAATCGCAAAATGATGGCTTCCGTGTTTTGGGACGAAAAGGGCGTCCTTTTGATCGAATTCATGGACCGTGGGACAACTATTACAGCTGACGTGTACTGTGCAACGCTCACCAAACTGAGACGTGCCATCCAAAATCGACGCCGCGGGAAACTGTCGTCTGGCATCATCCTCCTGCACGACAACGCACGCCCGCATACCGCTTCCAAAACCAAAGAGAAGATTCAAGAGTTTCGTTGGGAAATCCTAGACCACCCTGCTTACAGTCCAGATCTTGCACCAAGCGACTATTTTCTCTTCCTGCATTTGAAACGGTGGCTTGGTGGACAACGATTTCAAACCGATGAAGAACTCAAGACGAGCGTTACCAATTGGTTCAGGTCCCAGGCGGCAGACTTTTATGCCGAGGGGTTAAAGAAACTGGTACAGCGTTACAGAAAGTGTATAGATATGAACGACGATTATGTGGAAAAGTGAACTAGATATGTAGTTACATACTGACGTTAATAAAAACCTTGTATCCTGAACGATGTTTTTATTATGATCAAACGGACCTTACTTTTGGAATACGCCTCGTATATTTCAAGTTATTGTTTTACTCTGCAAACAAATTATTATCATTAATTTAGGTCCAAATAACAGAATACGTAATGTTGGATATGTATTCCCTCTCTGAACATCCATAAAACTTTTTTGGATATTGTTGGTGTGGTTTTGATTGAAGGAACACGTTGAGAGTTTGTTTTAGATTCGTTTTCGCTATCGATAATATAAATAGTTACAGCATTAATTGAAACCGCTATTGGTGAGTCATGGAATTTATGCTTTTAGATTAACGAAGGCATATAATTCTTTCATTTGAAACATTGCCTGAATGATAAACGCTTGTGGTCGATTACATTATCGACAAACTTACAAGTAAATATTTTTAATGTGTTTGATAGGAAGTACTTTCCGTGAAGTTCTTTGTTGTTAATAACCTGGATCATTATATCTTGTCGACAGGACGACAGGTAAGAAGCGAGAAAATATGATCAGTGCTGAGGAACGGGGGGATCGAGCGCCGTCTACCTGCAAACCAGCGTAAAGTTCACACGAAAGTGTCTTGTACTATGCTTTTCGGGAAAAATGTATTTGCCGAACGTAGCGTTGGTCCCAGGAAAGGTATATCCAGTATGGCGGATTTTCCGCTGGCAATACTGAGGCTCGCTCCCTACGGATTACAAGTCGTACTGCACAGCGATGTTTATAAGTTCTCAGCCGAAACTTCTGGTATAAAGCGAGATGAACAATATCTTGACAGCTTCGGTCCTATACATACCGTAAAGTAGATTCTGACTAGCAAATCGCGTTAGATTAGACACCAACATTTAATACAATTTCGCTTTAATTTGTTCTCCGGAGACTGGTTTGATTTCCAATCAATCGGTTTCGTTTGTTAGATGCCGATTACCTACATAAATCCTGAAACTGAATAAACGAGAATTATTTTTTTAAATAGTCCGCTTGTGAATGAGAGTGAGAATGACGCGCGATCGCCGCCGTGCGCAAGCGCGTGTGCTCCCTGAATGCTTTGCGCGTGTTTATACACAATTTGCATCCATCTCGTCTGTCTGCGTGCTGACCTGTAGAAGTTTACAATGTTTAAGAAAATGATTCGCCCACCCACTGTGAGATACGATCTGTAATTCGATGATTAAGTGCAAGAAACCTGGCAACAGCGGAAATGCAAAGATTGATAGTAAAGTTCAAAAGTGGGTGTGAATTTTCAAGGACGAGTGGGTTAATAAGCATGATTAGCCATGCCCAGTCCCACCTTCTTGCGTTTCTGGAGATTTGGTTCGTGATATGGACGAAAAAATTCGAGAGGACGCGACGATTCATGATTTCAAAGATATCAATTAATTTTACACAGGTTAACAGTTCACAAACGATGAAAAAGTGACAACTGTAGTTGTAAGTTGGGTTTCTTCACAGTCTGCCTATTTCTTTGGCATCGGAATTTTAAAAAAAGAAACTTGTTGAACGGTATGACAAATGTTTAAACAAAACTTGAAATTATGTAGAAAAGTAGGTATATGAAAGGAAAGTATGTGAAATATTGAAATAAATAGCTATATTTATTGATTTTTTTGCAGTTTTTCTTTTGTTAAGAAACGTATCTTACTTAAAAAATAACCCTTGTGTGTATGCTGAAATTGATTGCACGATAGTCACTCAGAGTCAGGTGTAATGAGTGATTTATTTTAATTTACAAACTGGAGTATTTTTTTTTTTCATTCCTGAAAATACAATATATACGAGAAATCTTGTTGCAGTGAGATCCGAGAGTTGTGTACGTAGAGTGGAATCGACACTCCGCCCTCTGTATTGTGTCGGTCGAGATTCCTGTGCGGCCTCCCACGGATCATTAACCACGGGGGAGTCGGCCCTGCTCGTTAGCCCCATCACTCACGGGGCTCTCGCCTTTACAAGGCTGCGCAGTACGCTCTCTGCTTCTCATTCCACTGGCGAATGCCTTCATATGGTTTATAAATTTCCTGGAAAGATATTTAAAAATGCTGTTCATTGTCATTTCTTACAGATAATATTATCTGCATTTGCATCACCAATATGGTTTTGTTTACTGCAGACATCAAAATCTGTAACTCAAGATTGAAAATAAACAATTTTAACTGAAATAGGTTTTAATCATTCAAGGTTAAATATATACTAGCTAAAAGCACGGCTTTGTGGTGGCTCGCGAAGTTTTGTTATAAGAAATATTATATACATTAAAGAAATTAAATAACAATCATAAGAATTTTAATATTTAAACTTCAAGAACTAGTTCGACGAAAAATAGGCACATTTATAATAAGACGCAATCTTTAAATATTTAGTATATCAGTTTATTTAATTTGTTTTTAATCAGATACAAAATTTCTTATTGGAATTTCTTCCTGTTTTCTTTTTTTTTTTTATTATTATTATTATTTTTTAATACTTTAACATACTTGAATTTTAATATTAGTAATTCTGGCAAAAGAAAATCTCCCATTTAATATTAGGCTTTTGGAAAAAATTTACTCTCTATAACCCAACATATGTTAAACCAACAGAGGTTTCTGACTGTGGTTGATTGTAGAAAATTTCTAAATAGTGGGACTCTAGCAGACTTTGCCATGGACGGCCAACACAGAAATACTTACGATTAATACTGGGAATTCGTGGTAGGAGGGGAAGGATACAGAAAAACACGGAATATTTTTATGAACATATAGTGATGAAAACAGCTTTCATTGAGTCTCTTTACCAACAGAAGTTAGTCGATATTTTAATCAGTGGCTTGGTGATCTTGGAGACGTAGCCATTATCTCTGAAATACATACAGTGTTGTCGAGGTCGATTCCAGGTGATTGCATTGTATGATTAGACCTCTGGTTTTATCAAATATTTTATGGTTCTTGTGTTTGGCTTCATTAAACTACCATCCTGCATGTATTTTTGGTTTGTTTCAGTTACGTGGAAACATATTTCTCCCTTTAAACAGTTCTCAAATATCCATGTAGAGTGTTATTTAATTTTGATTGTCATTAAACTTTGTACAGTTAATCATTAAAATTATATAGTTATTTATTTATGTAACTGATTAAGAGATGCTGCAAGATTTCTTTGTATAATTAAAAAACCGCTGCATCTACATTTACACAAGTCACAGATTTATTTACAAAGAACATTCAACAACCATAGGTAATTTTTGATACAAAAAAATAAATTAATATCTCTCTTTCTGGAGTAACTTCTCAGGAAGACATCGAACTCATAAACTACACAGTTTATTTGATTATCCTACTGTTATCGTTGCGGTGGTGATTTGTTGTATTAGGATCTTCTCTGACATGTATTACATACACACTTGATGGTGCCATATAATCGTCACACAATGCCAACAGCGTCTTCAAACTGCGTCCTTCTACATGGACACACATGGAAGCAAGAAAAGGAAAACCACATCATCACACCTCCAATAAGCTGGGCTGCACTCTCGACAATAGCTGTCTCAAACCACGTGACGTGATCACGTGACATGGTCACCGCTGATTTCTCTCAGCGTGCACGAATAAAAATAATAAAAATTAGTGTTTTTTTTTGTAAAATAATGATTTATGGTACATATAGAATTGATTTTTAATTAGTATATTCAATTTCTCTTCTAGAGGGGCAGCAGTCTTTTTCAAAAAGTGAACCACAAATGTGTACAAAATATCTTGTCCTATTATAAGAGCTCGCTTCGCTCACCCTAATAAAAAATTAACATTTTTTTGACAACTTCGCCCTGGTGGATAAGTGTTTGTGTGAACCGACGTACGGTAGATGGGATTTTCGACCAGCTGTACTGGCGGGTCCTGTGTGTTTTGTTGAAATGAGCCCTGGACCAGAACTGTTCGTAACACCTTCCTCGATAATGTATATATACGGCAGTCGTTTTCAAAAGAAACCTTTGACACAATTCTTTGTCTGTGATGAAGTGTTCTTACCTCATTGTTTCTGGGATTTACTAAGTAGGGCAAGGTGGGGCTATTTGGACCATTTAAACATTGAAACCTTATACTATCTGACCAGTGCATGTTATCAGATTTAATATAATATAGAAATTTAGCTCTGAATGTTGTGCAATTAATAAAGCCACGAGAAAACTTAATAGCATAAGCATTTATTAGAAAAAAGTAATTTCTCAAAACACTGCATATGAACGAAATGTTAAGAGTATGGGGCTATTTGGATCACATAATTTTCTACTTCATAGTGTATGTATTAGGCTTATAAAGTCTTTAATAGTCACCAAAAAAGATTTAAACACATGTACAGTGCAACTAGATTGCCAGAAGGTATTCCCTGCTTATATTATAGCCTTATTCCTTTCTGTTTGAAGATAATAAATCGACGACTAAATACTACATTGGCACTACAAAAGACAGCTGCTCTTACATTTTTTTCCCACATTTGTCAGTGATGTAACTTCTCTCTTGCCCATTTCACTAAACATTTTCAAGGGTCTCTTGTTCAGTGGAAACCCACTTCGTCAACGTTATAGGTACTCTGAGGTTGGTCTTGAATATTTGTGTAAACACCCCTAAGGAGGACGTAGAAACAGTCCACAATCTCTTTGTTGAGCTTTCGAAAGATCTTCTGCTTTTGTCAAGGAAATGGACCTTCTATGTTTCTCCATAACAAAAAGAAAATCAGTCTTTCCCAGACACCTTTGTTTCGCCACTCCATGGAATGATCATGTTCTTTAGCTCACTCTCATTGGGGAAGGACCATAACCACGTACAGAAATCCACCAGATCGGTTTCTTGCTCTGGAGACAAAATTGTGGGATGATCAATAGACTTCCTAATTGTTTGGGTCTGTGCATTGTTGGTATCATTCTTGAAGACTCTGTGAACACGAGTTCCTTGAACTCTTCTCTGCAGAGTTGTATATAGTAAGCTGAAATGCGATGCTGCCACTCTAGCACTTCAATTACCACTAAGCACATTACTTTTTTCTTGAGTCATTCTTTACTCGAGCACTGCAAATACGTTTAGTTTTATATTTCCTTAATATAAAACATAAAAAAAACTTAAATCGCTTCCGTGTAAATCTCAAAAATAAAATAAATATGCAATATAAACTGAAACAAATTAGTACCACATTATGATTCAAATTGCCCCATCGATAGTATTCAAATAGCCCCATATCAGCAAATTTCGTTGAGTTCTAAAACGCAATAAATGCAGTTAGTAATCATACAGAACTGTTAGGCAGTCCTTGCAGGCCACAATCCATATAAAATAATCACAAATTAGCTAACGCTTTTCACATCAGATCTTAAATTTGAATAATTGGAAACTACAATAGCGTGATTGCTACACAGGCAGCACTTACCACAGCTGTTCCAAATATATTTCGTGGGGAGACCCATTGAAGATATTTACTCAACTCTTCTTCTGCTATCTGCCACGACACTATACACAAGCTAAAACACTGCAAATGACGTCCAGGACTCACGAAAAAGATTTACTTATTTTGATCCAAATAGCCCCATGGCCCAAGTAGCCCCCATTACCATACGGCTAAATCTTTGGAAAATATCCGCTAAAATTTCACATTTCGCATACGCCATCTATTCATTAACCGAATAAATTTTTCGCTAACGTGTTTTGTAATTTTATCTTCCTCAAATGTGTAATTTTGTAGCTAAAATTTCCATGGCTCCCAGATCTAAACGTTCTGCCTGTAATCTGCTGTCAGAATTTTAAAATAAACAACCTTTGTTCAAGTAGTTTTTCCCTCTCTCCTAAGCTGCTTTTCAATAATAGTTTTACCTGCACGTTGCTGTCAGAATTTTGAAACGTATAACGATGTTCTTACACAGAATACAAAGAGCAAAAATTCGCCGATAATATTTACAGAATTCGAAGAAAAAATCAACAGTGAGTTAACACCGAAAAATAAAATATAACCTCGTGGATTTTTGTAAAACTAACTTTTCATGCCACAAATCATGAATAGCACAAAAAAAAAAAAAAAAATTGCGTAATGTTTTTTTGGTTTGTTTAAGCTCATTGTTAAGTTAATATTTGCTGAAGTGTGAAATCTCTCGATTGCATTTAGGATCATTGGTGCATAAGTTGTGATGTGAAGAGCCTGTTGTCATTTCTTGATCCGGCGCACGGTCGTGTAGAATCTTAAGATATACCTCAGATTTCATCAAGCCGTTTAAAACAAACAAACAGACACAGACCGGTTTATATACGTAGTGAATAGCAAATTAGTATAGGGATAGGGAGAAAAGAGGAAGACGAAGAAGTAAACCCATCAGTTCCCAAAGCAAAGCAGGTTCTTACGACGGTAAAATAAGAAAAAAATCAATAAGTAAATAGTATTTCCGGTAATACTTTAATCTTGTAGCAGAGTACATGAGACACACAGTGACTCTAAACCAGACATCTGTGCCCTCACCGATGTTTTCTCCGCTTCATTGATGGTGAAATAGTATAATCATACAACAAATTATTCCATTCCTTGAGCAAGAATCTTGAAATTGTTGTATCATTGACTTTCGACGACGTCAGTAACTATTCTCTGTGTGTGTAAGACGCTATAAATATAACACCTAAAAATTTATGACAGATGTAAACTTTGATAAAAAAAAAAAGGTCGCTGCTGTTTGAGAGAGTGACTGAGAAATTTATCTGCAACTTTTGTATAACGAGCCTATAGAAAAATTATTCTTTTAATGGTGACCATTTTGACAATCAACTTTTTCACTCAATTTATCAATACCAAAGTCAACATTGTTCACATTATACCCGCTGATTATTTTTCTGTCCACCGTAGACATTAAGGACCATGTTGATATTGGGCATAATGCGTTAGTTTCATTAAATAGTATTACTTACTTTTTTTCAAAATGCCCTTCTTGCATGGAGGCTGTTATTTGTTTCCAAACGTTTTACTACTCGCAACATTGGCCCAGTTGGAAGAAAAAGTGGTCATCCTGTTCTGTCAGCAGCGTGGATGGGGCCATCTCGCTGTGGTGCGTGACTGGATTGCAGCGATTGCAGTAAGTACAGTAACTAAACAGTCGAGAGGCTCATCCCTGCAATCTTTCCGAGCTGTATTCTGGGACAAACGTCACGGGAATTGAAGTGGTAATTATCACAGTCTTAATTGTGAAATGTAATTTCACTTGGGTTTCTGCAATTGCTTCATTCAATGTACGAGGTTTTACTTTCGTATTCGTTAAAACAGATTTATGTTTGATCATTGGATTGAGTCGGTGCAATGTCATCGAAAAAACTTATCTGATACGAAGAAACGATGCATTCGTAGTTGCATGGATATGTGGTAGACTTTGCAGCTTTTCATCTTCAAAATTGGGAATTCTGGTAGTACAAAGACGCAATAACACAACACATCGTTTCAGTTCTTTGGAATTGGTCCCGTAAATTATTTGGACACTATCACATTTATTTGACTCAAGGTTTTATGGCAGTGGTATATCGAGCACTACGTGCGATCGTCCTCAGCCACCAAAATATCTCATCCAGCTTTTCTTTGATTTCTTCGACTCTAAGCTGCGAGCGTTGTTTAACACACTGCAGCCGGATAAACTTCTCTTTATTCCATGTTTGATGGTGAATAGGATACGAAATATAATTTCCGTTTCTTGTCTACCTTTAATGTGGTCTTAATAGTTCTCGCTCAGATCGCGAACAGTGTGCTGAAAAACTCTGTAAACATTGGATGTTTTAATGTAATAACTACATTTCTGTTTACGCTAACTTTGTTTAATCATTTATAAACGGATATCAACATAGCACAACTGAATCCCACATAATTTTCATATCATACGGATAATTTTTACATTTAGATCACCCTTACAAGCTTTCACACAATTCGGTAGGATATTAACAATTCCCGTATTGTTTCGATAAGTCTTTGCAATTACTTATTTTTAACATGTAAAATTGATTTTTTTTATTTGATTTAAAAAACAAGCGTTTAGCCATTTTTATAAAATTTATTATTGTGGATTGCTTGGTACTTACGTCGCTGCCCACATTTAATACTTAATAATTCTGTAACACATGCGTATTAATGTTGAAATTTCACTGTGCTTTGGCACATATTTGGAGAAACGATGGCGATGCACGCAAAACGTTTTAACGATTTTATGGGACAGAAGTTGTACGTATTTCGGCTTGTAAAATTAGTTATAAGTTATTTCCTGTCATATACAGGTAATGGCTGAAATCAACAGAAATATTTTAGTGATAGGACAAAATCACTCTGCTACCGATTTAATCTGCAATAACCGGATCAATCAAGTCATGTGCCCTTACTACAGAATTACGTAACACAGCAACTTCCGTTTCAGGATCTCATGAGAGGAAGTGCTACATTCTTTAATTCCCCATCATCCCTTACTTCCGAATTATTTAGTAAAGTCTCAGCTTTTTGATTGATCTGCTCTATTAAACTTGGCCTCTCGGCTTCTAATCAATCATAGTTTCATGGCTAATAATGTTGACCAAAGGATTCCCATAATTCATTTTAAGACACGTCTTCTTGCGTCATATTTACGGAGAGTGGGGGGTGAGGGGTAACACTCTGACCTCGCACTGGGGAGTACGCGGGTTCGAATCTCTGGCCGCTATTCGGATTTCGGTTCTCCATCGTTTCCTGAAATCACTCCAGGTTCCTTCAAAGGGACATGGCCTAATTCCTTCCCGTTCCTTTTCTCAGGTCCTTCCTCCAACTCTAATGACATCGACATCAACGAATCGTAAAGCCCTGTGTAAAAGAATAGAGAAATGTTTCCGTTGCTAGAATAACGTAAAATACTCTTCTCTTAAAAACTACCATCACTCTATTTGTGGATGTAATCTCTTCTCACACATATAAAGTGGTAATATACTTGTTTTCCTGCATCAGTTAACATTGTGCTTGTCATTTATCTACTTCTTATGCTGTTCACATGATATTGCAGACAAGAATTTTTTAAACATATTTTTATTTTTTATTTTGTCGAAAATCTTAAACTTTGATATCTCAGGAATGCTTCAAATAAATGAATTTGTTTGACTATCAGGCTGAAAGCACAGAAGGCAATATCACCACCACTGTTGTTTATTGACATGTTGAATTAAGGTAAACTAGATCACGTAATCCGTGTAGGATATTTCAGACTGTTTAATTTCAGACTGATTAATTTCAATTCATTCCGAAATACTATGCAGCTGCTACTTTTTCTTCCATAATATCGTCCTGATTAAGTTTTTAATGTGACATACGTGTCGCAGTTTTCGGTGTTAATTCTAGCACTTGTTGGCACACTTCTGTTCCTTCTCAAGTATCTAAGGGTTCTGTTGTAAGTGTTGTGTGAATCGTTCGTTGCAATTTTCAGGATTCTTAATTTTTCCTGGATAACACTAATCTAATATGATAGTTCATAATAGCTGTTGAATCTATACAGTGCAATTGTTTATGTTGGTGCTATCTTTTTTTTTCCCCATTTGTTGTAAAAGAAAGAAAGAACAAATACATTTAACCTCACCGATCGCTCCATCAGTTCCCAAAAGTTAAATGAAAAAACCATTCAGATTATTCCTGTATGACCACTAAAGAGCTGCGAACGAATCACACTACATAACACTACAGTTAACTAAACTCAACCATGTCTTACCAGCGACTCACAGCGTACTGTCGAACAGTTTTTGGAGTTAATTTCTAGTTTTTTGGCAACCGTTTATTAAGAACTAAAGGGATTAATAATCATATCCTGTTTGAGTTGCAATGGAATCGTTCATCAAAAAGAAAAATACAAATCTTTTGTGACTGTATAGCGCTTTTATGCTCACAAGTTTTTAAAGAAAATGTTAGTTGCTACATTTTTTCTCATTACTTTTAGATTTTTTTTTTTTATAAACTTATTGAAGCAGAGGTTGATGCCACAGGGAGTTAGTTCCTTTTATTAGACTACAGAATCAATTCTCATATTTTGAGAAGAATCTACACCTGTTCCCATAGCAGATGAATTTTGCGCATGCTACGTCTTATTGCTTCTTCCCATTTATATTTCCTGTTTTATTAAGAATGGGAAGGAGAGTGTCAGTTGTGAATGGATCGCGTACTGCTTAGTAAATCTCTCAAAGAGTTTATGTTTTACTGTAGGCTAGAAGAATACGGACCGAATGTGGTTTGTGATAGGTAACGTTCTGGTCTCGTATTGAGAGGACGTGTGTTTGAATCTTGTCCGGCCATCCGGATTTGGGTCTCCATGGTTTCCCAAAACCAATCTGCCTGTATGGTTACTTCAAAAGACCATGAGCAAATTCATTCCAGTTTCTTGCCCTCTCCTTTCGCCCTCTAATTATCACGACGTCGGAGAGGCGTAAAGCCAGAAACAGAAGCACAACGAGGAATACGCTTTATCTCATGTGACTGCACTGCATCGCTAGATAGACACGCTGCTAAAATGGTTTTGGTGAGCGAGCGGTAACGCTCAGTTCTGGCATTCCGTAAGACGTGGGTCAAATCCCCGTCCAACAACCCAGATTTGGGTTCTCCATGGTTTCCCAAAATCGCTCGTGGAGACGGGCGGGAAGATTTATTCACAAGGCCAAGACTGGATTCGTTCGTATTCCTTGTTCCTAATCCTGTACCGTCTCTAATGAACTCGACGTCGGTGAAGGAAAAGGGCAAAAGAAACTGCAATTATCTTCACGTCTAACAATCTGAAATAAGCTGGGTTGGATTAATATCAAAGTTATGTGACTACCTGCCAACCACTGCGAATTTTGTGATGCGTTAAAGACTAATAAAATATTTTTAGGAAGAGATTGTATCACAAATTCTAATTGTTTCATCAGTTTCTGCGGGCACATTTGGATCAGAATGGATTTTTTTATATAGCTTTACGCCTCGTCGAGGTAGTGGTCATTAGGGAAAGGAAAGGAGTGGGAAAGAAAGGAGAAGGAATACGGTAATGGCCTTTTGAAGGAACCATCCTATCATACACCTGGAGTGATTTGGGGAACCATGTATAACCCAACTCTGGCGTGCCGGATGGCAATTCGAACCCGTATCCTCCCGAATGCGACCCCAGAGCACTATCGCTCATTCACCACAGTTAATGGAAAAGAATGTAAACTATCTTGGGATAGTAAGCCGCATTTAAGGAAAGTGATTTAGAGACGGTGCTAGTGCTGCTCTTAAGTTTGGTTAGTGCTTGAAAGTATTATGGCTACTACTATTTCTTTTTCACCTTAGGAGAAAAAATATTTAGTTGTGACTTGTGTGATATATATACATGTATAAAACAAGTTTCGAGGCAAATAAGAGGGTGAGGGTCTATTGAAACACTCTAGTCGAGCCATGCCCTTTGAGCCGTACGCAGGGCCTGTCCGTCGCAGTTAATGCCCGCTAGGTGCGCCCTTGCCCCCGACATGAATATTTCATACCTAGTCCACACCTTTTGTGGACGTGACGGTGACGTTTGAAGAGGGTCCCCGCGACGGATGCCTGAATAGGCAATGAGGCCGGTGGCTGGCTCATCGCCGCCCACGCACGCCGAGGAGCAGTTTTCACTTAGCGGCCTGTTAATACGGCTGTCGCCCCAGGCACAAGCACAGTTACCTGCTTTGTGCGGGCCCGGCACTTAGTAAACGGCAAGAGTGAGCAGAAGCAAGGCAGAAACGATAGATATCCCATGCATACCGTGTACCGACTACCCATCGCAAGGAAGAACTTACTTTAAGATTTATACTTTATTATGGTTTTGAACTACATAGATAGTATTGAGCTTGCGCAAAAACATAGTTACCTTAACGTTAGAACCTTAAACAACATTCGATTTTATGGAAGTCTTCCTGCTTTTTCTCCAGCTATTCCAAGCAATTATCTGTACCAGATCCTCCAAAGATCTCGTCTTAAGCCCTACTAGAGGTGCCATTCTACCATTATCTTAGTGTTGTTATTAATATTCACTTGAATCCGCTCCCTGCAGCCTCTGACTTTCAACGATGGCGTCTTTCCGCATATTCTCTGTCTGCGTGCTGAGTTGTGGAAGTTTATAATGTTTAATAAAACTCATTCGGCCTCCAGCTGTGAGAGACTGTCTGTTGTTCGATTCTGTGTGAGAATGTTCAATGACGGGCGGGTTAAAGTACATGATGAGCCACGCTCAGGCTGATGTCTAATTTCTCAAGATTTGATTCCTGACGTGGACAACAAAATTCGAGAGAACCGACGATTCACAATTTCACAGTTATCAACTGATTTTCCACAAATTTTTAATGGGAATGAGAACAGCTCGATCATCCACCTTACAGTCCGGATATTGCACCCAGTGATTTTCATCTGTTTCGGTACCTCGTAGTCAACGGTTCAACGGTGGCAAAGCCACGGCTCTGGCTTCTTCCCAGGTGGCAGATTATGAACCTTATTTTCCACTTCTCAATGTAGAAGCCCCCAGTGCAGTTTGCGTTAGTTTTATTAACTAGCAAATCTTTTTTGACCGCTGCTTCAAAAAATCCACAAATTCATTTCAAATCCATATTTGGGGAGCACAGTAGTGCAACATAATCTGTTAAAAGTCTAGAATTATATTTAAAAATATGATCAACGGTTTGTTTCTAGCTATGGGCAGCCCGCCCCTCTATCCGGTAGTGTCAAATTTATTTATGGAAAAATTTGAACGTGAAGCCATTTCGACAGCTAGAAAGCAACCGTTGATCTGGTTTAGTTACATAGATGATACGTTTGTGATATGGCCACACGGAGATTCGGAGTAAAAAGTTTTTCTGAACCATATTAACAGCATCCATCCGAAAATAAGGTTCACTATGGAACTGGCTTTTTTGGATGTTCTGGTGAAAAGAAAAGAGGGAAAATTAACACACACTGTGTACAGAAAACCTACACATATAGACCTCTACATAAATGCTGCATCACATCACCACCCAGCTCAAAAAAGCGCTCTGATCAAAACCTTATTTTGTAGGGCGGAAAGAGTAGCAGATAAAGAGCACATACAAGAAGAAAGGAAACACCTACACGGGGTCCTACGGAAGAATGGGTATAGTAGTCGGATGATAGCCTGCGCCTTAAGCAGTAACAAGAGGAACAATAAAGAGATACATGGAGAGGTAACAGAATAAAAGAAGAAGGCTTTTTTACCTTACGTAAAAGGAGTCACTGACAGTATTGGAAAAGTGCTGATTAAAGTTAATATTCAACCAGTCTTCATTAGTAACAACAAAATAAGAGGCATTTTAAGATCAGCTAAGGATCGCAGACCACCATTACAAGCAAGTGGAGTATATAAGATACCCTGCGATTGTGGAAAGGTGTATATTGGCGAAACTTCCCGAACGGTTACTATAAGACTAAAAGAACACAGTTGTCCCACAAGATTTGGTCATACAACGAAATCAGCTGTAGCAGAACATCAGATAGAAGAAGACCATAAAATTCAATGGGAGAAGACAGAAGTTATAGCATAACCCAAAGGTTTTCTAGAACGGAAAATAAGGGAATCAATAGAAATTTTCAAACATCCAAAAAATTTCAATAAATATGGCGGCTATGGCTTAAGCGAAACGTGGAAATGTGCACTCGTGGACATTCGCAACACAAAACCTCCAACGACAAGATCTCTGCAACAGTTGACATCCGCTGCCGGTAACCAAACAACTAGCTCAGCGACGGAGTTGTGTGAAAACCATCACAAGTGATTTTTCGATTCTGGAAAGCCTGATGAAGGTGCCAGGTTTGGCGCCGAAACGTCGGTACTAATCCATCAATCAAAGCAGTGCGATCTCCGAAAAAAGAATGTGGAATATTTTATTGAAGGTCCCGAAGGTTAGTCAACTTTCAGCCTAAAGTGTGTTTCCAGCAAAAGCCCACAAAATCAACCCCCATCCACTCAGGCCATTTGACAAACGTAGAGTTCGGCACAGGGGTACGAGCACTACTATTACTGGCAGGAAATCCTGAGCTGAATTTAATGTTTCTTGCAAGGATCATCAGAAGTAATGTTGCTGGTATAGACGAATAGTGTAAGTTAAAAATGATCATTTTCTTCAAACAGTGTTTTAAGTTTCTCAGAGTTCCCAAAAAAATTCCAGCAGCTGACTAGGTTGGTATCATGATTACCAAGAAGCAAAAATGTATTGTGGTTGATCTTAGATTAGAAGAACAGTCGAAAATAGAAATCTACCTACCGGGTGAAATAGTAAGTGCTTCCTGTTCAATAGTAACAGTATGGTCACGCGAGCACCGCTGTCAGTATTGAACCAAGACGATGCTCTATTATTGTAGCTTTTGCTGTTCTCTACTGATTCCTAGCTTGAAGACAGTACCTTGCTCAAGGTTAATGAGATTTCTGTCAAAAAGTCTCTCCAACCAATCGTCTCTAGGCTCCCGTTCCTCACTGTTGGTTTTTTTTTTTTTAAGCATTTATCTAATGTTAAATCTCTACTGAAACGCACATCCTTAGAATTTTGTCAACCATTCCTTAAGCAAAACCTCCATAGAGCATCCAAGATCAAACATGAATAGTGTAATGAATCTGTACTTATCACCCTACTTTAATTACTTGTTGTATTTAAGTCATGTTGGGTGGCGTATTTTTTATAGCAGTTTTATGTCTCGCTGATGACGTAGCAGTTATATGCAGGAATAGATTGTGGGTGATATTTGGAGCGAAGGAGATAAGTAATGGTCTTTTTAAAAGGATCCATCACAAGATTCGCCTCGAAATTTGCAGGCATACCACGGAATAACGAAATCTGAATGGTCGGATCGGAGATGCAATTCGCGTCCTCCCCAAAGCCAGGTGAGAAATTTATCGCTCGGTGTTAAAGCATTTAGTTGAATACACTGTGGTGTACGCATGGAAATAAGCTTATTTTACGGTGCGTATATTATATTTTTTTAAGATTCGCTTAGTTAATTTGGTTGTACCGTTGCTGATTTACGATTTTAAAGCGCCTTCGAATAATTTCTTAAGCAGAATTTTTCATTTTTAACGATCTCTACAATTAATTAATTATTTATCCTCTAATTATAGAGATACTTCGTTTTAGGAAGTATTAATCACGTCTTTTTCTGTTTGTACCAGACAACTGGACTTTTTATTTTGAATACATTCTGGATTATTAAAGCGAATTTTGTTTCATATATCAAATGTTACTTAGTGTGGAAGACAGGCTAAAAAGTTATCAGTCATATTTACCTCTCAGTAAGTGATCGGGGTAGCAGCAAGAAATTGATCCAAAAGAATCAGCGGTTACCGTCTGAATAGGTCTTTTCAAATTACCTGGATCATTCGTTGTTACTGAAGCTACTACTCGTAGATATGTAGGAGGGAGAAGTATATGAATTGCGAAGGGAGATTCTATTCTATCAATGAGGGAGTTAAAAAAAAAATCACGATCAGCATTTTTGACAATGGCATCTTGTTCAGATCTTCAGCGTTTTTATGTAGCTCACAGCCTACAAAACCGCCGCGGCGTATCCTGAAATAACCGAGACTGTTGGCTGCGCGCGATAAGGTGCCTGCCTCCACTCTGGGTCGGGGACCAGTTTTGAGTCTAGGAACTCGCGTACCGTAGCCCTTATTGCAGTTTTCAGGTGGTTTTCCGGAATCGCTTAGCGTCCTAGGTAACTGGTGGCACTGTCCGCGTAACTTCGCTTCTTGAACTAAACATTTCTCAAACAAAAGCACACACGTCATAGATTCAAAAGTTACACGAATCGGAGACAGATGACAACACTTAATCTCCGCCGTTTGCTCCGAGAACTGGAAACCCTGGTTCTAACTGCCCAGTCAAAACTTTGTATAAATTCTTAATTATAAGCTATGATGAGAAACATAGCTTAAGGATCCATTCGCAAATAATAAATAAACAATCAAATAAAAAATAAATTAGAAAAGGCATGCATAAATGTATCTATTACTAAATATAACTACACAAATTGAAATTCTGATGTCTTAAACTGTACAGTGATAATTGTGCAACAGGTAGGCAAGTGATTTTTAGAAACTCTTAGATATTTTTTATCGTAAAAGAAGAACAGAAATGTATTTCTGGTCGAAAGAGACTATCGACTGGAGAGAAATTACGTGTACTTTATTCTCACCTTAAGCTTCCAGGTAATACGTGAATGAGCCTACTTCAAGGAGAACTGTGAGCTAGAAGTTAGTGAAGGTAATTGAACAGTATTTGACAGATGTGAAGGTCTAAATTATTTTTATATGCTCTTGACTTAAATAAAGAACGAAATAAAAAAATAAGTCAGAGAAAGCACATATAAATATATCTATTACTAAATATAACTACACAAATTGAATTTTTTTGCCTTAATCTGTAATTAACAGTCTTGTATCTAATACATGTTCCATAGCAACAGCGCATATCTGGGAAGGGAGCCTACATTGTTTGAAATACCTTGACAAACAATTTTGTGTCTCTGGCGGTGGAGCTGAACTCATGTTTCCTGCAGACAATCTCTACAAATCAAAAAGGTGTTGTCTCCAACCGTTGGACACTATCTTGACTCGGTGCAGAGCTCTCTATTTCCACCGACGGATACGTGCGCAACTGCGCTGTTGGTGGTTACAGCTTCACGCTGCTGCATGGCACTCCTCTGCCTGCAGCCCGGTCCAGTTCTTGGTTGAGACTTGTAGCAGAAAATATGTCGGCTGACTTCGCGCTCAGATGAAATGCGAGGGTAACGAGGGCATGCATGTACAGAGTCGCGGCTGTACGGAGTAACAAACACCTTGTCCGACGTATGAACTGATTCCACGAATTCCTGGCCTGCACTAAACAAACGTAAAAGCTTCTGTTAAACTCCGGCATTACCGAACGTAGTTTTGACATCGCGTGTACCTACACACGCAGCCACTTATTGAATGAGCGAACAGACTTTCTGGATCCTCCTGTCTCAGCGCTAGCCACGACATCATTAACCTCTAGTGAAAATGATACGGGCGAGAACTTCAGGTCAGCAGCGAATGCGTTCCCCGCACAATGATCAGAGTGTTTAAACAACTAATTGTAAATCTTGTTCTTCGTGACTTGCGAAATAATGACAGTAGCAAAGGGAGAGCAACAAGAAATCGATGTAAATGATTGCATAGACATCCTCGGTCGTTGACGACATTTTTTCGGTTCTCCGGATGGAGATTCGTCGATCCATAAATGAAAGCTGTTTCTTCTCTTCAACCTCTATAGTAAACTTGATTTTTTTTCACGAGCGCTATTGAAATGCTGGAGAAAAGGCCTAGAGGGATTCTTGTCCATGGGCTAGATGACAAAAGTATTGACGAAGTATCTTAACTATACAGGAGGTTTCAGGTTAGAATTATTGACGATCTCAGCCTCAAATGCCTAATAAATACATCAGTCACAATGGGAAACGCGGATCCACCAGGAGAACAAAGAAAACAAAAAATCGATTTGATCGTCAAGCACTATGCATGGAAACGTGGATCTCTATTTATTCAATTACCTCTTTACCGTTAAGCTTCGAGTTCAGTCATATAGTTTCTAATATATTTGACAAACAATTTTTGATCGGGGAGAATAAAAAATCATGTATAGTTCCCTATGGAATTTTACTTTTTTTGTAAATCTTCGAGTGTGGTAAAGATTTTTACGAAAGGATCCATTCACAGCTAAGATTAAAACCATTTAGAAGCTCCAAACAAGTCGACGGGAAAGCGTTTTCCCGTACAGATGGGTACAGTGATAAACAGATAAATTACGATTTCGTGCGGCGTCCCTCCCACAGCAAGTGTGAACACGATGGCTGTGGAGATAGTGGCGCCCTACACGAGGGAGGCTCCTCCAGATGGACCTCAGATTGTGGCGCGCGATGCTATCGAAACGTCGCCCTGCCCTCTCTGTCCGTGACTGTCGATTTTTGCGGCCCAGCCGAAGGAATGCGGGGCTGGCCCGCGGGGCAGCATGCTGTCACCCCGACCTCCAGGCCAGCCCGCCAGCCGTTCCGTATTTCTGCTGGCAGGACGCGGAACCGATCCAACGAGCCTCATTCTCGTTCGGGGCTTGACAAATGATGCCTCGTGGTAGCGATAATACGCAACAGCGCGCTCAGGAATAAATCTGAAATACCAGGAGGGTCAATAAATCCAGTAAAATAGGTAGCATTAAAAAAAACCTCTTATGCCAGCTTTTTTTATTTTTATTTTTATTACAATTTACTGAAACCTCGCACAGTTAAAGTGTCAAAAAATATAGTACACATTAGAGACCATGAATGTAAGCTGGTCAATTTAAGATTGACGTTGTGTCAATTTATCGTGTAGAAGAAGTCCATCTAGACAGGCTCAGAAGTGGAGTTTGTACCTTGCTGATTTTTTCAAATTCCATTCGGTCTTTTTGAGAGTGGTCCTTGGGTTTTTTCTTATCTGATCATATCAGAAACTTGTAAGTAATCTCTATCGAAAAAATTTGTAACAACTGCAGCTAAGAGTACAGTGAGAGAGAATTATATTGAAAACTAGGTGTTGCTCATAACTTCGATCACGTAGAGCGTTCATGCAAGGCCCTCTCTCTTATACTGCTTATGTCGCTGTTAACAAATCGCCAGGTAGGAAAAAAAGTACTAGTATTATGCCACTCGTACATTGAATTCACGATACACATTTCGACTGCGATAAGTTAGTAAACACGACGAGTAGTTTTTGCTTGAATTGAGTTCAACTAAAAATGGATACTAATTTTTGATCATTTTTATCTTAAATTTCTCAGTATTCCGATTTCATATCAAAATGAAACATATCTCATATTATCCCTCCAACCTAGGCTGTCCATTATTAGAAAATGCATCAAAATTTGAAGTTAGTTTTTGAGTTTATTTATACAGACAGACACAAATTATGAAAGTAGGTGACTGTAGCTTACGAACAGAACCCCCAAATTTATTTTTCAAAAATATGAAATCTGCAGAATTTCTTCCAGGACTTCCTTCCGTTTGCACTCCTTATTCACTTGTTATTGTAAACAAATTTTTGTATTAATTACGATAAACGAAATGCAAGTTACTTCTCGCAGTTGAAATATTTACAATGTACAATATAAATAGAAAACAGTGCTATTGCGATTTAACTATTACAAAACGTTTACAAATGATCGTATTTGTCGTGTTATACGTGTAAGGAGTGAAAAATTTTATTTGTTGATGATATCGTCATGATGAAGAAAAGGGAATAATTTGTGTTTGTAAAAAAATATTTTGAATAGAAGCGAAACAAACAAAAATGTATCTGTTTAGTTGAATTTCAGTGTTCTAAGAACTAGTTTTTTAATAGAAGCATGCTTGTGCTTAGTGGAAGGATGGAACAAATAGATGAATAAAAATTAATGTATATCACACACAATTTTCTACTGTTTCGAGTGTCATCAGTATATTGTTCATTGATCTAAAGTTTCGTGAGTTATATTTCTATATTATTAATTTATTCAAACTGTATTCCTATCAAATTTATGTTGCGGCAACATCTTCTGTATCTTATGCACAATTATTAATATTTTTTAATGTTGTCAGCAACATCAGCACCACTTCTCATTTCTGGTCTTCCGTGTTTGTAGGGTCTCATCATTATTCCTTTTCCATCGTTTGTCTCTAAGTCTCTGTTACTATGCACCTAATCCTGCTATCTGGTGTGTTGTCTTCCCATAACTGTCCTCCTCTTTCTTTTGTGCAAGATGATATCTTTGAAATTCTTCTCCTCTCTGATGTTGTTACTTTTCTTCGTCAGAGTTTCTTCAAATACCTTTTCGTTTAAACTCGCCTGATGTTTCTATCTCTGATCCTATCATACCTCGTCGTATTTGATATGCCTCTCTCGACACAAGAGTATTATATTATTTGCGCTTGGATAGTTGGCTTAAAATTTGAAACTCAGTGCATTTCTTGTTTGAAAGTATTTGATTATTAAAGCCAGTCTTGTAATGTTTTAGTAGTAACTGTAGGTGACCTGGGTATGATTGTAGTTTCTTCAGTATCACAATGATCTGAGAATTTTTTATTCGTTTGAATTATTTCGAGTGTTCCGATTCAAAGAATTAGTGAACGTAGTTTCTATGCGGGATGATGAGTCCGGGCGGATTGGCGAACCAACACAGGTTGGGTGACGGGAGGTACAGAAACTTTATGCTATAGCGCGTGATTGGTTTTATTCCTGTTCCAGGTCTCATTCAGCACGATAAGTATGGAACTACCTGCATCCGTATAAAATAATAACTTCAGTAATTGGGCGCTTATTAAATTAGCTTAAATTATGTATAAAACTAAATTCATTGTGAATTGTTCTGTATAAAATTTGCATTAGTTGTCATTCTGGTCCTGTCTGTATTTCGACCTAACCACTAATTCTGCTAATATTGCTGTTCAAAATTTATAGATTGTATTACAGTAAAACTCGAAAATTCGGATAACTGGATTTTTTCCGAAAAAGGGTCTATTTTAATTAATTACTGTATGTATGTTGAAAATGGGAGATAAACACTATATTTAAATGAAAAGAACTTTTAATTTATTGAATGAAAAGGTAACACCTTTACATGTTAAGCGAATTTACAAGTGGTGTACGTTAGTACAGTATCTATAGTACGTACCATACTGTAAATAAAGTCATTGCTTGCTGAACATCTCTGTCAAAGTAAGCTGTTTGACTGTATTCATCTGTTTTCTAGCAGCAAAGTCGCTCATCCTCTTGACAGTGAGAAGTTTCATGTGGTATGGAGGAAGAATCATTATTTTTTGAATCGCAGTCCGTTTCCGTTTTAATTAAAAAAGCGATTCGGATAATCGGAGTTCGGATAATTAGAGTTCTACTGTACCCGTATGCAAACACATTTACTGTATTACAAAGTAAATTTGACCAACTAGAAATATTTACATGTATCTGATACAGTGACAACAGTAATAAAAACAACTAATAATTAATATATTATTTTAAACGCAGTAAGTTACATACTTTTATTTCGGCGTTTCTTCAAATCATTTCTTGGTGTATATTATAATGACTTAAAATATCTACATCTAATAAAAGCACGACAAAAACGACGTGTTGAACGCAGTATTTTAGCAATTCGTTTCTTCGCTGACTTAAGTACAATTTTCATCAATAACGCTCATAATCTCGGAAATGATGTAATGTAGATATGTCTTAGCTTACTGTGACAACAGTATCGCTTTACAGAGGGTATAAGAAAAATCTCCGTCGAACGAATTTTAATTAAGAAAAAGCAACTAATAATTAATATTTCGATTTTTACGAAATACACTTTTTTTTTGTGTGCTCGCAAATCATTTACTCGTGGATGCCAGCTAAAGACAACTATTTTTAAATAACGCGCATAACCTGGAACAATACATGGTTGTGCAGCGGAGGCAGGAAGCGCGACGTCAGAGTGTGACATACATCGCTACATCGTGATCAAGATTAACATTTTATGGGTATAGATTTGGATCAGATTTTATTAGATGGATATTCTGTTCACGTCTTCACGTGTTTAGAGGCGGGAGATTTTGTTAAAGGAACGGGAAGGAAATTAGCCATGGATAATTGAAAGAACCATCAAAGCATTTGGCTAGGGAACTTTCAGGAAACAATGTAAAATCCAAATGGTGTAACTGGGGAACAAATGCGTATGATTGCGAAAGTCATTCCCGAACGTTCTTTTACCGGGCGTGTAGAAAACCTTCATAAGGGTGTTAAATGTTTTATTTTTATTTATTTATTTTTTTTGCTAGAATTTAATGCAATATTTTGGCGTTGTAACCCACACTACTATAGTAATTTTAATAATTCACAAGTCCACAGTAGCAGATACAAATTATCTCTGTTTTTCTGTTTCTGAAATTGTTCCACAGCCAAATGGCTGAACATAACGTTGAAGTCAATTACGTTTACCTCGATCATAAGGAAATGAGACTACTTTCCCTCCGAAAGACGACTGCGCGCAGTATGGTTTGCTCTTCATTTACAAACTGCGAGAGTGAATCAATAAATTAGTCATACTGTTGTAATTCCAGCCTCTTAGTGACACCGTGAATTCCGCTTCGCACCTGGGCTCCAGACTGTCGGCGTGATTCTTCTATGCGCCCTCGCACGGCAAGACGAACTACGCAGCTGCTGCAAACGTTTCGCTGGGAACACACCGTACAGTCCCGACTTAGCCACTACTGATTTTCGTCTGTTCATTTGAGCTGTCAACGTTTTGAAAATGATGATGCCGTAGTCTAAACGGATGCGACAACATCCAAAAGACTTTTCTTTTTGCCACTGGCTTTCGAGAACTTGTAAAAAGATGATATAAATGTCTGAATGCACAGGGTGAATATGTAGAAAAGTGAAATAAATTTCAGGATATTACTTTGGAAATTATTTCCTATATCTCAGTTTGCGAACTATTTATTGATTTACCCTAGCTTTTTTTGCTATCATCAGTCTCTCGACTGGTTTGATGTAATCCTCCATCCCTTTCTATTTTGTGCTAACTTACCCTTTATAACAGACATCCTCCATTATCAGCTTTATATATTATAATCTCTGTCTTCCACTATATTTCTTACCTTCAACTGTTCCCTTCACTACCAAATTAACCAATTCTAGATATCTCAAAATAGGACCTACCATCCTGTTTGTCCTTTCTGTAAGCCTCTTCCGAAATCTGGTTTCCTCACCAATCATTTACATAACTCGTTCATTTCGTACTTTATCAGTGCACTTGATTTTAAGCATCCTTCTATAGAACCACATTTCAAATGCTTCAGTTTTCCTTCTTTCTGGTATTTCTAAAGTCCATGCTTCACTACAATAAAGTTCTGTACTCCAAGTTGTTTCTAAGTCTTAGATCGATATTTGAAACTAAAAGATTATTCTTTTTAATGAAGGCTTTTTTTTTACTAGTGCTATTCTTCACTTAACATCATTCTTGCTTCGAACATCGGTTGTAATTTTACTTCCCAAGTAGCAGAACCTACTTACTTCTTCTATCGCATCCGATCCTATTTTTATATTTGATCTGCTATTTATTATTGCTATAATTTCCGCTACATTTCATCACATTTGTCTTGCTTTTACATTTAGTCGAAAATCTTTTTCACGTCAAGTAAGAATAATCACATCTGGTGCAGAGCGCTGTTGGCATGCCTGTAGTTGTCTTGGCGCACTTTTTTTTTTATCTCGCCTAGTGCGGGACAACGAAACCATAAGAAAATCACCGAAAAACCATTGATCTTGGTGACAAGATAGAGCGTAAGATAAACCGGACGATACAGTGGGATGTGAAGCGTTAATGGGACCGCACGCTATTAGCTGTCCGGTAAGGTCCGGCTCATTTGCATCCGATGAAACGGCCGCTGGGAGAGGCCACTTGAATTATCGGCGGGGCCGCAGTTTCAATTACCATTACGACTGCGGGCATTGCCGTCTTGTTTATGGAGCCGACGCCCATAAACACCGACTGCTTTTAATTAGCGTTTTCTTGCACGAACACCGCCCATTAGAAAAGCGATACGAATCGATAAGTTATTTCGTTACCGGTGCCGAGGTTTTCCCACCTTAAATACGACACAAAAAACTCGTTAATACGCCACACCGTAAAATGAACACGTTAAAAATATGTGTTCAGCGGGTATTAATTGGACAGGCACAAATTGTTCGTCACGATCGCCTTAAACATCCTAACGCAATTTTTATACGCCGATGTCCATCTCCATTAATTTGTCATTTAGTGTCCGGCGGTAAGGGAGGGCCTGCGATGTAGCAGATAAGCCCCGACTAATACGTCAACTGGCCAGTCGGCTAGCAGTTGGGAGGGCGTTGTCTATTGAGACATTTGCGGCCTTGTTAACACGAATATGCAGATAACACCGCCAGATAATTAAATTTAATTATAACATTGGCAGCACTATCATAACCATGGTGCCGCAATTTGATGATAGATTCTTAAGTAACTCGACGAGAAAAATCTAAAGTAAGGAGTATATACATTTTGTTACCTCGCTTAGTTGTCGAGATATCGATTGTCAAAAATTAGTTATTCTAAAGCTTCTTGTGTTTTTCTTCTGGTCCAGATCACATTTCAAGCTAACCACAACCAGTAGCAAGAAAATAAACACTCAATGTGTATGCCCAGCGTGTAGTTACTTTTGGTTTTGGTGAAATTTTTTGGTCAAGGCCGCGTCTCAAGCTAACCATCTCAATTTTAAGTCAGAATATCTCGAAATCTAAGCGAGATATGTACAAAAAAATTATTCCTCACATTCTATTTGTTTTATCGAGTTATACAGGAAACCATCATAAAATTAAGGAGCCACAGTTATCATAGAATCCCCTAAAGTTCACACTTCTAGAAACATTTCATTCGAAGAACTCATATATAGCGCGATTAATGACGAGTTATTTAAAGTAGAATATATTTTTACGCAAATAACATCAATTAAGTGTTTCTCACCTCCCTCGATGTTTGTCGAATACACACAGTGCTGGTTAAATGCCATCGGAGCTTTGTCTATTCCTGTCAGATTTTAGCTACCGACTATCATATCAGCTTCTCTTATTGGTACATAGTCATACATTCGTGCCGTCACTAAACGTCTTTGATTTTTAGAAATGGAATTACACATGTAGAATCGCGTATTCCCAGTTACTAAAGTAATACTACAACAGCGAACTTTTAAGGAAACTGAAAAAAACAATTAATTTAAAAAAAATAATGAACAGGGCATATTAACTCTTTCCAAGATACTCGTGTGTCTTATCAACTATCACTTTTGCTCTGGATATGAAATCTCAAGTCAGAAACTTAAGTTAGAATAGATGCAGATGTAATGACTTTTCCAGTTTTTCTTTTGCATTAATGTGTTGTTTTGTTTTTGTTTTGTTGTTGTCGTCTTAATCCGAACCCTACTTTCAGGTTTGTATGCAAACTCGAATCGATTGTTCTGTTTTTGAGCAGAGGAGAACACTAGTTCAGAGATGGTATTGGATAAGTTGTACGTCCCAGGTTTGCTTCCCGGTCTCGGCTCCAATTTTTACAGCCTTGGAAACTGACTTACATTTCTGTCAAAGCTTTGCTTTGTCATGTGAAGTATGCTAGTACTATCCGTGGTTCGGACGCCACTCTAAATTCTAGGTCCCCAATACCTGGTAGGATTACCAGGTTAAATTGGGTAGCCACGCAGAGGCGCATGCGCGACAAATCGAAATCGGCGGCCGAACTTCCCGGCCCACAATGACATACGCCCGTTTTGTTCTGCAGCAGAGTGACCTCGTTTTGTTTAGCCATCGCGTTTATGGACAAGCGCACATTTCCATACATGCCTCAGATATTTGGGGTGTTAAAATTTTTCAATAGATTCCATGAATTTTATCTTGCACTTGTTCTAGAATTTTCGTTTTCTCGCACCCAATCTGATGACCTGTTTCTTTTGTTAGTTGTCCGTCATTGCTGATTTTTCGTGATCTGGTTGAGTCTCTAGTGGCGAGAATGTTGTTTTAATCCAATGGTAACGGTTCGGAATGTCACTCCAACATAAACTTTGCCACATTTGCAGGGAACCCTCTCTACCCAACTTGCTTGTTATAATGCTCTGCGGTTCTTCGAGATGATAACAAACTGCTACTAACCGTATTACTGAAAACTACCTGACAGGACTCTGCTTATCCTCTAAGAGTTTTAGTCTTCCGTTGGTAATCGAATTGGTAGTATATTACCTTTGCCCGTGACTTCAACACTTGGAATTTGAGATTTGCGCTGTTAGTTCACAGATAAATTATCAAATAAATGCTTGCTGGGTGGGCAAAAGCAAGGAAATATCCGTGTTCTATCATCTGTCTTAGATCTCATACTCTTCTAAATTTAGGTTGTATGTAAAAGTTTTTAAGACATTTCTCTATATCATTTGTTGCTACCATCCCTGGCAATAATACACTACACAGCCAAAGACACTGGTATAGGCATGTGTATACCAACACAGAGATATGTAACCACTCAGAGTACGACGCTGCGGAAGGCAACGCCTATATAAGACAACAGATGTCTGGCGCAGGCATTAGGTCGGTTTCTGCTGCTACAATGGCAGGTTATCACGATTTAAGTGAGTTTGAACGTGGTGTTATAGTCGGCGTACCAGAGATGGGTCATAGCATCTCCGAGGTAGCGATGAGGTGGAGATTTTCGCGAACGACTATTTCACGAGTGTACCGTGAATATCGCGAATCCGGTAAAACATCAAAATCACCGACATCGCTGCGGCCGGAAAAAGATCCTGCAAGAACGGGACCAACGACGACTGAAGAGAATCGTTCAACGTGACAGAACTGCAACTAAGGATTGCGATCCCGCAGTGTTTTCAATCCCGCGGGATCCGTGCGGGATTGGTACAAACAATTTTTTAACGCATATATTTAAAACGTAGTTACTTAAAAAGTTAATAAATTTAATAATAATTAAATTAATAAATAATTTTTAATGTTAATTGATAAAAATTACAGTTAACAATATTTTGATTGGCAAAATGACATTAAAACTTTTTAGCGTGTCTTAAGTGTATTTCGAGGTTTTACATTTTTGTTTTTTAAACAAATAATAAAAATGGAAAATATTGAGTCTTAGGTATTATTATGTGCCTTACAATACATCACATAAGTTTAAAAATATGGTTTGCTTAGTGGCCAAGTTACCAAGGGTTTTTTTTAAAAAAAAAATCTAAATAAACGTCCCATAACACCGAGAAAAGCATTCCATTTCACAAAGTGAAGCTAATATACTCTGTAAAGTGTAGACTTGGCTCAGAACAAGATCTCATAACTTTTTGTCACTGCACAAGCAAGAGACTTGGCCTTTTTTTGCGTGATTCATTATTATATCTCCTGGTTCCTTGATTGATATTACAGTTGATTCAATGTTATTAAAAGAAACTACTCACCAACACGTAAACTGTCAAGTATTTCAGATTTACCTATGTGGCGTAATGACGTTTTTAGAGTGGAAATTATTATTTTTTAGTAAGAAAGGAGACTTTCTCGGTGAATGATTGCAGTGAAGTCCTCATAAGTTGTATCTCCGGATTTCATTGCAAACACGAAATTACACACGTGAGGAAGACGGCGGAGGCAGCCGTCGAAGTATGGTGTTCCTACAACACAATTCGTCGATACACCCGTGAAAATTTCATTATAACGTTTTTTACCATTAGTCGAAACAATAACAAGGAGAAGAAGGATTAATCGAAAGCCTGAGAGACACATGTAAACAGGCGGCTTTCTTCAAAGATACGCACCGAGCGTGGTGGTGTAACGGATAGCGTTCTGGCCTCGCATTCGGGAGGACGGCGGTTCGAATCCCCGTCCGGGCATCCAGATTTGGGTTTTCCATGGTTTCCCCAAATCACTCCAGGTGAATGCCGGGATGCTTCCTTCAAAAGGCCATGGCCGGATTCCTTCTCATTCCTTGCCCCCATCCTTTCCCGTCTCTAAAGACCACGTTGTTAAAAAGGGACGTTAAACTGTTAAAAAAAAAAATAAAAAAAAATCAAAAAAAAAAAATCAAAGAAACGCATTGAGGCAGCGGCCAAAACAACAACAAGTCAAAGGATATACAATTTCCTTTTGATAGCTGTTAAATAAACAGGTACGCGATCGTTAAAATTACGATAACATTAGTTTCATATCAACGAATAATCAAATTTTCAGCCGGAAATCAGGAAATTGTCATAATTACTTTATCTGCAAATACAGAAAATGGGAATAATGAAACCGTGAATAAAAAGCTGTAACCGTGTAGTTCAGATAACGTGGGCGACACTTAAAAAATAATGATATAGTTAGAAAATCGTACTAAATACGCGCCATAACTCAAATTACAGAAATGTGTACTGTAAACAAACGTAAGTTTTGATGAATACGTAAAAGTGTATTTATTTACTTACGAATGACGAAGGTTGACAAAAACAAACGCTTGTTCACATGAGTCAAATACCAACTGGAAGGATACAGGCAAACACTGCAAAATATCCGACAGAGACCGAGTGGGGCAGCCCTTAATGACTTTCAAACCGAGGACTTACGATACCATAGTCGAACTGAGTCACAAGACAGCTCTGACAAGCATTTGAAGTTGCCAATAAATCGGAAAGTTTATGTTGTGGATGACCTACAGCCACACTTCAGGATTGAACACACGGCTTCTCTGCAGGCAGTATTTAAAGTGCTGTTACCTGGCATGCGTACGAACAGGTTACTTCATTTGTATGTACGGTATAAAATTCCTAACTGGATCGCAAAGACTAACATACAGTCAAATTCAGTTGAAATCCGCTAATTAAGTTTTTTTTTTAATTTGCCTAACGTCTTCTAACAGCGAGGTCTTTAGAGACGGGAAAGGATGGGGGACAAGAAATGGGAAGGAATTCGGCAATGGCCTTTTGAAGGAAGCATCCCGGCATTTGCCTGGAGTGATTTGGGAAACCATGGAAAACCCAAATCTGGATGCCCGGACGGGGATTCGAACCGCCGTCCTCCCGAATGCGAGGCCAGAACACTAGCCGTTACACCACCGATAATAAGCTTTTGTGAATTACGCAGAGATAAATATCATTGGCAAGTATGATAGAAACCATCATAAAAACTATGGGAAGCTATTTCATTGAAATCCGTTAGTTTTTCTATGATGTGCGAACACTCGAACAGACGGACAAAGATCTCAAAATTTACTGTTTTGGACTCTGTGTTTTCAGCAACTTTGTATCTTATCAGGATAAACGCATTCTGTATCTCGGCACAGGAAAAAAATCTTTCATTATGTGCAGTTTCCTCAAAATCTCGCTATTAGTTATAAGATTGTTCGTGGTTTAATTAATACGATAATTAAGTAGTCCACAATGTATTTCAGTTCAGACTTGTTTTTATTCTCAAACACGATGGCAACGATACAGGTTACATGCATTCATACAATCCAGAGATTGCATACAACACTTCCTCCACAGACAATACTACTAACGCAGTCCTTGGCAGTCGCAAATTGAATCTGTATAAACTTTGCCGAAAAACTAACTAACTGTAAAAACTGTTTCTCTGTCTTGGATGATCGCTTTATATACTCTCTACCGAAATTTCTAGAACACTTCAAAAGCTTCCGCCAGATATTTCTCGAACATTAACAATTACTTAAACAATTGAAACATACTAAAAACAAACAGAATTACTACATAATCATTTAAAATTAATACAAAATGGTCAGAAATGGAAATTAAAGATACTTAAACACAAAATTATTTACAGAAATCATTTTAAACTGTAGCAAATTGTCCTTCAGTCATCCTAACTTGCATTAACACTTGGAATTACGAACATTTAAGCAATTATCTTACATAATTCTATTCTTAAACATATTAAATGGCCTCCAAATAATTTCTTTTCATAAAACAAAGTCTATATACACTGATTTGTAGGAAATTGCAAAACAAACATACCATATTCAATCAAACTCTAGATTACTACCAATACTTTATAAAATACAATTACATGATTTGAGGGCTGTTACATAGTTCATGGGCTATGTGCGAATATACAATACAATTAATAAGTAAATACTGCCAAAGGAATTCAATCTTTGTTCCCCGAACGCGTTTCACTTCTTTATTGAAACATCTTCAGCGGATTATATTATTGATTGCGTGTACATCTTACAATGTTGCTACATTTTACATTTTGAATATTGAAGTTTTTGTATAAATTATAATCTACTTACATTTTATGATACATTGATTTATTTACTCTCCATTCTCAGCAGCACTGATTTTTGTTTACTTTTTGGGTTCCAGGTCATTTTCTGCTTGTTGTTACACAAGTAAACTAGCACTACACTACACTGCACTGTTTTTTTTCTAATGCAGTTGCGAAATGTCAACCAACCGCGTCTTTGTAATGGCACACGGCTAGCAGTGAAAAAATTAACTAACAATGTGATCGAAGTAACCATTACAAAGAGAAAATATAAGAGGGAAGATGTATTGATACCTCGCATCCCAATGGCTCCAACTGACGTACCATTTGAATAAAAATGAGTGTAATTTCCAGTGCGGCTTGCGTTCGCTATGACCATAAATAAATTCCAGGGTCAGTCGTTGAGTGTTTGCGGCGTTTATCTTGAAAACCTATGCTTCTCTCATGGAAAGTTGAATGTTACCTGCTCCCGCGTTGGAATACCGTCAGCTTTTATTTGTTTACGCGCCAGGTAACCGAACAAAAAATATCGTGTACCATAAAGCATTACAATAAAAATATCATCACATTATTACTAACGTCTTGCAGTGTACGAAATAGAAAACTTATTTTTGTAAGTAACCGTTGTTTATTATTGAGACATTAAATCAATAAATAAAGTTATCACTCTGAAATATGGCTTGGTTTTTTTTATTTTTTTATTTTTTATTTTTTTATTTTTTATTTTTTATTTTTTTTGACAGAAAGAATTTTTTCGGGGTAGCTAGTTCTTCAATAAAATCGCCCAAGGAAGGTTACAAGTTTTGGCTGCTGTAAAAATCACGGCCCGTAAAATAAATTGGTCTTTCTACTAAATAAGTGTCACAACACTGATTTTGTAATGTTTATCGCCATACGTGCTATTGAATTATTAACGACAGCAACATGGAACCAATGAAATTAAAAATTTACTAGGCATCCTAAAACCTTACGCTACATCGCGTAAATAATAGCAAAACTAATCCATTGTGCCTTATGTTCTAACAAAGCGAGTCAATTTTCATTCTGGTCCAGGCTGCATTTCAACCTAATCACAAATTTGGTTAATGATTCCGTTCGTAAATCATAGCTTCTGTCACATCCGCATTGATACATTCACAGTATCGCCATCGATTCTTAAAACTTTGGAATTACTTACATGCGGCTGATATAACGACATTTGTAATATGATGTTACTAAAAACAATGGAAATTAAAAATAATTCTTAATGTGTGATACCGAGTAAGATTAGTTTTATTCCGCGTAAATTTCTATTTCAAAGCAGAAATAATTGATCCAATCAACATATCTTCAAAATAAAAGCAAATATCCATACAAAAACAAAAAATCAGTTGCTGTTATTATTAATAAAGAATACTCTTATACTACAACACACTTCCAAGAGGGCTAAGTCGTGGGTAACTGCTATATCTATATAAATTTGCGGCACCAATGTTATCGTGTAATCCGTATCCAAATTTTAAAATGAGATTTTTTATTAGTTATGTTAAATATTACGGAAATAATATTTTTCGTTGTGTCCACAGATACATCCTTACCAAAGTTTATGCTTATTAATATAATCATATCCAAAGTTTACGCATACTGATAATAATTGCAGCTGTGATAACGTTTTGATTGTTAGTGTTGGAGACGTGAATTACATCAACAAATACATCCTGGAAATGATCAACACCATGTCAATGACTTACGTCGCTATTAAAACGGTGGAAGATCAAAAAGACGAGACTAATTATCCAGCTGATAATTCCCTCAGCGCATCTTGTCTTCCCGCGCATGAACCGAATTTAAAAGTTGGTACTCAGATCATGCTCATCAGAAACATATCACCACCACAGCTGTGCAGTATTGAGGTCATTATCTTAACAAGATGTGGACGAGGAAAGGAAGTATTCAATCCACGAATAACATTGGTACCATCAAACTTTTCATTCAAATTTAATCGCCTGCAATTCCCTGTAGCCTTATATTTTGCCATGACAATCAACAAGTCTCAGGGCCTGACACAAGGAAACGTAGGAATTGATCTTAGGACACCATGCTTCTCCTACGGCCGGATATACGTTGCTTGCTCCAGGGTGAGTGGTAGATGATGTCTGAACGTATGTGCACCAAACAATCAAATAAGAAACGTGGTCTACACAGAGGAATTGCAGTGAGCGACCTACCAATTAAGTTAAAGATAGCATCTTATTTCTCTTAAACATTTCTTCTCTTACTTATACCGAAAAATAAAATCCTTTCCAAACAATAATTTTTTATACTTCGTACAATAATTACAACCACGAATTAGTACTATTAATTTTTCAGGTAGCTTTTCTACTACTTAATCAGTTACATAACATTAAAATATGAATGAATCAAACTCTCGGATATCAGTATGAAAAGCGAACCTAAGATAATAACTAAAAGAAAGGAAACTTTTCAGAAGACATTTACAATTTATGCCTCTCCATGTTAATATTTGGTAACAGAATAAAATCAGTAAAGAATTTTTACACATACCAAAGCACACGCGCGTGAAGCAGCGGGCAAATGCTAGTAGTATCACAAAGAGGAACAAAGAAATATATTTTGGGGGAAATTTTAACTGCTTATAAGTGGAAATGGGTTACAGTATTGTGGAGGTTATAGTTTAAAATATTATGGCTACATTCAAGAAATTCAATAAATATTAAAGATTCATTTAGAGTGTGCAGTTTTCTCTCCTTTCGTTTTCTGGCTTATGGCGTAGAATAGGCACATCCAACGACAACTCACTGTTAAGCCATTATCCATTGATAGAAGGAGAAAGACAAATGTTGTCACAAGACTCAACTCATCAGGCGTAAGTATCGCAGTAGTAGGCCTATTGTGAGAAGCAAAATTATGACTGACGATACGTGGAGTAAACTCTTAAGGTAAAAGGCACTCCAGGTGGCATTATAACTGTTGGTCCATAATTATGGTTTACCCTACTAAAATATAAGGATTAAGTGTTGAGAGAGTCTTTTTGCTTACTAACTACACTCCACCAATAATACAGTTTTTGAAGTGCAAGTTTTCCTTGCATCCTGACTGGAAAATTATTCACCTTTACGAAAAATTAAATTTTTTTTATTTAAAATGAAATGTTTCCTTTGGGGAAGGGGAGGGGGTAGGGAGGGCAGGACCGTTTTATGTGAAAGGGAAGTGAAGATGTTGGAATATTGTGTGTTTGCTATTTCTCCATTATTATGTAGGTACCCTTTCAATACTAATCATTCAACATCAAGGAAAGGAATATTGTTGAGTAAGCATAACGCATTGTGTTATTAGAAACCGTAACTGATTTTGGGCTATAATGTCGTCTGAAGGAACCATCACGCTACTCGCCTGAAATGTTTTGTGGAAAGCATGGAAAGCGTAAATCTGGATGGGGATTCGAACCCTCGTCCTCCTAGCTCATCCACGAAGTTCGGTCTCAATCCTTGTAGCTCTGTTATGTGAGCGTAACGTACTTCTCGACAGATACTGGTTTGTGACGCATAGAAATGACATAAAACGTCTGATCTTACTGCAGCGCAGATAAGCATAAGTTTTGTTTTTTCGAATACATTCTAGTTAGGCCTTTTATATCCTTTTTCACCTAGACAGGGGATACGCCGCGAGAGCTGCACACGGTACATGCAGAGTTTATTCACAACTTGGTTGAATCGTGAAGCAATGGTTGCAACCGCATTGTGGTAGGGATTTGCAAAGTAGTTGTGTGTCGTGATGGACACGCGATAAGGAGTGGAGCAGTGATATTGTTGTGCAGCGTGGCCTGGGTGGAGGCTGTGATGGATGCTGGCAGTTAGGCTCCATTGAGGGCGGCGACGGGGGGCGAGCCTCGCGCTCGTTTGTTTCTGTGACGAGTGCACAGTGAATAGCGCCAGTTACGACTTTTGTGATCTCCGGGGCGGGAGCAGGAATGTCGCCGGGGAGATAAATTCAATGACTATTGAATTTTAAGGTCGCCCCCCCCCCCCTTTGACAGGTAGCGGCCAGAGACAAATGGCGGACAAGGGAAGCTGAAGAGGCGAGGATCAACAGAGATGGTAATCTTCGCTGAGAAATAGGGATACACGTTTGGACAAGTGGCTAAATCACCCGCATTAAAATAAACACGGAACGGATGTTTTACAACCAAAATAAATGCTTACAATTTTTCTCTGAAAGATCGGACTCATGGAGTCAGATAAGACTCAAAACTAGCGGACGGCATTTGTGGCTGTTGATGTGTCACTGGCTGGAAGAGAGGAACATCATCGACAAACCAAAATGTGTGATAATAAAATAATTGTTTAAAAAAACATAAAAACCGCCTTCAAAAAAAGCACTAAATATTTTAAAATAACTATATACCTTGCTTAGGAAAAAGTAAATCTAAATGGACAATATTTTACATTACCGTCATTGAAATTTTTTTATTAATTAGTGATTTTTGGAGTCGGTGACAACTGTCACATCGCGAAGATCGAATTACTGAACTTTTGGTGTTAGAGGCGAAACGGAGAATACGAACAAAAATTCCCAATATTTTACAGCATGTCGTGAGGCAGATAGTGTTATTGCGGGAGACAGCTTAGGGAAACAAATTAACTGTATTTTAATCTGTGGCTCGGCCTTGTTGGTCATCCAGGCATATCTCTGGCGCTACAGTATCAGTTGGTAGGCAGCATCATGCAGTAAACGATTTACAGTTAGTATAATATCGACGTATCATCTGTATGTTTCAGTTTTGTTGTATCATGTTTCTAGCATTAATTGTAGGTAAGCAGTGAAATGATTTTTTATGTATTATTGTTATTCCTTATTGTTTTTATCTTTTTGTTTTCTTGCTTTCGCTGGCACCGACTCCAAAAATAACTAATTAATGTCAAAATTTCAATGAAAGTAATGTAAAATGTTGTCTATTTTGATTGACTTTTTCCTAAGCAAGGTATAAAGTTATTTTAAAATTTTTAGTGCTTTTTTTGAAGGCGGTTTTTATGTTTTTTAAAACAATTATTTTATTTTTAAGTTTTTAGTGGTATTATAGATTGTTTTGTATTTTAGAAATGCCGCAGCAGTTCCCATTTTGCGAACCTCCAGGTAGCTCAGAGATTAAAACGCTTTCTTTCAAAGAAGAATTCTGTCTTTATATACCACAACAACTTCCAGAACGGGGTGAATTGGGTGTTGTGTTAAGGAATGTCAGTTTACATTTTGGTCCAGGCTATGTTTCGATCGTATCATAACATCTGTTAAAGCTGCTGGTCGATAACCGAAACATGTAACATCTGGGCATTAATACATTACATACACAGAAATCTGTATCTGGAATATATCTGTTTGCTCCGGCATCACACAGAAAATATAGATTTTTAATTGGTTTTCACAACGTGAAATCTTGGGATCCAAGTTGAAGACATTATGACACATTTATTTTATAAATATTATGCCATAACTTAAGAATAGCTTAATTGATTTTGACTGGATTTAAAACTGTGGATTTTTGTAAAGAACATTGGAAATTAAAAGAGGTGAAGGAAAAGGGATTGGGCTTTTGTATACCAAATTTAGACTGCCTTGACTGATTGATTTAAAGTATACGTGTGCAAATTTCTATTGGTATCAGATAAAACTGTAGGTTTGTATTAAAAAAAAAAAAACAATTAAGGGGTGTGGAGACGAAGAGTAGTTTGGTTTTTGTAAAGCTAGTGTGGGCAGTATTTTTCTCTTTGTTTTAAAGTATAGATGTGCAAATTTCCGTCGAAACCAGGTAAAAACTATAGCTTTGTGTAAAGAACATTTGCAAAAATTAATTGGGGGTAAGGGAGTGAGTGGTAGGGTTTTGTAAACAGAATGTAGACACTATGTTTCTCTTCGTTTTTACGTATACATGTGCAGTGTTCCATGGAAATCTGATAAAACTGTGGGTATCTATGAAGAACATTAGGAGGGGTTGGGCTTCTGCAAACTAATTTAAACACAATTGTTCTGTATGTTTTAAAGTATATGCGTGCAAATTTCCTTCAGAATCGGATAGAAACTGTAGATTAAAGGATGGAAAGGAAGGAGCGGAGTTTGGATTCTCGAAACCAAATGTAGTCAGTATTTTTCTGTTTGTTTTGCAGTATACATGTGCATACTTCCTTCAAAATGAAAAATAAACAGTAGCTTTGTATAAAGAACATTGACAGTAATTAAAGGGGTAGAAAGGGGGATAGGGTTTGCGTTTCCTATTTGTTTTAATGTATAGTCATGCGAAGTTCCACCGAATCTGATTAAAATGTGGGTTTTGTACAAATATTAAGGGAACGGGAGATGGGGTAGTTTTTTTTTATTTTTTGGTCAGAAATCGTATCCATAAAAAAAATTACATATATATGCGCCAACTTCCATAAAGATCGGTCAAATGGTGTCGACTATAGCTTTCTAAAAAGAAATTGACAAAAATCAAGGTGGTGGAAACGGGGAGAGGGGTTCAGTTTTTTCAAATCAAGAGTTGGCATAATTTTTGTCTTTGTTTTATAGAAAAAATTTGCTAAGTTCTGCCTAAACCGGATAAAAACTGTGGTTGTGTATAAAAATTAAGCGGTTTAATGGGGAGAGGGGTGGTTTTTAGATCTTTTGGTGAGACACCTCCTTCGTGAAAAACTACATATAAGCACCAACTATCACTGTAATCGCTCAAACGATCGCGACTGTAGCTTTTTATAAAGAACATTGACGAAAGTTAATGGGGTTGAGGGAGAGAAAGGGTTTTAGCATTGGCAAGCCAAATGTTGACAGGATATTTTTCTTTGTTTTAAAGTATATGTAGGCAAAGTTCAATAAAAATCAGAAAAGAAATGTAGATTTCTATAAAATTAAGGGGTGTAAATGGAAACACAGGGGGGTTAATTTTTTATTTATTTATTTAATTTTTTTGGCCAGAAACGTTCTCCATAAAAATTACATGTATTTGCCAACTTTAATGGAGACCAGTTAAATGGTGTCGACTGTAGCTTTGTATAAAGAACATTGGCAAAAATTTAGGGGGTGGATAGGGGGAGAGGGCTTCAGTTTTTTCAAACCAAAAGTTGACTATTTTTCTCTTTATTTTTTGCTATATATGTCCAAAGTTTCATCGAGATCGAATAAAAAATGTGGATTTATATAAAAATTAAGGTGTGGAAGGGGGTAAAAGGGGTGGTTTCTCAATTAAATTCATATGGGACCACTTTGGAGGAATACCCTATCCACTAAAAAAATTTCATTTAAATCGGTTCAAAATTGGCGAAGATATCGCTGAACATAAATACAAAAAAAGAAATACAAATGAATTGAGAATCTCATCCTTTTTTTGAAGTCGGTTAAAAATGAAACTAACCACTTCAGCAGTACCGGGTTCATGAACTTAACGGCAGTTGTAGGTTAAACTACGACAAAAGAGACATAAAAAATTGTCATTCTTCTCAATCACTGAAGATTTTCTCACAAACTGAAAACGAAGAGTTTGTGTGTACAAAATAGTTATCAGCGTTGCTGGCAACTGTCGAATAACGTAGCAAGTAATGTCTCGTTTCGTACTCTCGTACTGTTAGCAGTAGATAGTTAATAAAGTGTTCTTTTATTTACCGTTCGTATACAGTCATCTAAACAGTTGGACGACATTCTAGTAATATTATAATAATACTTACTTACTTACTTCCTCTTCATGGATAGGCCAAAAGCCTGTTCCGACCTCATTCTTCCGACCATCTCTTCCTAGGTCTTCCAATGTCCCTTCTGCCTGTGGGATGGTACTCCAGGGCAAGCTTAGGAAATCTGTCCTTTCTCATCCGTAGGACGTGGTTCTTCCAGTTATCCCTTTTTTGGGTAATTCTATCATTTAGCGGGGAGATATTCAGTTGTTCCCTTATTTCCTCGTTCCTCCTCCTATCATTTAGGGAATACCCTTTTACTGACCTTAAAAATTTCATTTCAGATGATTGAATTTTGCTTTTGTATTGCGTTTTATTTACCCATGTTTCGCTGCCATATAGCAGAGTCGGTACGGCCATTGTTTTATAAAACTTGAGTTGAGTCTCCTCTCGTGCTTTACCTTTCAGTGTTCGTCGAATTGTTCCACACATATACTGAAATCGGTGAAGTTTCTTCTTCACCTCGTTATCCTCATTAAAAGATAATTCACATTCGAGATAAGTAAAGCTGGAGACTTGTTCTATTGGCTGATTGTCTACCACTATTTTAACTCTGATAGGGTATTTCCCCTGCCATGCCATAACTTTCGTTTTTGCACGAGACAACTGCAGATTGTAATCTTTGCTGATAATGTTTAGTATATGAATTGCTTTTTGAAGTCCATCTTCATTTTCCTGGAGGATAAATTGGTCGTCTGCAAACAACATAGTATTTATGTAAGTGTTGTTGCTTATTTTTATACCAGGATGGACATTTTCTTTCCATTTCCTAACTAAGTCATCTATATATATATTGAAGAGTGTTGGAGACAGGCTACAACCTTGCCGCACTCCTTGGTTAATTGCTATTTCTTCTGTAAGTTTATTTCCTAGGTCTAAGACGATTTGTGTCCTTCTATACATACCTTGAATAACTTGTATTAAATGCTGTGGATATCCATTTCTTTGCATTATTTCCCATAGTTTTTGTCTATTTACTTTATCGAACGCTTTTTCATAGTCTATAAAAGCAATGAAAGTCTTTAAATTAAATTCTCTTCTCTTTTCCAGTAGTTGTCTAAGGCAGAATATATTATCTATGCAGGACCTTCCTTTCCTAAACCCACATTGTTCTTCTGATAGGAGAGCATCTGCTATTACTTTTAGCCTGTTATTTATTATTTTTGCATATATTTTGTATCCCGTATTTAATAAACTAATTCCTCGATAGTTATCACATGAATTCCTATCTCCCTTCTTAAAAAGTGAAATAACTTTGGCCTTCCTCCATTCTTCTGGGATGGTTCTCTTTTTCCAACACATATTAATTAAGTGTAAATATCTAAATTTCAGAATCATTCCCCCATACTTAATCAATTCTAAGTTAATTGTATCTAGTCCAGGAGCTTTTCTATTTTTAAATGATTTTAGTGCTGCATCAACCTCCTCTATGTCTATAGGATCAATTTCTTTAGTATCCACATGGTCAATTCCTATTTTCTCTTCTTCTTCTTTATAATTACTATTGTACCATAATGTTCTGTAGTGTTTTACCCATGCCTCTTCTTCAATTACATTTATATTAGCACTTTCCTTTTCATCCTTGTTGAGATGTTTCATAAGTTTATAAGCCATCTCTTGTCTACCATGGACATCATCTTCTATTGAACTGATTAATCTATCCCATCCCTCTTGTTTCAACTTCTTTGTTATTGTCTTAACAATATTTCTCCTTCTTTTATATTCATTTTCATTTTCTAGGGTTCGGTCCTGTATCATTTTTAGATAAGCCTTTTGCTTTTGTTTGACGGCTTCTGCAATTTCTTCGTTCCACATTTTAAGTCCAGTTTTTCTTCTAAATTTCTTTTTCTTGCCAATGGCTTCATATGCTGCTTTCAGTATTGATGAAGCTATAGTTTCCCATTCTTTATTGATGTCATTATTTGTTGGGTTTTCCAGTAAGCGCTGTTGTAATCGGCTTTGATATAGATGTTTTATTCCTTCATCTTTTAAAAGGTAGGTCTTAAAAACTTCTTGATCTTGTTGTAAGTTTTTATTCATTCTTTTCCTCCATTTAGCAAGTATTCTTATTTTTGATATAACGAGATAGTGATCTGTATACATATCACTACCTCTATGTACACTGGTGTCTACTACATCTGGACCTAATTTTTTATTAACCATTACATAGTCAATGATAGACCTTTGTCCTCTTGCCGTCCATGTAAATTTATGGATATCTTTTTTTGTAAAGAATGTATTTGTAATCTTTAACTGGTTGAAGGACGCAAATTCTCTCAGTAGTTTCCCATTTTCATTTAATGTGTATTCACCTCTGTTCCCCATTACCTCTGGAATTGGACTATTTCCTACGCGGGCATTAAAATCGCCAGCCAGTATTAGGAAATCACTTTTATTAATTCTGTCTATCACCACTTGAAGCTGTTCATAAAATTGTTCAGATTCTTCTCGTTTGTTTTCTTCTGGGGCATATATGGCGATCAAGGTTAGGTTGCCTCTCTCTACTTTCAATCTTAGGGTCAGAATCCTTTCACTTATCATATTGTAACTGACAATTTTATTTTTCCATTTCCTATCCACTAATATTGCCACTCCTACTGCAGCTCTTTTCTCTCGTGCCACTCCACTGTAGATCATTGTATATTTATCTATTTCTTCTGTTCCCTTCAATTTCTTTTTTGTTTCTGTAATTACAGCAATATTGATCCCCTTTCTAGTTAACTCCCTGTCCAGATCATATTCTTTATTATTTATCCCTCTCACATTCCACGTTCCTATTTTCAAATTGTCTTTGATTCCAAATCGTTTGTCCTTTGACCTTGCCTTTGTTGTCCTCATAAGATCCATCCGGCTTTCCTTACTTTGAGGTTTATGAGTAATATATCTTTTTATGTGGAAGGGTTACCAGCCCTTCGCACAACCCCCATCCTGGAGGGCCAGGGTTTTATTTCAGGGTGTTCCTTCCCTTAGCCAGAATGCCCCAGTTTTAAGGCGCTGGGGGCTCGCCTTCCATCCTCTCCCGTTAGCTACACTCAAAAAGTGCATTGCCCAGGGGTCACGCGGCTTTCACCTTCGTGGACGTGGGAGTAGGGTTTGCTGGCAGAGCTGCTAAGATAGATCACAGAGGCATTTCTCAAGGTTTTATTATCTCAGCCCATCCGGCATAGGCTGAGATCCTTGAGACCATACCAGCCTTGACCCCCCATTATAATAATAATTGATGAAATTTCGATGGAGCGTATGCTCAGGTGGTAATCTCTCTACACACCCATCCTTCTCCCTTCCTCCTCCATCCCACTTTTCCCTCAACTAATTTTTAATTTAAACTTTTTCAATGTTTTTGGTAAATTATTCATTTTAGACTCATACAGAGGAAACATCGTAAGCTGTGGTCTCTTCCGATGTAAAGGATTGATGTAACTTCGACGTGTTTCTGAGATTAAAATTACTTTTGGGACATAACGTAATCTCACGGCGTCCTAGTCAAAAATTTTCATGGATACATAATTATGTATTTGAAAAAAAAGGGGAATAAAAAATATTATAATCCGAACCGAGAAATGTTTAAATTGGAATAAGAAAATGATGAAAATATGAAGGAAGAAGACAAGAGAGTTACAACTACATATTCAAGGGATTGTAGAATTTAAGCCGAAGCTTTCTTTTCGCTTAGAGGTTTACGAATTCGTAGACGTCGAGATAATTAAAGGCGATGATTTCTGGTAAGGATACACGAAATCTAGATGGATGGTTCAGTAATTGAACCTACCTCTTACCGAATGCCATGACCTAACTTTAACCATTCATCCATTTCAGTTACAAAAACTATATGATCCAGAATTGTATAGTTGTACCTCTCAACATATAAAAAAAATTTATGAAATAGAAATACGCAATTTTAAGAATTATATAGGATTTAAAATTGAAGAAATCTGTAGAAAAAAATACAATGGATCTGATGTATAGTGGACTTCTGACGATAAATTTAACAATGATTGTCATGAAGCAGAGAGAAAAATTGCTATTTTGAAATTGTATGTAGGAAATAGATCATCCTCCGGAAATTCTTAAATGAAGAATTCGAGACAAATGCCATTAATAAATTCGTAATTTACTAATACTGAAATATATTGTTCTGTGATAAATATTATCACAACCCGTCAATAATGTTTTGTTATTAACTTTAGTATTGCTAATATTATTATTGTATTCCCTTATTTTTATTAATTATAAGAAGTTTAAATAATTGTACAAATGTCTGTAAGCAGGTTGTATTATTTCCGGATTTCCACAGATAGTAGTTTGTATCGTAATCGGGTTAGGATTAGTTTATTACCTCTAATCATTGTAGAGCCTCTGGTCCCGGCAGCTGAGCGAACCATGCGGTGTTCGCTGGGCTAGCAGGCAATGTCTTTCCCGCTCCCTTTGTTGCACGATTTTTCGCTTTTCTGTATGGAAGCTATAATAGCTTATCAAATGAGTTAGGATGAATGAAAACTAAATGTTTAAAAAGTGATTTAATAAACGGTATTGGTTAAATTCAGCTGTGTTTTAATCAGAATAGTGTATTTTCGACTTCATAACAATACGTCACGACTGTTTGATGGTAATATGTCATTATCTAAATTAATTAAAATTATCAAAGCGTATTGCTAGCATGTGTGGAGTTATAATGAATTGGTCTGAATAATAAAAAAAACCTCTGTCATCACCAATTAAAGTCGCAATATTAATAATCGACCTGATTCTTCGAGGTTGGTGTTTGTAAATTACAGCTGCGAATAAACCCTACGAATTGAGTGGAAAGCTTACAATGTTCTGCAGTTACTCCATTGTGTCTCCCGTTATTTTTTGTTTTTCACTATCAGTGCTGCAGAAGATAATACGTTTATTGCTTAGAAAATGTCCGATTTCAGTATAATGCAGTGTAAGAAGTAGCGTCGATTCTACAGCGTCACCAAAGCTTAACACATCTGAATCAGTGGCATGGATCATAAATAACAATTTAATAGTGATTAAGGAGAGATTAACTGGCGCTTAAATCTGCCGCATAGTATGTAAACTGGTATAGTGTTGTTAATGTAGTTTGGATCCTTCACGAAAGAGATGTAGTAGTCTGTAATATGTTTACCGATATGACTAGAGTATGGGATGAGTGGTAACGCTCTTGCCTCGCATTCGGGAGGACGCGGGTTCAAGTCCCTGTCCAGGCATCCAGATCTGAATTTTCACTGACTTCCCCAAATAATTTCAGGCGAATGCCGGGATGCTTCCTTTAAAAGGCCATGGTAGAATTCCTTCTCATTTCTTGCTTCCCCCCATCCTTTCCCGCCTGTAATGTCCTAGACGTAGATGAGGCGTAAAGCGATAGGCAAAAAAAAAAAAAAAAAAAAAAAAGAGACGATTACGTTATTCCGTTGATTTGATAGTAAGCCGAGTGATTCCATTTGCCGCGGAATATCTGTACTGGGATCGACAAATGTTGTTCCGCACGTGCGACTGGCCATAGGCTCTTATCAGTTATCACACACGAGACCTATACGTTCCGAGGCAGGAACACGAAGGTTAATCTCACTCTCAGACGGCTGCAACCGACAACTTGTAAAACAACCCATTACTTTACTTTAAACTTGTATTTGACCCACCTAAGGGAAGGTATCGAGACGTCGCTTATTCCGGCCGCCACGATTGGATAGAGGGTGTGTTCACGTTTAATTTAATGATTAGAGTTTTTGGATAGTAAATTAATTGTGGAATTTGCTCACAATTAACACACGTGTAAACGGACTGTATAACCACACACTTTTACTAAAACAGTTTGTAAATAGTGTAACACCGACCACCAACCCAAAATTAAAAAAGTATGATTTGTGAGAAAAGTTCAACTGAAGCAAGTTTAGGCCGCTGTTAGCAGTGCCGTTTATTACAACAAACACAGCTCCTCAAAATCTTCTAGCACATCATAGAAAGTTCTATTGCTTCTGGTTAGCACAGTGATTTAAAGACGACAGCCAGAGTTTATTTTCCCGTCGTGGAAGCACGAAAAACGTATCCATGGGCCCGGTTTGTCTTCTAGCACTCACAGAAAATCTACTTCACACAGTCAAAGTTATCCCGAAACTCCTGCCATTGTTCTGCGAGTTTCATACAAGTACGTAAGAATCGATTAATCTAAATGACACTCCATACATATCACCGATATGTACACAGATACATTTTGACAAACCTATTTATTACTACCTGAAATAAAAGGTCGCTAGCCTATTGTGGGGTGTAAGGGTTTGGGAGAGACTATACTAGCCTTTTCCAACCAAATGTCAACCTCTCCTTCACGTGGTGCACCCTGTTTGCACGGACGAAGGCTCTGGCGACTGAAAGATTCCCGGTATAAGGAAGTCACCCACTGCTTGCCAACGGCCTCCGAAAGGAGGGCGGAAGAGCTCGGGAGCGGTCCAGGGCACCCTCTTGCCCTTGGGGTTGGAAACGGCCCCTAAAGGCGGATGAATCAGAAATGATCAACGGCATGGGGATGCAGAAGGCAACGGGAAATCCACTGCATTAAAGACCCAGAGGGTATCCTGAGGACATGTAATCCTCTCAAATTACATATATCATGATGGCTTCTTCCTGGGTAAAATATTCCGGAGGTAAAATAGTCCCCCAATCGGATCTCTGGGTGGGGACTGCTCAGGGAGGAGTCATCAGAATGGATAGAAACATTCTACGAGTCGGAGCGTGGAATGTTAGAAGTCTGAATAGGGCAGGTAGGTTAGAAAACTTAAAAAGGGAGATGGAACAACTTAAGTTAGATATTGTTGGGATTAGTGAGATTAAATGGAAGGACTGCACAGGATTTCTGGATCTGGGGAACACAGGATAATTAGCACACAAGCTGTCAATGGAGTCACTGGTGTAGGATTTGTAATGAACAAGAAAGTAGGGAAACGGGTGAGTTATTATGAACAGTTTAGTGACAGGATTATTTTGATGAGGTTAGAAACTAAGCCCGTCCCAACCACATTAGTACAAGTATATATGCCAACGTCACAGGAAGATGACGAAGAAATAGAAAAAATATACGCTGAAATTGAAGAATTAATCCAATATGTGAAAGGGGAGGAAAATCTAATAATCATGGGTGATTGGAATGCAATAGTGGGAGAAGGAAAAGAGGGGAATACTGTAGGAAGTTTTGGTCTAGGAGAAAGAAATGAGCGAGGAAGCAGGTTGCTAGAATTTTGTGAAAGATATAAGCTAGTAGTGGCGAACACACTGTTTAAGAACCATGCAAGAAGAATATACACCTGGAAACGTCCTGGGGATACAGGCAGATATCAGCTAGATTATATCATGGTCAAACAGAGATTCAGGAATCAAGTTCTAGACTGTAAAGCGTACCCAGGAGCAGACATAGACTCGGACCATAATTTGATAATAATGAAGTGCAGGCTGAAATTCAAGCGAATAAGGAAGCAGTAAGCAGAACAGACTGGAAGTGAATAAACTGAAACAATCTAGGCACAAGAGAAAAATTTGCAGAAATGGTAGACTTAGGTCTAAGAAGTAACTGTGAAAGGAGCTCAACCGATGATGAATGGAATGCATTAAAGACCGAAATAATGAAAGCTGGCAAAGAAACCTTAGGCTTTAGGGAACAAGCTGCCTGAAAACCTTGGAATCACAGAAGAAATTTTGCAGCTGATGGATCAGAGGAGAAAGTACAAAAATGCTTCAGGATGAAGCAGGAAGAGAGCAGTACAGGCAATTTAGAAATCAAATAAATAGGAAATGCAAAATAGGCAAAAGAAAAATGGCTACAAGAAAAGTGTGAAGAAGTAGAAAAGGAAATGGTCGCAGGAAAAGTAGATGTTGCATATAGAAAGATCAAACAGAATTTTGGAGAAATGAAGAAAAGAGGTATGAACATTAAAGCTGCTGATGGGAAACCTCTTTTAAGCTCAGAAGATAGAGCTAACAGATGGAAGGAATACATTGAGAAACTGTATGTTGGGGATGACTTGAACAATAGTGTATTGGAAAAGGAAGGCGATGTCGACATTGATGACTTAGGAGATCCTGTTTTGAGGAATAGAATTTAATAAAGCTCATGAATGACTTGAAAGCAAATAAGGCAGTTGGAATTGATGAGATCCCTGCAGAACTTCTTAAATCTCTAGGAGAGGAAGGAATCGAAATATTATTCAAGCTGATATCAAAAAGTTATGAAACAGGAGAAATTACCAACTGATTTTAATAAAAATATCATCTTCACACTTCCAAAGAAAGCACAAGCCAACAAATGTGTGAATTATCGCACCATTAGCCTAACATCACATGCTTCAAAATTACTAACCAGAATAATATACAGAAGGATGGAAAGGGTAGTAGAAGAGATAGTAGGTGAAGATCAGTTTGGGTTTAGGAAAAAATCGGGTACAAGGGAAGCAATTCTGTCTTTATGATTAATACTTGAAGGGCGGATCAAGAAAAACAAAGATACTTTTATGGCATTTGTTGATTTAGAAAAAGCTTTTGATAATGTTAGGTGGGAAAAGATGTTCAAAATTTTAAAGAAGTCAGGTCTAAAGTATCGAGATAGAAGAATACTCTATAAACTATATAAGAATCAAGTGGCTATAATAAGAGTAGAGAATCACGAGAGACATGCATCAGTTAAAAAGGGTGTGAGACAAGGTTGTAGTCTATCCCCGTTAATATTCAACTTGTATGTAGAAGAAGCAATGAAGAAAGTCAAAGAAAAATTTCATGTGGCATAAGTTTGCAGGGAGAAAAAATCAGTATGCTACGATTTGCTGATGACATTGTCTTGTTAGCAGAGACGGCTGAGGATATTGAGAAGTTACTGAATGGCATGAACAAAATACTGAAGGAAGATTTTGGACTGAATATAAATCAAAGCAAAACTAAAGTGATGAAATGTGGCAGAACGATACCAATACTAGTGCATTAAAATATAAAAATAGGATCGGATGCAATAGGAGAAGTAAGTGAATTCTGTTTCTTGGGAAGCAAAATTACAACCGATGGCCGAAGCAGGAATGATGTTAAAAGCAGAATAGCACTAGCAGAAAGAGCCTTCATGAAGAAGAGAAACCTTTTAGTATCAAATATTGATCTAGGAATCAGAAAGAACTTTTTAAAACTCTTTGTGTGGAGCACAGCACTTTATGGTAGCGAATCATGGACTTTAGGAACACCGGAAAGAAAGAAAATTGAAGCATTTGAAATATGGTGCTACAGAAGAATGCTGAGAATTAAGTAGACAGACAAAGTAAGAAATGAACGAGTTTTGGAAATGATGGGTGAGAAAAGAAGTTTGTGGAAGAAGCTTACAGAAAGAAGAGACAGGCTGGTAGGTCATATTTTAAGACCTGCTAGATTGGTTAATTTGTTAGCGGAAGGAACAGTCGAAGGTAAGAACTGTAGAGGAAGACAGAGATTAGAAGATATGAAGCAGATAATTGAGGACGTGGGCTGTAAGGGGTATGTAGAAATGAAGAGGTTAAGCACAGGATAGGAAGAGATGGAGGATTGCATCAAACCAGTCGATAGACTGACGACAGCAAAAAAAAAAAAAAAAAGAAGCCTATTGTATCGCAACATGCTCAGTGTGACCGGCAGGATACGATAGTACTCGTCTAGAACAGCGGTTCCCATTTTTTTTTTTTTTTGCCCACGGATCGCTAATTGATCATACATTTTTGACGGATCCGCATTTTTATAAGTGTAAGCTGAAAAACCAGTCTCGCATCGGTAAGTCGTCACAAACGGAAGCAGAACCACAATAGCCTTCTCGCGGCGCGGTTATGATTCTTTTGAACGAACATTTTACTTAATTCTTGGACGGACACGGAACCCTTATGACCTTTACACGAAACCCCAGGGTTCCGCGAACCACCATTTGGGAACCACTGGTCGAGAGCACTGTGGTATTGGCGTGAGCTTTTCCACGAGGACTGTGTCTGGTCTGTTTTTCAACATCGCCTATTTCTGGTGAGCTACCGCAGCCGAACAATGCCACAATTCAGGTGAACTTACAAGTGCTGATCAGAAGGAAGGTTCAGTCATTTAACCCACTGAAAAAGCTCCAAGTTCCCGCAGTTAGCCTGGACATTTGCTTTTTGTTTCAGATACCGAGTTCTGAGGTCATACTCGGTATCCAGTCGGAGTTCAACAGATTCGCATAGTGACATTAATAATTTAGTGCCCCCTAAGCTCACTCACTCATTCACTCACCTCGATAGGCATTGGCTGGAGAACGGTGTCACGTGTCAGCCTTCCCTCACAAAACAGCGACCAGAGACACCATTACAAGAAATTCGTGGTTACGTCTACAGTTTAATAGCTAAGCACTGCTACCAAATTAAGTACTATAATACCCAGAATTAAGTGTGCTTTTCGTAGAGTTTCATAATTAAAAAAATATTGATAAGTTTTGCAGCTGAAAGAACGTGGCTCTGCTTTCCGTAACATGTTGCTAATGAATGCAACTTAAAAAAACTATAAAAAATAAAATTTCTCATGGTCTCTGCTGGTACCACCATTTCCAATTGTCATTCTGGGTTAGGATAAATTTCAATTTAGTTAAAACTTGCACTAGTGTTGTTGCTTGACCAAACTTTATGTTTTACGATTTATTTGGTTTTTACGCAATTTATTTTTTAACTGTACGTGAGTTATTAGGTTATTTTAAGTGGACATCAGACAAAATATGTTACCGAATCAACTATTCTGGCAATTAACTTCTTTGCAGTTGTTCAACTGCTTAATAATATGGAATGTATATTAAGATCTCTGGCCGTTACAGATGCTATTACCAATGATTACATTATGATTGCTTGCCCAGTAACAATAAAAAAAAAACAAGGTGATGCTTTCGAAACAAACAGGATTTTTTTTTTTTTTAATTTTGCAGAGTGAACTTTAAGGGTCAAATACAAGTATTTAAGCAATTATAAGACTGCGCTATCGTCCCTGTTCGTTTTTAATACCTACCTTTATTAATGATTCTGAGTTCTTCAAGCTCAAGAGATTTTATTCACCTTGAAACAAAGGTCAAATTTATATTTGGTCAAATCAGGTCAACCTGTCATAATCTTTCGTCCTAAAAACTGGAAATGTTCTAGACCCATGACGATACGCAAAAAATTGCCACAGCCTTACACTAGTAATAATATAAACTTTGAACCATAGAAGCAGCAAAAAGTAACATTAGTTTGTAGACAGTGTCAAGTAGCCTAGCGTGGAAGAAAGTTATAAATCATTCCAAAACAGTAAAATCTGTCAGAGATAACAAATCAGCGCTGCGATCCTTTGACTGAGATAGAAAAAAAATTAAAATTCCGACAAATTATGCATATTCTGGTTTGTTTACTTATTCACCTGCTGCCGTATAGGAGCTGTGTCAGTTTCGACATTCATCATCCAACATGTAAATTACGTTGTTGTTTTTTTCCCCGTGATATCTTGTCGCGTGTAGCGGAACAGATTTTTCAGTCTCATTATCTTTAACATAAGTCCTATATTTATCTTATAATATCTGTTTTTAGCATTAAGGGCAATCAGAAATCATGCAAGTTAGGCCTAAACTACAACGAATTAGCAGAATAGTGAAACTTGTCGTTGACGACTGATGCAGTTCGAGTCTTAACTGGCGTAGTGAAGCGGCTGTGAGCTCTTATACGCCGGCAGATCTTAATGGCTTATTACTTGGCTCACTACAGTTTTTTTTTGTTTGTAATTTTCGGGACGTTGGAAGCAAGTGGCAATCTAATACAATAAAAGACCGTTTTGGTCTGTCATGGTGCTGGGCTAGCCGATGATGCCAGAAGACATTTTCGTTCTATTTTCTATCCACGGATGTCATTTTTATCCAATGTCAATAAGTATTACAAAATATATTGATAAATTTGTGATAAAAATTATTTCTGTTGATGACAATATTATGTCAAAAAAAAAAAAAAAAACGCCTGCTACCAGCGTTGGAGATGCTCATGCTTTCATCGCAAGGACTTTATAGTAAATTTTTATATAGATGATGAAATATGAGTATACGACACTTAAGTAACCCATGTTGGAGAAACTTAAGCTAAGTTGAATGGGATTCTTAAAAACATAATCAAAACAGAAATTTTAATACCATGGTTAGATTTCGTCTACTAATTTCAATGCTTTTCTTATTATTATTTTTAAATACATTGTTACTTTTCAGTCTTAAACCCAACCAGACCTCCATTCACTTATTTAAACGTATGGATATGGTTTTTACTACTATTTCTACTGCATGCATACAGTATGGAATGAGTGACGAGCGCAGTTTGTAACTGGAAACTGGTATTACCTAGACCCGTCTCGAACAGGTATCGCTTACAACGAGACGTAACCACAGTAGCCACTATGCTGCCGCAGCTGATGAGTTCCAGTTTTCAAACGAATTGGCACAGTATTTCACAGCTGACGTGCTCTCTGCTAACAGGAACATCTCGATCACACTCTTCTTTATTCCAAACCAATTTGTATTGATTCGATATACATAAACTACTGAAAATACGAGGGTTGGAATTTAAATAGTGGCAACTATTTATTCACAACCAATACAAAAGCATTACATGTTTGCACATGTTACTGTCCTTCAAAGTAGTCACCAGCGTTGTGTAGAACCCGTTGCCAGCGATGTGGAAGGCGTAGTATACCGTTAGCAGAGCCTGATCTGTTGATGGTGGGAATGGAGCGGTCTACTGCCTGTCGAATCTCTGGAACAGTTCTGAAGCGAGTGCCACGAAGTGGTTCCTTCATCTTCGGAGTCAAATCAAAGACACAAGGACTTAAGTCCGGGGAGTATAGTGGATGGTACAGTACTTCCCAGTCCCATCGACCGAACAGAGCAGCCACAGCTTGCGCTGTATGCGCCCGCGCATTGTCGTGCAAAATGTTGGGTGGGTTGCGCAGAAAGTGTTGCCGCTTCTTTCACAAAGTTGGTTGCAAATGATGCTCCAAAAACCAACAGTAATACTGTGCATTGACGGTCTGCCGTGGAGGAACGTAATGTGTAGGTGAGCTCACGAATCGTCTGGCGTCGATCACCCTCCACTAAACGCGGCAACAGTATGCGCTTCTCCTTCAGACACGCTAGGACGACCTGCCAGATGCATGTCTGCCACAATTTGCCGAACTTCGTTGAGGGCATTTACCCAACGTGCCACTGTTCTGTACTGCAATTCTGATTCCCCGCACGCCTCTTGAAGACCTTGATGACACTGTCCGTGCTGTACGACCTCTGGCACATTCAATCTTGACCCAGCTCCGTTGTTCCTGTTTCAAAAACATAGTAACACCGTTACGTTAGACCACTCGCTCACAAGTGACTGCGTTTCCCTCAATTGTGCGCACGCCGGGGACGTGGGACGGGCGAGTCCATTGCTCGGAGGTAAGGTAGGTACGTCAACAACGTGTGCTATCAGCGAGAATAGTAGATTCCATTGCATAGTGTCTCCACAGCAGTGTTGCCAATATTTAAGTTCCAACCCTCGTGTATGTATGGCCCAGTTACACTATATACAATCGCAACATCGTACCATCATTATACTTACTTGTGGATAACTTCTTTCCCTGATGAAGGCAGCAGAACTAGTTGTCGAAATGTGGTGTTATGGCTACATTATCCCGCAGAACATCAATCAAGATAACGTCGTAGCTCAGTGGAGTAACCTTGGATGTTGAGTAGCAGTAAACACTCATAAGATGAGATTTTCTATTGTTACAAATTTTTGTTTTGGTTAATCACACTTTTCTTTCATCTCACTATGAGTCCATTCCGGTAGTAGCTACTTCAGGTTAACGATCTTCGTAAGTGCACTTCTGAATGACACTTCCCCTGATCAGCGAGTAGTTCGCACTGTGATTTTTGGGATAGTCTCCTATTTTTGATTCAAAAATACAAGTTCAACAGAAGTAGTACGCAAAACAAATTGGTACAAGCCTTACACTGTTTGCATACTGGTCGGGTAATCCATGCCACTACCTTTAGCTATGATTGTAGTTTATGCTATCTAAAGAATAAACAAATATTTTCTCGTCACTAATGTCCACTCATCATAAGTTCATTACGTTCTATCCCTTATCAAATAAGACTTATGAGACCTTAAAATAATTTCCCACCTCACTCCACGCGAATGCTGGGATAGATCATTCGAAATGCGATAGGCAAATTCTTCCCGTTCCTTGCCCCCAGTCTTTATCTGCGTTTAATGATCTCGACGTTGACAAGGAACCAAAAAAAGACTTTAGAACTACTTATAACCACGTAAAAATACTCCAGAAAACCGTTTTATTAATATTATTTGTTAATTGTGATTGAGACTATTCCTCGATGGCGATTTCACTACAAACGAACTTTTGTAATACTCGAATTTTGACTTTGAATTGTTTCAGCGCCTTCATTTATAAGTTATTCCAGTCCATCACTCCTCAGTCCGCAAATTAAAACTTTATCACCCCTTTATGCCTGAAATCAGGACCTACTTCATCATCATGATCACAATTTTTTTCTTTTACGTAATTCTCCCAACATCCAACCATACCTCAGCAACAATGCACTTTCTTCATCTTTCTACTGTCTCAATCACTATCAGCCCAGCTCCTTGATCATAGGAGCTACTAACTGTGTTATACGGTGAATTCCATAACCAAATCCAGCTCTCGTTCTTCACCACTTGTCTTATTCATTTCCTTGATACCAATACTCAAGTAAGAACATAATCAAGGTTTTGTATCGAAGTTCTTTTACACCCGTCATCACCCTCTCCCATAACGGCAGGACTTCGAAAACTTTCCATACCATTTCCGACATAATACTTGTTCCAACTGATGTGAGTTTGTTGTCATATGATACGCCAAGATATTTAAATTTTTTGGAGTCTCCTCTCACCATTGTCGTGCGAAACCTGTAGCTGATGGAGTAACTAATGTCTGCCAGTGGGGCTGCACAGTGTTTTCACAGGCAACAGGAGCGGCAGCCCGCTGTACACGGTTCACGGCGTTTCAGACGCGCTCCGAATAGATAGCGACTCATTTTCGGGTCTCGGTATCTCGGCTACTTGAAACGGCCCGCCGCCGCCGCTGGCCGGCTTTCACTTAATCTCGGCCAATATTTAAACGTATTAGTGAGCCGTGGTGAAGCAGCGCTCCGATAAAGTCTCAACGGCTGTGGGCGCGCACATACGCAGGAATAAATGTTTGATCGTGCCGGGCGAGCTCCACGGTCGGTTCCCTTTCTCGTTTTTGGGACCGGAAAAAGCGCGAGGTGGGGAGCAAAAAGGAAGGCAAAGGCGTTCCGACACCTCCCGGGCATCGAGGTGCCGCAGTATCTGCATACGGATCGACTCTCGACCAAGAATTTTAACTAGTTACCGGAATCTCTCCTCCAGAGTTCTCTGGAGGCAATTACGTGAGCGTGCGGCCCGCGCAGGACGGCCGTAATATTGATATAATACCGGCAGATAAGCACGCCAATCTCGGAGAAACAAGTGTTAAAACGTAGCGGCACGGAGCCGGCCGGCTCGAGAAGTCATGACTGCCGCTACACAACACAGGGCTGCACAAAACACAGCACAGCTAATGAACGCCTCACAGAAATAGTTAAGATGATTTATTTCCGAACAACGATTGCAGTACTCATACAAGTTTAACATTTTTTTTATATAGCCACTCAATTAGGTACTTAGTAAGGGCAATATCAAATGAAATTGTAGCTGTTACAAAGATTTTTCTGTACGGCGGTCGTGATGTTGTTTCTCAAATAACTCTTAGCACATTTCCGTGCCTCTGTGTTTATAAAGATTTTTCTCAGAAGGAAAAGCCATAACCGAGTATGAATAACGATATTTAAAATGGATTAACTATAGTTTTTCGCTAAACAGTAAACGAAATTAACCAAGAGTTAATTTAATGTTTCTTTAAATTTCAAACTTTACTACATACCTTTTCTTAAAAATTAGTTTTGTATTGACAAAAAACTGCCAGTCTCTGACAAGGATGAGATTAAATATGAATTTCAGCAACGAACGTGTAGCTGAGAGTTAACAATTTGATGATCACTTGTGAAATTACAATCTTATCTTTTGAAGACGGCCGATCCAGACAAAATAAATCCCACTAACTTAGCGGGTTACACTAAAATGTTACATAGTCAAAAACAATATTAAGAGAATCCAAAGAGTTCATTTTTCATCTGTGGTGTTGTATGGTTATTGGCTTGTATACGTTCATTTAACAATCAGGTTATAATTTGTTGCTCCTTCAACAATTGATGAAGTCACAAGATGTAATACAACCTTTAAGTTATACCTTAAGCTTTCCATATGGATTCGGTAGTTTCTATATGATGCGTGGAGAAAGAAAATCGACAGTTACTGCCACGAATATATTTATATGTGTTACTGATAATTCCTATTCACCCTATGCACATATTTGTAAATTGTGAAAGTAGTATTCAGATACGCTATCATGTGCTAAATGTATTATTGTATACTTCACTGAGATTTATAAATGATTTTTTTGCTATATTTTCCCTAAGGTGTTTATAAAAATTGAAAGTAATTCGATATGGCTGACATAATGCATAGAAAATTTTATAATTAAAGTTTAAAAAAATACTGCATACAGATTAGGATAACTAAGTACAGTAATAAGTTCATGAATTTTAAGCTAAACAAGCCGTAATAGATTCATGCTGATTCGAAGTTATACAAGCCACCTTGTGTGTGGGTGGACCATTAAATCTTTTCACAAAAAAAGTGTTATAAATATGGCCGGGAAGTAATTCCCTTTTTGAATTAATTTTATGATTAACAGAAACTAAAATTGTTAAAATATTCCCAGACTTTCGCTTACTTTTTTCATTTTTTTTAATGAAAAAATTGAAACGCGTTGTAACAGTTTTTCTCCATGTGCCGCAGGGTGAATTGAATGACACGCTCATACCACCACACACTACGTATAATACGTGTAAGTAGCGTGTGGCACTAAAACTGATTCAGATGATTCCACGTCACATTTTTGAGAGGTATAGTGGACTGATACAGCTCCAAGACTAGAAATTGTCGCTCGATTTCAGGCGTAAAAGGAAGCGAAAGTTTTCATTTTTAGGGAAGGGAATGGAAGGATGTTTTTAGCGATATCCTTCAAAGAATGGAAGAACTGAAGGAAAATTATGCCTTAAGTATAAGAAAATAAGAAGTAAATTTCCAGTAAGGCATGATTTCAATCTTAGTTAATAAAAACAAACTTGAGGTAATATATCCGAAATAATTACTACGAGAATGTAATGGTTTTAATTTTTATCCTGAAAGCGAATTTCAGTTACTAATGACAAAACTTTAATCGTTTATTGGTGAATATATAACAATTTTTAAAGAGCGTTATGGAAATGAAGTTGATTCTGAAAGAGTCTAAATTTCATTAGGCGGGTGCAGTTATTTCAGATAATATTTAGTAAGTATAACTTGTTGATTGAATTGCTCTCTTAACAGAAATTCAATTTTTGCTAGTTTCTGCCAAAACTGTCTCCTTTGTTTTGACATGTCCGCAAAGATTATTGGACGTCTGTTTATAGTATGAAACTAATAACATTTAGTTTCTGTTTCTTAATCTTACAAACAGTTGTCACAGGTTTCTAGAGTAGTAGAATTGCTTGCTTTTCTGTTCCAACATCACTTTATTTACGATTTAGTCTTCGCCACCATTCAGCTGAAAATCGGCGAATACTATAGACACGCAGGAAAACCATCATGCACACTTCTTTTTAGTTATTGTTTCTGTTTTTTTTCCGTCTGTTCAGACATTTCCATACAATGACATCTCATGCACTTCCATTCCTCAACCTCGTTTGTTTACACAGATACACGGCGCTTATGTGATTTAACAGAGAATTTAGTCTCCATGAATAAT
>JARYHS010008074.1:368442525-368515663 GCA_031002005.1 Vandiemenella viatica | reverse complement strand
AAAGGTCGCTAGCCTATTGTGGGTGTAAGGGTTTGGGAGAGACTATACTAGTCCTTTTCCAACCAAATGTCAACCTCTCCTTCACGTGGTGCACCCTGTTTGCACGGACAAGGCTCTGGCGCACTGAAAGGATTACCGGTATAAGGAGTCACCCACTGCTTGCCAACGGCCTCCCGAAAGTGAAGGCGGAAGAGCTTCGGAGTCGGGCCAGGGCAACACCTCTTGCCCTTGGGGTTGGAAACGGCTCCCTCAAGGCGGATGAAATCCGAAATGATCAACGGACATGGGGATGCAGAATGCAGAACGGGAAATCACTGCATTAAAGACCCAGAGTGTATTCCTGAGGACAGGTAATCCTAGTCAAATTACATATATCATTATGGCTTCTTTCTGGTAAAATATTCCGGAGGTAAAATAGTCACCCCAAAGTCGGATCTCTGGGTGGGGACTGGCTCAGGGAGGAGTCATCAGAATGGATAGAAACATTCTACGAGTCGGAGCGTGAATGTTAGAAGTCTGAATAGGGCAGGTAGGTTAGAAAACTTAAAAAGGGAGATGGAACAACTTAAGTTAGATTTGTTGGGATTAGTGAGATTAAATGGAAGGACGCACAGGATTTCTGGTCTGGGGAACACAGGATAATTAGCACACAAGCTGTCAATGGAGTCACTGGTGTAGGATTTGTAATGAACAAGAAAGTAGGGAAACGGGTGAGTTATTATGAACAAGTTTAGTGACAGGATTATTTTGATGAGGTTAGAAACTAAGCCCGTCCCAACCACATTAGTACAAGTGTATATGCCAACGTCACAGGAAGATGACGAAGAAATAGAAAAATATACGCTGAAATTGAAGAATTAATCCAATATGTGAAGGGGGAGGAAAATCTAATAATCATGGGTGATTGGAATGCAATAGTGGGAGAAGGAAAAGAGGGGAATACTGTAGGAAGTTTTGGTCTAGGAGAAAGAAATGAGCGAGGAAGCAGGTTGCTAGAATTTTGTGAAAGATATAAGCTAGTAGTGGCGAACACACTGTTTAAGAACCATGCAAGAAGAATATACACCTGGAAAACGTCCTGGGGATACAGGCAGATATCAGCTAGATTATATCATGGTCAAACAGAGATTCAGGAATCAAGTTCTAGACTGTAAAGCGTACCCAGGAGCAGACATAGACTCGGACCATAATTTGATAATAATGAAGTGCAGGCTGAAATTCAAGCGAATAAGGAAGCAGATAAGCAGAACAGACTGGAAGTGAATAAACTGAAAACAATCTAGGACAAGAGAAAAATTTGCAGAAATGGTAGACTTAGGTCTAAGAAGTAACTGTGAAAGGAGCTCAACCGATGATGAATGGAATGCATTAAAGACCGAAATAATTAAAGCTGGCAAAGAAACCTTAGGCTTTAGGGAACAAGCTGCCTGAAAACCTTGGATCACAGAAGAAATTTTGCAGCTGATGGATCAGAGGAGAAGGTACAAAAATGCTTCAGGATGAAGCAGGAAGAGAGCAGTACAGGCAATTTAGAAATCAAATAAATAGGAAATGCAAAATAGCAAAAGAAAAATGGCTACAAGAAAAGTGTGAAGAAGTAGAAAAGGAAATGGTCGCAGGAAAAGTAGATGTTGCATATAGGAAGATCAAACAGAATTTTGGAGAAATGAAGAAAAGAGGTATGAACATTAAAGCTGCCGATGGGAAACCTCTTTTAAGCTCAGAAGATAGAGCTAACCGATGGAAGGAATACATTGAGAAACTGTATGATGGGACTGACTTGAACAATAGTGTAATTGGAAAAGGAAGGCGATGTTGACATTGATGACTTAGGAGATCCTGTTTTGAGGAAAGAATTTAATAAAGCTCTGAATGACTTGAAAGCAAATAAGGCAGTTGGAATTGATGAGATCCCTGCAGAACTTCTTAAATCTCTAGGAGAGGAAGGAATCGAAAGATTATTCAAGCTGATATCAAAAAGTTATGAAACAGGAGAAATTCCAACCTGATTTTAATAAAAATATCATCTTCACACTTCCAAAGAAAGCACAAGCCGAACAAATGTGAGAATTATCGCACCATTAGTCTAACATCACATGCTTCAAAATTACTGACCAGAATAATATACAGAAGGATGGAAAGGGTAGTAGAAGAGATAGTAGGTGAAGATCAGTTTGGGTTTAGGAAAAATCGGGGTACAAGGGAAGCAATTCTGTCTTTAAGATTAATACTTGAAGGGCGGATCAAGAAAAACAAAGATACTTTTATGGCATTTGTTGATTTAGAAAAAGCTTTTGATAATGTTAGGTGGGACAAGATGTTCAAAATTTTAAAGAAGTCAGGTCTAAAGTATCGAGATAGAAGAATACTCTATAAACTATATAAGAATCAAGTGGCTATAATAAGAAGTAGAGAATCACGAGAGACATGCATCAGCTTAAAAAGGGTGTGAGACAAGGTTGTAGTCTATCCCCGTTAATATTCCACTTGTATGTAGAAGAAGCAATGAAGAAAGTCAAAGAAAAATTTTCCATGTGGCATAAGTTTTCAGGGAGAAAAAATCAGTATGCTACGATTTGCTGATGACATTGTCTTGTTAGCAGAGACGGGCTGAGGATATTGAGAAGTTACTGAATGGCATGAACAAAATACTGAAGGAAGATTTTGGACTGAATATAAATCAAAGCAAAGACTAAAGTGATGAAATGTAGCAGAAATGATACCAATAGTATAAATATAAAATAGGATCGGATGCAATAGGAGAAGTAAGTGAATTCTGTTTACTTGGGAAGCAAAATTACAACCGATGGCCGAAGCAGGAATGATGTTAAAAGCAGAATAGCACTAGCAAAAGAGCCTTCATGAAAAGAGAAACCTTTTAGTTTCAAATATTGATCTAGGAATTAGAAAGAACTTTTTAAAACTCTTGTGTGGAGCACAGCACTTTATGGTAGCGAAATCATGGACTTTAGGAACTACCGGAAAGAAAGAAAATTGAAGCATTTGAAATGTGGTGCTACAGAAGAATGCTGAAGAATTAAGTAGGACAGACAAAGTAAGAAATGAACGAGTTTTGGAAATGATGGGTGAGAAAAGAAGTTTGTGGAAGAAGCTTACAGAAAGAAGAGACAGGCTGGTAGGTCATATTTTAGACCTGCTGGATTGGTTAATTTGTTAGCGGAAGGAACAGCCGAAGGTAAGAACTGTAGAGGGAAGACAGAGATTAGAAGATATGAAGCAGATAATTCAGGACGTGGGCTGTAAGGAGTATGTAGAAATGAAGAGGTAAGCACAGGATAGAAAGAGATGGAGGATTGCATCAAACCAGTCGATAGACTGACGACAGCAAAAAAAAAAAAGAAAAAGAAGCCTATTGTATCGCAACATGCTCAGTGTGACCGGCAGGATACGATAGTACTCGTCTAGAACAGCGGTTCCCATTTTTTTTTTTTTTTTTTTGCCCACGGATCGCTAATTGATCATACATTTTTGACGGATCCGCATTTTTATAAGTGTAAGCTGAAAAACCAGTCTCGCATCGGTAAGTCGTCACAAACGGAAGCAGAACCACAATAGCCTTCTCGCGGCGCGGTTATGATTCTTTTGAACGAACATTTTACTTAATTCTTGGACGGACACGGAACCCTTATGACCTTTACACGAAACCCCAGGGTTCCGCGAACCACCATTTGGGAACCACTGGTCGAGAGCACTGTGGTATTGGCGTGAGCTTTTCCACGAGGACTGTGTCTGGTCTGTTTTTCAACATCGCCTATTTCTGGTGAGCTACCGCAGCCGAACAATGCCACAATTCAGGTGAACTTACAAGTGTTGATCAGAAGGAAGGTTCAGTCATTTAACCCACTGAAAAAGCTCCAAGTTCCCGCAGTTAGCCTGGACATTTGCTTTTTGTTTCAGATACCGAGTTCTGAGGTCATACTCGGTATCCAGTCGGAGTTCAACAGATTCGCATAGTGACATTAATAATTTAGTGCCCCCTAAGCTCACTCACTCATTCACTCACCTCGATAGGCATTGGCTGGAGAACGGTGTCACGTGTCAGCCTTCCCTCACAAAACAGCGACCAGAGACACCATTACAAGAAATTCGTGGTTACGTCTACAGTTTAATAGCTAAGCACTGCTACCAAATTAAGTACTATAATACCCAGAATTAAGTGTGCTTTTCGTAGAGTTTCATAATTAAAAAAATATTGATAAGTTTTGCAGCTGAAAGAACGTGGCTCTGCTTTCCAGTAACATGTTGCTAATGAATGCAACTTAAAAAAACTATAAAAAATAAAATTTCTCATGGTCTCTGCTGGTACCACCATTGCCAATTGTCATTCTGGCTTAGGATAAATTTCAATTTAGTTAAAACTTGCACTAGTGTTGTTGCTTGACCAAAGTTTATGTTTTACGATTTATTTGGTTTTTACGCAATTTATTTTTTAACTGTACGTGAGTTATTAGGTTATTTTAAGTGGACATCAGACAAAATATGTTACCGAATCAACTATTCTGGCAATTAACTTCTTTGCAGTTGTTCAACTGCTTAATAATATGGAATGTATATTAAGATCTCTGGCCGTTACAGATGCTATTACCAATGATTACATTATGATTGCTTGCCCAGTAACAATAAAAAAAACAAGGTGATGCTTTCGAAACAAACAGGATTTTTTTTAATTTTGCAGAGTGAACTTTAAGGGTCAAATACAAGTATTCAAGCAATTATAAGACTGCGCTATCGTCCCTGTTCGTTTTTAATACCTACCTTTATTAATGCGTTCTTCAAGCTCAAGAGATTTTATTCACCTTGAACAAAGGTCAAATTTATATTTGGTCAAATCAGGTCAACCTGTCATAATCTTTCGTCCTAAAAACCTGGAAATGTTCTAGACCCATGACGATACGCAAAAAATTGCCACAGCCTTACACTAGTAATAATATAAACTTTGAACCATAGAAGCAGCAAAAAGTAACATTAGTTTGTAGACAGTGTCAAGTAGCCTAGCGTGGAAGAAAGTTATAAATCATTCCAAAACAGTAAAATCTGTCAGAGATAACAAATCAGCGCTGCGATCCTTTGACTGAGATAGAAAAAAAAATTAAAATACCGACAAATTATGCATATCTGGTTTGTTTACTTATTCACCTGCTGCCGTATAGGAGCTGTGTCAGTTTCGACATTCATCATCCAACATGTAAATTACGTTGTTGTTTTTTTTCCCCGTGATATCTTGTCGCGTGTAGCGGAACAGATTTTTCAGTCTCATTATCTTTAACATAAGTCCTATATTTATCTTATAATATCTGTTTTTAGCATTAAGGGCAATCAGAAATCATGCAAGTTAGGCCTAAACTACAACGAATTAGCAGAATAGTGAAACTTGTCGTTGACGACTGATGCAGTTCGAGTCTTAACTGGCGTAGTGATGCGACTGTGAGCTCTTATACGCCGGCAGATCTTAATGGCTTATTACTTGGCTCACTACAGTTTTTTTTTGTTTGTAATTTTCGGGACGTTGGAAGCAAGTGGCAATCTAATACAATAAAAGACCGTTTTGGTCTGTCATGGTGCTGGGCTAGCCGATGATGCCAGAAGACATTTTCGTTCTATTTTCTATCCACGGATGTCATTTTTATCCAATGTCAATAAGTATTACAAAATATATTGATAAATTTGTGATAAAAATTATTTCTGTTGATGACAATATTATGTCAAAAACAAACAAAACAAAAACGCCTGCTACCAGCGTTGGAGATGCTCATGCTTTCATCGCAGGGACTTTATAGTAAATTTTATATAGATGATGAAATATGAGGATACGACACTTAAGTAACCCATGTTGGAGAAACTTAGCTAAGTTGAATGGGATTCTTAAAAACATAATCAAAACAGAAATTTTAATACCATGGTTAGATTTCGTCTACTAATTTCTTATTATTATTTTTAAATACATTGTTACTTTTCAGTCTTAAACCCAACCAGACCTCCATTCACTTATTTAAACGTATGGATATGGTTTTTACTACTATTTCTACTGCATGCATACAGTATGGAATGAGTGACGAGCGCAGTTTGTAACTGGAAACTGGTATTACCTAGACCCGTCTCGAACAGGTATCGCTTACAACGAGACGTAACCACAGTAGCCACTATGCTGCCGCAGCTGATGAGTTCCAGTTTTCAAACGAATTGGCACAGTATTTCACAGCTGACGTGCTCTCTGCTAACAGGAACATCTCGATCACACTCTTCTTTATTCCAAACCAATTTGTATTGATTCGATATACATAAACTACTGAAAATACGAGGGTTGGAATTTAAATAGTGGCAACTATTTATTCACAACCAATACAAAAGCATTACATGTTTGCACATGTTACTGTCCTTCAAAGTAGTCACCAGCGTTGTGTAGAACCCGTTGCCAGCGATGTGGAAGGCGTAGTATACCGTTAGCAGAGCCTGATCTGTTGATGGTGGGAATGGAGCGGTCTACTGCCTGTCGAATCTCTGGAACAGTTCTGAAGCGAGTGCCACGAAGTGGTTCCTTCATCTTCGGAGTCAAATCAAAGACACAAGGACTTAAGTCCGGGGAGTATAGCGGATGGTACAGTACTTCCCAGTCCCATCGACCGAACAGAGCAGCCACAGCTTGCGCTGTATGCGCCCGCGCATTGTCGTGCAAAATGTTGGGTGGGTTGCGCAGAAAGTGTTGCCGCTTCTTTCACAAAGTTGGTTGCAAATGATGCTCCAAAAACCAACAGTAATACTGTGCATTGACGGTCTGCCGTGGAGGAACGTAATGTGTAGGCGAGCTCACGAATCGTCTGGCGTCGATCAACCTCCACTAACGCGGCAACAGTATGCGCTTCTCCTTCAGACACGCTAGGACGACCTGCCAGATGCATGTCTGCCACAATTTGCCGAACTTCGTTGAGGGCATTTACCCAACGTGCCACTGTTCTGTACTGCAATTCTGATTCCCCGCACGCCTCTTGAAGACCTTGATGACACTGTCGTGCTGTACGACCTCTGGCACATTCAATCTTGACCCAGCTCCGTTGTTCCTGTTTCAAAAACATAGTAACACCGTTACGTTAGACCACTCGCTCACAAGTGACTGCGTTTCCCTCAATTGTGCGCACGCCGGGGACGTGGGACGGGCGAGTCCATTTGCTCGGAGGTAAGGTAGGTACGTCAACAACGTGTGCTATCAGCGAGAATAGTAGATTCCATTGCATAGTGTCTCCACAGCAGTGTTGCCAATATTTAAGTTCCAACCCTCGTGTATGTATGGCCCAGTTACACTATATACAATCGCAACATCGTACCATCGTACCATCATTATACTTACTTGTGGATAACTTCTTTCCCTGATGAAGGCAGCAGAACTAGTTGTCGAAATGTGGTGTTATGGCTACATTATCCCGCAGAACATCAATCAAGATAACGTCGTAGCTCAGTGGAGTAACCTTGGATGTTGAGTAGCAGTAAACACTCATAAGATGAGATTTTCTATTGTTAAAATTTTTTGTTTTGGTTAATCACACTTTTCTTTCATCTCACTATGAGTCCATTCCGGTAGCAGGTTAACGATCTTCGTAAGTGCACTTCTGAATGACACTTCCCCTGATCAGCGAGTAGTTCGCACTGTGATTTTTGGGATAGTCTCCTATTTTTGATTCAAAAATACAAGTTCAACAGAAGTAGTACGCAAAACAAATTGGTACAAGCCTTACACTGTTTGCATACTGGTCGGGTAATCCATGCCACTACCTTTAGCTATGATTGTAGTTTATGCTATCTAAAGAATAAACAAATATTTTCTCGTCACTAATGTACCACTCATCATAAGTTCATTACGTTCTATCCCTTATCAAATAAGACTTATGAGACCTTAAAATAATTTCCCACCTCACTCCACGCGAATGCTGGGATAGATCATTCGAAATGCGATAGGCAAATTCTTCCCGTTCCTTGCCCCCAGTCTTTACCTGCGTTTAATGATCTCGACGTTGACAAGGAACCAAAAAAGACTTTAGAACTACTTATAACCACGTAAAAATACTCCAGAAAACCGTTTTATTAATATTATTTGTTAATTGTGATTGAGACTATTCCCCGATGGCGATTTCACTACAAACGAACTTTTGTAATACTCGAATTTTGACTTTGAATTGTTTCAGCGCCTTCATTTATAAGTTATTCCAGTCCATCACTCCTCAGTCCGCAAATTAAAACTTTATCACCCCTTTATGCCTGAAATCAGGACCTACTTCATCATCATGATCACAATTTTTTTCTTTTACGTAATTCTCCCAACATCCAACCATACCTCAGCAACAATGCACTTTCTTCATCTTTCTACTGTCTCAATCACTATCAGCCCAGCTCCTTGATCATAGGAGCTACTAACTGTGTTATACGGTGAATTCCATAACCAAATCCAGCTCTCGTTCTTCAACACTTGTCTTATTCATTTCCTTGATACCAATACTCAAGTAAGAACATAACCAAGGTTTTGTATCGAAGTTCTTTTACACCCGTCATCACCCTCTCCCATAACGGCAGGACTTCGAAAACTTTCCATACCATTTCCGACATAATACTTGTTCCAACTGATGTGAGTTTGTTGTCATATGATACGCCAAGATATTTAAATTGTTTGGAGTCTCCTCTCACCATTGTCGTACGAAACCTGTAGCTGATGGAGTGGGGCTGCACAGTGTTTTCACAGGCAGCAGGAGCGGCAGCCCGCTGTACACGGTTCACGGCGTTTCAGACGCGCTCCGAATAGATAGCGACTCATTTTCGGGTCTCGGTATCTCGGCTACTTGAAACGGCCCGCCGCCGCCGCTGGCCGGCTTTCACTTAATCTCGGCCAATATTTAAACGTATTAGTGAGCCGTGGTGAAGCAGCGCTCCGATAAAGTCTCAACGGCTGTGGGCGCGCACATACGCAGGAATAAATGTTTGATCGTGCCGGGCGAGCTCCACGGTCGGTTCCCTTTCTCGTTTTGGGACCGGAAAAAGCGCGAGGTGGGGAGCAAAAAGGAAGGCAAAGGCGTTCCGACACCTCCCGGGCATCGAGGTGCCGCAGTATCTGCATACGGATCGACTCTCGACCAAGAATTTTAACTAGTTACCGGAATCTCTCCTCCAGAGTTCTCTGGAGGCAATTACGTGAGCGTGCGGCCCGCGCAGGACGGCCGTAATATTGATATAATACCGGCAGATAAGCACGCCAATCTCGGAGAAACAAGTGTTAAAACGTAGCGGCACGGAGCCGGCCAGCTCGAGAAGTCATGACTGCCGCTACACAACACAGGGCTGCACAAAACACAGCACAGCTAATGAACGCCTCACAGAAATAGTTAACTTGCTTTCAGATGATTTATTTCCGAACAACGATTGCAGTACTCATACAAGTTTAACATTTTTTTTATATAGCCACTCAATTCGGTACTTAATAAGGGCAATATCAAATGAACTTGTAGCTGTTATAAGGATTTTTCTGTACGGCGGTCGTGAAGTTGTTTCTCAAATATTTCTTAGCACGTTTCCGTGCCTCTGTGTTTATAAAGATTTTCCTCAGAAGGAAAAGCCATAACCGAGTATGAATAACGATATTTAAAATAGAATAACTATACTTTTTCACTAAACAGTAAACGAAATTAACCAGGAGTTAATTTAATAGTTTCTTTAAATTTAAAACTTTAGTACATACCATTTCTTCAAAATTAGTTTTGTATTGACAAAAAACTGCCAGTCTCTGAAAGAATGAGAATAAAGATGAATTTCAACAACGAACATGTAGCTGAGAGTTAACATCTTGATGATAACTGGTGAAATTACAATCTTATCTTTTGAAAATGGCCGATGCAGGCGAAATAAATCCCACTAACTTTGCGGGTTACACTAACATGTTACACAGTCAAAAACAGTATTAAGAGAATCCAAAGAGTTCAGTTTTCATCTTTGGTGTTGTATGGTTATTGGCTTGTATACGTTCATTTAACAATCAGGTTATAATTTACTGCTCCGTCAACAACTCATGATGTCACAAGGTGTAATACAACTTTTAAGTTATACGTTAAGCTTTCCATATGGATTCGGTAGTTTCTATATGATGCGTGGAGAAAGAAAATCGACAGTAACAGATTTATATATATGTTAGTGATAATTCCTATCCTCCCTACGCACATTTTTGCGAAATTCAGATACGCTATCATGCGCTCAACATAATATTGTATACTTCACTGAGATTTATAAATGATTTTGTTGCTACGTTTTCCCTAAGGTGTTTATAAAATTGAAAGTAATTCGATATGGCTGACATAATGCATAGAAAATTTTATAATTAAAGTTTAAAAAAATACTGCATACAGATTAGGATAACTAAGTACAGTAATAAGTTCATGAAGATTTTAAGCTAAACAAGCCGTAATAGATTCATGCTGATTCGAAGTTATACAAGCCACCTTGTTGTGTGGGTGGACCATTAAATTCTTTTCACAAAAAAGTGTTATAAATATGGCCGGGAAGTAATTCCCTTTTTGAATTAATTTTATGATTAACAGAAACTAAAATTGTTTAAAATATTTCCCAGACTTTTCGCTTACTTTTTTCATTTTTTTTAATGAAAAAAAATTTGAAACGCGTTGGTAACAGTTTTTCTCCATGTGCCGCAGGGTGAATTGAATGACACGCTCATACCACCACACACTACGTATAATACGTTAAGTAGCGTGTGGCACTAAAACTGATTCAGATGATTCCACGTCACATTTTTGAGAGGTATAGTGGACTGATACAGCTCCAAGACTAGAAATTGTCGCTCGATTTCAGGCGTAAAAGGAAGCGAAAGTTTTCATTTTTAGGGAAGGGAATGGAAGGATGTTTTTAGCGATATCCTTCAAAGAATGGAAGAACTGAAGGAAAATTATGCCTTAAGTATAAGAAAATAAGAAGTAAATTTCCAGTAAGGCATGATTTCAATCTTAGTTAATAAAAACAAACTTGAGGTAATATATCCGAAATAATTACTACGAGAATGTAATGGTTTTAATTTTTACTCTGAATTTCAGTTTACTAATGACAAAACTTTAATCGTTTATTGGTGAATATATAACAATTTTTAAAGAGCGTTATGGAAATGAAGTTGATTCTGAAAGAGTCTAAATTTCATTAGGCGGGGTGCAGTTATTTCAGATAATATTTAGTAAGTATAACTTGTTGATTGAATTTCTCTTAACAGAAATTCAATTTTTGCTAGTTCTGCCAAAACTGTCTCCTTTGTTTTGACATGTCCGCAAAGATTTATTGGACGTCTGTTTATAGTATGAAACTAATAACATTTAGTTTCTGTTTCTTAATCTTACAAACAGTTTGTCACAGGTTTCTAGAGTAGTAGAATTGCTTGGCTTTTCTGTTCCAACATCACTTTATTTACGATTTAGTCTTCGCCACCATTCAGCTGAAAATCGGCGAATACTATAGACACGCAGGAAAAACCATCATTCACACTTTTTTAGTTATTGTTTCTGTTTTTTTCCGTCTGTTCAGACATTTCCATACACTTCCATTCCTCAACCTCGTTTGTTTACACAGATACACGGCGCTTATTGTGATTTAACAGAGAATTTAGTCTCCATGAATAATTACCAATTTTCCAACTAGATCAATTCCACATAAAATAAATATTTTCATAAAATAAGGCTATAAACAAATTTCCTCGCGCTAATTTGGACTGAATTTTCAGAACCATAGATGTATCTGACCTAAATAGCATGTGAACATCCAAACCATCATAGTTTAATATTCGTTTCATATTTCTTTTATGAAAAACAGATATACACACGAGCATCCTTCAGTCCTAAGGTATCAGCTGCACAGTTTACAAAAAAATTCTGATATGAAGTGTAAACATGATAAGTTATCAGCGCCACTGATATAATATGAAACATAAATGTTGAGCAAGCGAGCAGTAGTTGAAGATGATTCACAAGGTGCAACACACAAATCTTGTTTTGAAGGACTTCTGAGGTGTTTATGTTCAAAGTATGGACCTCACTGTAATAACGTTTTTTGCCAGATGTTCAGTTACTTCAGTTGTCAAGCCACGGAGTTAGATTGAATGTTATGAACAAAACAAAATGAGTAAGTACGAACCTTATTATCTTTTCAATTCAAGTAATTATTGGTAATTCATATCCGTGCTGTAAAAGATGTTTTCGTTTCAGAGCTGGTTTGCTAACTGCATAACTTCTAGACCCTTCTGAAGTGAATGTGCTCTAAATAAAACATTACAAAAAAATTTCTAACAAAACGATCGACAAAGGAAAAATATGAAGGCAACGAAATTAATGCTTAGAATGGTTTTAAAATATCTCACCGGAAGAAGTTACTAAATGTATAATGAGCCCTTTTAATTACTTTCATAATACCTACAACTTTAGACAAGTTTTGCGATTATTTTATTCTAAGTGCTTAACGCTTAAAACAGGAAACAAAAAAATTTCTATAAGTTTAGCGAAACTTCTGCTAACTTTATATCTTTAAAACGCTGTGTTTTTTTTAATGAGATCCTGTGATAATTACTTAAAAGTGATAAAAGCTATTGTATTAATGTATCACCATTCTGATACGGCGTCGAGATGATAAAACAGTTCACATTACGAATAAGTACTAATAATTAATAATACTGGTAAGAAATTGACTAGTTAAATTAAACACAATGAATTATGTTGTATATACTTACTCTCGGTGTTATTAACAGCACACATTTTTAACACCACATTTGATATAATATAAACTTCGAAAATAAGAAATTAAATGAAGACTTACCGGTTTAATAAAGTTTCATTACTTTTCGTGACCCAATATGCTTTGATCATGAAATATCGACTCATAGATGTAATTTGTATGTTAAATTTCTTCTGTAACTTATGTTGAGGACCGGCACTAGTTTCATAATCAACGGCACGCTGATCACAGCCCTTTATGGTTACTTATAAGTGAAATATCAATGTTTTGGAGACCAGGGAGAAGGAACCAAAATGCTTGCAATGCGTTGTATGGCATGCTGACAAGAATTAGGTGGCATAACAAAAGACAAAGAAAAAAATATGTTCTGTAAATAATGAAGGTTGAAAGGCGTTTATGAAATAACCTCGCCGAAATAAGGAGGTACGAACATTGGTTACAATTTTAGACGTAGTAACAGATTCATTTTGTATTAGAGAATGTTTATAGGAGGAACTACAGAGGGCGCTTAAGATTAAATAGCATATAAAACAACTAGTTAAGGACTTAAAGAAATAGAATAACCTGAGAAAAGATAAGATGTATCATTGCAACAACTCAGTGGATAAACCGCGGACAAAAAGTTGGTGCTAACGTAGGTACCCATGTGTTTAGTAATATGTTGCTCAACACACACCCCTGATTCTTTATCTTCAAGCAAATAATGCGTCAGTAAACTGTAGAGTGGATAATTTATTTTAATTGAGCACTGTTGCAGAATAACTTAAAGTGCAATATTCAAATCAATATTTTTAAAATCAGTTACTTTTAGAATTCGACAAACAAAGTAGTTTGCGTTTTAAAAGATTTTTACCAGTCTGCAGGAATAGCAAAAAAGTCTTTAATTTAAGTGGTAAAAACCGTAAAATAGTTCTGAAAAACTTAAAAAATGCTTAAGTTCTATGAAACAGTATCTATTTAATCCGCTATAGATTTCCAATTAAAGATTGAATGAAAAGTTTGTGAAACTTGAAATGCGAAATTATATCTCATTTTTCAAACACTTTATTGGAAAACATGAACATTCATTAATTTTACAGTACTATTATTTTAGGCGTTATGAACTATGAATTATTTGCTGTAATATATTTACGGTCATATTGTCTACTGTTAAACCTTTATTCTCGAGTCAAGAAAAAAATTTTCAACGGCAGCGGGAATTGTAAAAGATGATTTAGGAATTTCCAAATCCAGTTGATTTGTTCGTATGTTGATGACATTCATTCTATTTTTATTGATTTGTTCGTTAAATATATAACTACGATTGTTAATAAGTCGTTTGTTGACTGTCACTGCAATGGGTCTAACGGTTATTAGTATCAAGCATATTGCAGGATACTTGTTATAAAACCTACATAAAAAGCAACTGTTTCTTAGCAACGTTGCCTATTGCTCTGGAATAATTGAAGTCAGTGACATAAGAGTCATAAGGCAAACAGAATAATTTAGTCATGGGTCAACATGAATACTTCGTGTGTGAAGTTCAAATTTTTTGTTTACTTTAGGGATGACGGGATGGGGGTGAGGGGGACATCAACACACAGATCCTCGAAGGTGTCAATTACTGCCCTTCTTTCTAGTAAATCTAGTGTATGATAGTCGGAGTGCTGGAAAATAGGTAGACTATATAGGTGTATGTTGATGAGGCGGGTATAGCGTTCGAGACACGGTTAAGAACCTATGCGTGACGCACTGCGAAACTGTATGAACTTGTAGTTACACTAACTTTACAACAGCGAAGTGCTTTATCTGATAGAAAATGCTAATATACGAGTCTAAAATGCTAAAACTTATTGGATACCTTTTATAGCGTGGGTGACCTCCTTTTTACAGGCCAATCGTGGCAAACCGACGTGGTATTGACTCAACAAGTCGTCGGAAATCCCTGAAGAAATATTCTGCCATGATTCCTCTATAGCGAAAGTACAGCCGGTGCAAGACGTTGTGCACGAACTGATCTTCCCATCATGTCCCAGATACGTCGACTGCATTCATGTGTGTTGATATAGAACACCAAATCAATCACTGTAATCATCGGTAATGTTCTTCTAACCAATCGTGAATAGTTTTTGTAAATGTAAAACCTGAAACAAAACAAAAATTGTGAAGCCTTCATACTGCAATGTTTTTTGCTGTCACCAGTGTCTACAATAATATTCTTTCCAATAAAACCTCTCAATCCTTTCGTTTAAAACATAAGCTTTAAAGTAATCAACATTACTCTTTAGTACAACTGGAAGTTTTGGTAACAGGCAATCATTTGCAAATTTTATAGATATATTAATTGAATTGCCAGAAAAAATTGATCCTTCCAGTTCAAAACAACTGAAAACAACCATCCATTACAATCAGTCTTCTCCTTGGACATTCTTGTAATCCAAAAGCACGTACTTGTTATTTTTGTTACACCACCTTGTGTTGATCATGGCGACAGATATCATAGACACAAATGTATTCTTGAAACTGTTATGTTCACCAATTAAATTAACACAATATTTCTTTCAGTTATTTTTATTCATAACATTGTATATACTAATTATAAAATACTTAATAGCACAATAGTTCCCATTAAACTGATATTCTGACAGGACGAATATAATGTGTTGAGACTTTTGTTCCGAATAATAGTAACTGGTGAAATATAAGCAGTAGCTAAGAAAATGAAATTTCAGCATTATGAATAGATTTGTATAAAGGTTTTACACAATTTTAGAAATTCTCAATTCTACAGTCTTAACACAATTTTAAAAATGTTTTGATATGAATTTACAAGTTTAATATTATGGGGAAAGTAATTATATTAGAAATTAATTGTAACGTCTGCTCGGTTGAATACTGGATTTTTTATGTCCTGTCCACTCTATTTTAATTTTTCTAGATAATTTTGAGAATTCAAGATCACATTCAGAATCGACTGTTCCATTACAGTTGTCCGCATCGCAAAACATCTTGATCTAGCTCTTTTTGTGTTTCCACCGGTGTTGTCCGTCTACTGGCAGGATAATTTTTGTCGGATAGAATTGAATTACCATGAAAAAGGCTGTTATTCGTCTGTATTCGAAAATATAATTTTCCGATTGTATTATTTTTTTTTAAAGAAATACTGCAAGATATTTTTTCACTGTCATGTGATCTTGAAATAACAGAGATAAATTTAGATTTTCTTCGTCTGTTGAAGATGTGTTTTCGAAGAGATCTTTAGACCATCTGCTGTATCTGTCACATGTGTGGATGACATGGCAGTGCTCCCTTCCTGTCCCGAGTTTTTCAACGATGATTATGGGTTTTGTAGTTTTGGTATACCGTCTGAGAAGGTTTGTAAACATTTTAAAATTACCTTAGAACTGGTGTTATGAGAATACAGAATGTGTCCAATCGCAGTCTGCAAATTCAGTACACAAGTATTCAGAGATTTATTCTGATAGTTCTGCTCCCATATGTTCTTCATGTGAGATAATTTTTTGAATACAATCAACTTTGGAGATTTTCGTAAAGTTAAGCCAAGAAGTGAAACAAGACATTCCTCAGAATGGGATACAGTCTTAAAAATTAAATCAACAACACTGAATAAATCACTAATACAAGAAACATTTTTGCCTGATACAATTTTTCTTTTGGTTTGGTCTCTTCTTCTGATTCACTAATTTTGTCTTGTAACTAGGTACTTTACTTTTGTCGGAATCTGATTCCACACTTTTTTGAGGCATATTTCTTTCGAAGCATTTGTCTATATCTTCTTGTGATGGTGTACAGTATGACATCACTTTACTTAAAACCATTAATGATTTTTAAAACGGTTCTGACAAAATTACAATCCCAATGGGTAATTTCTTGCAACATTCTCTCAGAGACATAAAAATAGTTAGTCAATTCAGCTGTAATTCCTACCGCAAAGGAACTTTGTAGGCAAATACCCCAAAACAATAAATCACTATTCGTAAATAAAATTTTATAAAAATTTGTTTTAGTATTACCAGCACAAACATCGAGGTTATTTAAGTCGTAATGATCTTGTGACAGTGACATTACATTTGGTAAAAATTCGTCATTGCTGGGCATACGAATTCTTTTCATGACTTCAATGATGAATTATGAGCAAAGGTCTGAATAATATTTCTATGCCGACAACTTACCCACACTACTTTATACAAAATTGGTTGTTTAATTAATATTTAATGTGCCTATTACACTAACAGTGCGGTTGATTTATTTGGATTGATTTATAATTAATTAACGTGATATAATATTTATTGATATATATTAGATATATAAGTATTAATCATATTTACAGAAATTACTTCAGAACAATTAAATAATTCAAGTACTCTAAAGAAATTATCATAACTTTTAAAGGGATCAAACCAACCAAACTTATACTTAAAATCTTGGCAGTTTGGATTCAGCTTGTAAGTGATCAATTTCACATTTAAAATTTGCTGGATATGAGGTACAGTGCAGAATGTTGACAAGATCAATAAATATCTTTGAAATGTTACTCATTTTTCCCATATGATTTTTTTTTTTTTCCAATGGCTTTTGGCAGCTGTGGCCATACAGCCAGCTCAATGTGTTATATTAAAGCTTCCAGTGAATCAGTTAAATCCAGTGTTTATATAGTCTTCAAAGTGCGGACGCCACAGGACGGACAGGACACACACACAGACACACAACACTTAACATCCATGCCCGCGGCCGGATTCGAACCGGCGACCTGGACGACGTGGAGCTAGCACTCTTGCCCCTACGCTACCGAGGTCGGCATATGATTTTTTCTGAATGCAGAATTTTCTGTTGTGTTCAGAGGATCTGTAATGCCATGACCATTAAAACATTTTCCTATCTTAAGGGTACCATATACTCATCATCTGAACTATCAGATTCCAACAAATTCAAAATTGTTTAACTCTGTTTAGTTTTATAACACAAGTTATAAACCAAACTACACTCAGAAGACTGTGTGTCAGAGTGAAACTATTTGGACTCCGTTTGTAACTTCACTGAATTGGCTAGCAATTATTAATTCTCTCGCTGACCTGTACGCGTCTAGCTTTCACTCATTCCTTGCTAATACATGTTCGGATTTAACAGTGCTGCGATACTACCGGACAGTCTCTTGAGTGACGTCTCCATTGCTTTTTAAGGAATACAGCATATATTATATAAAAGTATTAATCCTAGAAATGTACAGAATTCAACCAGTCGTATTTGGCATTGATCAGAATGTCAAAGAAACATTTTTCTTGCTGTCATCAGCCTCTCGAGTGGCTTGATGCAATCCTGCATCCCTCCTATCTAGTGCTAACCTTTTCACCTCAACATACCCCTTACCAATCCTGCATGTCTCAAAATGTGACCTACCACGCTGTAAAACTCTTCCTCAAACTTCTTTCTTCACCCATCAATTCCAAACCTCGTTCGTTTCGTACTTTATCTATTCACTTTTCAGCAACCTTCTATAGCACCACATTTCAAACCCTTCATTTTTCGTTCTTTCTGGGATTCCTAAAGTCCATGCTTCGCTGCCATAAAGTGCTGTCCTTCACACAGAGATTTAAAAAGTTCATTCTGCGTCCTAGATTAATATTTGACACTAAATGAAACCTTTTTTCCATGAAAGCCGTTTTGCTGGTGCTTTTCTGCTTTTAACATGATTCCTGCTTCGGCCATCGGTTGTAACTTTAGTTCCTAAGTAGCAAAATTCACCAACGTCTTCTATCGCAGCCGACTCTATTTTTATATTTAATCTACTACTATACGTATCATTTCTGCTACATTTTATCATGTCTTAGTTTGGTTTATATTTAGTCCAAAATCTTCATGCAGTATTTTGTTCACGACATTCCGTAACTTCAGAATGCCATGAAGTTCTATATATATATAACAAAACTGACTATGCAATTCCTGACAAGATCCAAAAAGTTGTAACGTTAATATTAACGTAACAATGCTAACTATCGAATGGTTTAATTGTGTGAGAGTTAGTGGAAGCGTGTTTGTGTGTATGTTTCTATGTGTTTGTTTATATTTGTGCGTGTAAAGGTTAGAGTGTGTTGATACGGATACTTTAGCTGACTGGGGATAACGTAATATTGTCCTGACAGCGTGTGTCGTGCTGTTGCTGCCGGTGTTACTGTTGGGTACTGCGGCGCAGCTGGATGTAGGCTGCCCCTCTCCTCCCTCGGACTGTTCGTCCCTGGAGGACTTCGAGGAGGTCACAGCACAGCGGCTACCTAGCACGCAGCTCCGTCACATAGGAGGACAGCCAGACAGACTCGAGCTGCACGGCCAAGACCTGACACACGACTGGGTTAGTACACCGCCACACTCACTTACTACCACTATTGGAGAGCGGTTTGTAGGCCTAGTGGTTAAGGCGTCTGACTGGGGATCGAAAGGTCCACGGTTCAAATCCCTGTCACAGCGGAAATTTTCTCAGGCTCTTAACCCGATCTTCATCGCTGTCACAAATTGCTGTGTAATCCAAAGTATGTAAGAACGCTTCCATGGTTCGGATTCCACGTTAAACTGTAGGCCCCTGTACCTGGAAGGATTGCCTGGTTAGGTTAAGGTGGCTAGGTTAGGGGTGAAATGCGCAGTCAACAGAAACCCTGTCACCAGAAACCCTGTCATTAGGACCTCACTGAAGTATTGTTGTTACCACTATAGTTCTCGGCATCACGATTATTAATCAACATATCAAATGACACGAACCCCAGTTTCATGTTTGCATGATTAGAATTGAGACAATCTTGCTAGCGTCAAGCAAAAAATAATTACCCAATTCTCTGGTGAACACAGAAGGCCATTATTTTCCTTAAAAACTTATTATGATGACATTCCCAAACTCCAAACTCTAATATGTCTCACTTAGACATAATTTTCGAGCCAGACCCGCAGTTGATAATCCGTATATGCTGAAATGAACTCCAATAAGTTTTTTTCAAAAACATTGGGTGAAGTTTGAGTAGAACAGCTCATCCATTCTAGAACGTTTCCAGCTACAAAAGTATCATTTATAATGCCTCAATGGCTCTATAGTAATGTTTGTATGTTATGAGTTGGAGAAGGATTATCAAAATTTTTTTTCAGTTTTGACAATATATGAGTAATATATAATATCTACGTCAAATAATTTGTTTTCCGAATTAAAAACAGAAAAGAAACAAACTGAACAAAATTAAAACAACGTCGTTTAGCAAATAGCATGATTAAGTTAAATTACATTGTCCGTGGAGAGAGAGAGAACGGTCAGGATTACCATTAATATTGTTACTGTACTATGCCGCAGTGGAAACTTCGCTACACAACTATTTATGCTAGATATCCAATTTTCTTCAAATTCTGCAAGGATGTATTGACAATACTATTCTATTCACCTTAACGTACTCACCTTACCAATTAAATAAGATCTAAAAGTGCGAAAATTAAAACACTAAAGATGATTGTGTTGCATACCAAATAATTATTTAATTTCCTTTAATGGATGCATATTGAAACGTGCTCCAGAATCATTAACCTGAATCTTCAAACTCAATTATGTGACAAATTTTTTCATTCACACCTTCGTTTCAAATAGCCTTAGCTGTTGTTTTTAGCATTAATTGTACTAATAATACAAGAAAAAATATTCACCATTCAAGAAAAATCTTTTTCTACACCACGAAATATACAAATGATACCTCACGTATTATCGTTTAGTAATATTCACCCAAATTTTTTTTGTTCTTATTTCATTTTCTACCGATACGTCTCGTCCAAAATATATTGGTCTAGGAATTCGAAAACGTAAACATAACTTCGATAACTAACTTGAAGACACGAGAAATGGAAGCCACATTGTAGTAACTTTACAGTGAAGCCTTCTCAGTAACGTTTTCAATTGCAAAAGCGTCTAATGCGTCCAGATTAGGTAACTGCGAGTCTTGTTGCAGGTTGTTCCCGCGTACCCAGCGCTGAGACTGCTGCGCGTCACTCGCTGCGGACTGAGCTTCATCACTGCGGAGACGTTGAAGGAGGCCACGAATCTTCGGGTGGTCGACTTGGCGGAGAACGCTCTGCAGCACATTTCTCCCACAAGCTTCCGCTCTCTAGCCAAGCTCGAGTTCCTGTCTTTGAGAAATAATGTCATCACGAACCTTCCAGAAGAACTTTTCGCCAATAACTCAAAGCTTCGCGAACTCAACATGAATTTCAACATGTTGTCATCGATTCCGGTATCTCTCACAGCTACAGCAGATAGTTTACACTATCTGCACGTGAGAAACAACAAATTACAGAGTCTCAACTCTCCACTAATGGGAAGTCTCACATCTCTGAGGTTGCTCGATTTGAGGGGAAATCACCTTCTGCAATTCACGAATAACATATTCGTAAACATGCGACACCTGACCTACTTATGTCTGTCAGTGTACAACTATGGTGTTCTCCGAACTCTCAGTAGTCTGTTATCTCTGAAAATCGAGGAGACTAACTTGAAAAAGTTTGGACCTCAGGCATTCGACCAACTGAAACAGCTAGAAATTCTCACACTTTCAAACAATGACCTGCGTTCAGTTGATGCCAGAATGTTTAACTTCCTTTCTCATCTACAGGTGTTGGATCTGAACAACAACCAGATAGAAAATGTGTATCCTTCCCCTTTCAGCACGTTGTCGCACCTCTATTCTCTTAACTTAGCGGCAAACAGGATTAGTAAGTTGTATGGATCTTCGTTGTTTGGACTGAATAAGCTTCAGATTCTCAATGTGTCGTTCAACAAACTGAGTGAAATAGAAGCTGACACGTTTGATGCAGTGAAATGTCTCACGTCGTTGGACCTGTCGAACAATATGTTAAACAATATCCCTGCCAGCGCCTTCACAGCTCTCAGGCATCTCAGAACGCTGTTACTCAATGATAACCTTCTGCAGACGCCATCCCTGTGGTCACTGTTGCCGCTGGCTAGTCTCCGGCGACTGGACGCGTCGGCCAACAGACTGGAGTCTGTGCCGGACACGCAGTGGCGGCGCCTGGCTAGCGCGCTGGGCGCGCTCTGCCCCTGGACCTGCGCAGCAACCCGCTGCGCAGCGTGGACGCGGCCTGCCTGCGCCACTGGCGGGACAGCGGCGCGCGCCTGCTGCTCAGCGCCCGCTGCGCCTGCGGACAGCAGCCGCCGGCGTCGGTCCACAGCTTCGGCGCCGCCTGCCACCGACACAGCTGCCCACCAGGCCTCCACGCTCAGGTACCATGTCTCGTCTCTAATCCTAAAAACACTCTTCTGTATGATAGGGCGTTAATTACCATGCTGTGGACACTCTTTAACGCACCAGAAACAACTGTTTCTGGAAAAATAACAGATGCAATGCTGAAGATGTGAATTCCCACCGCGACTTACAAATAGGCTTATGGACACAAATAGCAATAAAATTTCGTTGCATTTACTTTGTTTGCCAGCAAATGTTTTTTGCTAAATTATTATCACTACAAAGAGTATAAATCCATGTATATTTTTTATAATATTTGGATGGTAACTTGATTTGCCTGGAATGAAAAAAAAAAAAAGCAAAATATCAAGCGATAGTTGACACATCGCACAACGTTGGTGTCTTAAGTGCTCCGAAACGATTGTGTGAACCGAAGCAAGTACCATAGAAAACAACAAAAGCACTGGTCCTAGTTTCCAACTGAACCTTGATGATAGTTCACAAGACAAATCACTTGACAGTCAAATGGAGGATTTCTCGGAATTATTGGTTTATGAATTAAACCCCGTCTATTAACGACTGTTTTTTATTAATGTTTCTTTCACCACACAGATTAAACAAGATCCTACTAACAAAAATGATTATACCACAAAGTACACCACAATTGAACAAATTGCTAAGAATAATGGATAGACTGAAATATTAATTAAACAACTTAATCATAAAATCATAAAATCCTCAACAAAGCAGACAAACAGCTACCACCATACCCAGAATCCAGAACCAATCTAACAAGCACTGGTACAAAATGTCCTACACCAATAAACAGTTATTAATAGACGGAGTTTAATTCATAAACATTTATGCAACAACTGTGGATCATGACCAACCACAAAGTTACCATCCCGAAATTATATCATTCAGAATAAAACGGACATAACTTCCATGGAGAACGCTGCCGCCTTGTTTCATAGTCACGAATCAAACGGAATAGAACTAGTGACAATATCCCTTTGTCCACTGTGTAAGTTGTATTCTACATAAGTGTCCATTTTCTTGTGTACAGTGTGTAAAACTACGGCGGAAATTGGCGGAGCCATTACTTCATTCGCCCATGTGACCTCCTAAAGACCGTAGATAGGACGGTTGATTGGTAATTCCCAAATGCTTCAAGAACAATAACCTGTATTTGAAATAAATACTACATAGGTTGCTTGGGCGTGAAACATACCGGGATAAGATGTGGGGCGCATATAAAGATGAAATTCAGATAATAAATCTGTCGGTAACGGCTACTTATCAATCACATGCAACGTGCTACGCGAGTACTAAAAGGCAATTGATCGTCCAAAGAGACACCAGTCCGTAGACATAAACAAGCTGTGTACAATCGGTATTCACAACTAAACGAATAATAGATTGAAAATTATTTTTTTATATTCCTCAGTGTCATTAGGCGCACAGCTTCTAATAGTAATCTTCTTTCTACCAGCTGGGGCTTGGATACAGGGAGTACTTTAAAAAAACGTCCCACTAAGTATTTTTGAAAGAAATTCTGTAACTTTGTCAATAATAAAGAGACATTTTTACAGCTGCTTTCACTGTTTTAAGGTTCAAGCGTAGATTATCTTACAGCTAACTAATTACTTATGCTTTCAGAATGATGTATTTTCATTTATTCACCTTGTTTCCATCTTTATGTATGTTTAACTAAAGTTTTTTGGGAATAAGGAAATATCTTAAGGCGGCTTCTTTAATGATTAGATAAATGGTTACTGATGTAATATCACAATGCATATTTTACCAGTTGTTATATGCTCGATACATATTATGAAGCTGTGCTGGTTGTTTACGTACTGTTAAAGCAATTTTGTGCACCTGCTTCATCATTTAGAATTCGCAATTATAAATCTGTACTAAATTATGCATCACTGTTTCAAAATGTGATTTTTCAAATATATGAATAACAGCTGTTGCTGACTGTCCAGAAAGAGGATTTCTAAGATTAATGTACGGTGTTATTGAACGATGCGTTTTCGACTTAAACATGATAATTTGAATTTTGGTAGAAGCGCTTCTAGTTTAGGAACAAATGCAACATTCCTCGTTTTTCGTCATTTACGGTCTCCGGAAATAGGTATGTAAGCATTATAACATGTATATTAACTTTAGTGGTTTATTTCGTTTATCATTACTGTAGCAAATTTTAGTACAATGAGACTGCTTTGTACCATCATAAGAGTTTGTAATGCCTTAAAATAAGTAGGCAAGCATTGTAGCGACAGTTCATAATTATAAGTGTCACATCGGTGGTTTGAAATTCTCATTTTTCTTTATCTTTGGTTTATTATTTACGAGATTTTTTTGTCATTCATCTATTTATTATTATTATTAGGATTTTACGGACTTATTGGAATAATGTTTATCATAACCGTGAACACCGCTGCAGAAACTGTTTTGGAGTTTATATCGTGACCGTGTACTGCCCGCAGGTTACGCTGCTGCTGTCCTCGGCGGTGGTGGTGACTGTGCTGTTGGCGGTGAACGCGGCGCTGGCCGCCACACTGTGCAGGCGTCGGCGACAGCGGCGGCGGCGGCTGGCTGCCCGCCTGGAGCTGATCAGGCGGCGCGAGCTGCAGGCGGCTGCGCAGCGGCGCGTAGCCTCGTGGTGGGCCTACGAAGGCGCAGACACTCTCGACGAGGCCCTGCGCCGCTTCCAGCCCCGCGACGGCGACGAGTCGGGCCCGACGTCGCCACTCGTCTTCAGGAGGTCGCCGCCGATGGAAAGCCCCTCGCTGCGCACCGGCTCCTGGAACTGGTTCCGCAGGCAGCCGCTAGGAAACGCAATGCTCGCTGGTAGCAGTGACAGGGAACCTTCGGAATCGGATCTTGTCCCCGTGTCTTGAAAGATTTTGCAAAAAAACTGAATATACCTAATATAGGTTTTAAAAATTGCCTGGAAACAACTTTTGTGCACTGCCACTTGCATCCTCAGCGCGGCTAGGACCAGCTACGTTTGCCATATTTCACCAGGAGGTTCATGTACAGTACTGGTTATACAGTCAGGGCTGGCGTTAGGGGGGGGGGTGGTAAGCGGGTCAAAAGTACCCGGGCCCCGCGGGCTGATGGGGGCTCCGATCACCGACTATTGGGGCCCTCAGGCCATGAAGCCAAGATTACGCCCATTGTCGCCTGGCCATTTTGTAGAGCTTAAAAAAAAAAAGGTCGCCCATTTTACCCCGGACCCAAAATTCCTAGTGCACAATAGTTTGAATAAGCCTGCTGGATGTCAGTCCCTACTTTCTACTTTGCAGGCAGTTTTATTTCCTAGTAAATTATGAGGTAAAAAGTTAATTTGTTTTAAGTTTACCAACTATGCTTCGATATCGACAATTTTGCTTTTATGCTTATATATTGAATATATATAATTTTATTTACAGAAATTTATTCCGTCTGCATTTTACTTTGAGTATTTAGCAGCCATGAAACATGAGATACGTTAATTTTTTAATATATTCGACTTGGATACGATCCACCCGAAGTTTTAACAGTTTTTAACTAGTCGTGGTCTCAACTATGTTGGTGTTACTTATCGGGTAACTCAATTTAGTAGATCTTTACCAAGGATCAAGCACGAAATTAATTTCTCTTTCTGTTGAGGGGCTTCTAATTTTCGCATTTAGCGAGTAATATATTTGGGAGTTACAGTCCATGAGAATCCGGAACCGGTTGTGGCATTGAGCTTGGCATGTGAGCGGTTAACGCTCTGGCCTCGCATTCGGGATGACGTTGGTTCGAATCCCCATCCTGGCCTCCAGATTTGGGTTTTCCATAGTTTTCCCAAATTACTCCAGGCGAATGCTTCTTTCGGAATGCCATGGCCGAATTCCTTCCAGTTCCTTGTCCCCAGTCCCATCCCGCCTCTAATGACCTCGACGTCGACGAGGCGTAAAGCAACAAGTAAAAAATAAATAAAGTCGATTGTGGCGGCCCATCAAATAGCTCCCTAGGTAGAGTGACTATGGGCTTTATGTTATTACGATTGATATGCACTTTGCTTATGACTTCAGTTCATATTTTCCGATTCTCAATGTACACTTGTTTCATCAGTAGCTCAGTATGTTCTCTTCTACTATCTCAGAAAATGCACTCACCACGTGAGCCACGGTAAGTGCTGTAAAGGTTAATGTATTCTACCTCAAAGCCAGGGATATACTCGTTTCGACATGTTTTAGAAACATCTTGCAAAAAAGTTACATATTTATTTTTCCAACGCTATGAATAGTTTGTAGAATAGCAATTCTTTTCTTGGACTCTCAAACAACACGTTCCTCTTAGAAAAATAACAAAGAACAACATAATTAAATTAATCACAGTGTATACGTTTATATAAGAGCTGTGAACATTATTTATTCTCCGTCCATTGAAATGTCCGCTTTAAATTTCAACGGGCTTAGCTCATTCCGTTTTTTTACATTGTGTTGCTTAAACATCTCGTAGAAAAATTGATTACATGTGTCCTCTAAGACTCTGTGCACTAGAAATTTCGAAAGTCGCATCTTTTAATCTTAGAACAACGTTACCACACAGTTCTTTTAAATACAGCTTGGAAATCTGTCTATTATTTTCGTCTGAAACTCCCGAAAAATATCAGCCGAAATTCACACAAAAAGAATGACTTTCTGTTTCTGAAAATAGTATACTGCTATTTACATTCCTTTATTTGTGGCCTAATATTAATTTCCGGTCTTCCATTCTAAAATATTTTTCACGCTAAAAAAAAAAAAAGAAAGCGGAAGCCACGAGTCACTGCCGATCAATTTGAAATGTGGAAAGTGTAACAAATGCACAGTAAATAGGAGGACTGCTCGCACTCTGGCATTTAATGGTGACCTTGAAAATAATGGTATCTGATTGACTGGCTCATTGATGTCAAACGTCCTAAGAAGAGGTAGCTGTGGTTTCCTCTTTCGTACAAATGAGATATTGGAGTGAAGCTGAGAGCTCCACTTGCATGGCCCCATGTGTGTGTGGCTATGTGGTTACATGGCTTCACCGTGCTTGGTCCCATCTGTGTGTGGCCACGTGGTTAAGTGGCTTCACCGTGCTTGGCCTCATCTGTGTGTGGCTACGTTGTTGTAGCGACTTCTCTTTCTTTAAAACTAACAATCTAGTTAGGCTAATATTATATCCTGTCATTACAAACTATATCCTGACTGCATTCTGCCAAAAAATCTCCTGTTTGCTTATGTGAGTACTGTTGGTACCTATTTATTCATTGCCTGATTTCTTCGATCCTTTGGCGAGAGCAACACTTTTGCCTAGCTTCGATCCTGTGTCGTCTTCAACATCTATCGCTAGTTCAGGAGAAGAATCGGATGTATGCGGGATAGGTAAGTGTATTCCTGTGAAGTATCTTTACATTTGCTCGTCTTTGAGTTATTAATTTTCAAAATTTAATTTTTTAAATTCCTTAGATTACTTGGCACATCTGACAACAATTATTCAGGGAACGTTTTGTGAGTCAGAAACCATATTATTCATAGCTTAATGTCCGTAGCGCCATCATAAATCTTCCTTTATAACGCTGTTCTTGCGGTAAGAGCCTACTGAAGACCTTAAGTGAGGGATAAAGCTTGAGCTCTGGCATTCAGGAGGATGCGGGTTCAATTTCCCTTTCAGTCATCCAGAATTTGATTTCCAGACACATTTCTAGCGAAATGTGGGGATAGTTACTTTGCAAAAGCCATGGCTGATTCCTGTATTTTTTTTTTGTCAGCTACATTACCATGGCTGTAATCACCTAGTACCCCATGAGGAGTTAGAAACACTTTCCTTATTTTAAACTTTATTGCCTCGCATTCGGGGGGACGCTCGTTCGAATCGCCGTCCAGCCATCCGGATTCGGATTTTCCGCATTGGTTCCTTCTAAAAGGCTACGGCCCAAGTCCTTCTCGTTCATTGTTCCCAGTCCTTTCTCGCCTCAAATGACCTCCGCGTCGACGAGGCGTAAAGCCGTAAGCATGTCTTCTTTCAAAATGTTATGAAACTGTCTATTTTCTACATTCAGACAGAGTCGATGCGCTCTTCATGTTCTTTTTTTTTATCTGCTTAACTTCTCTCTAACAGCGAGGTCTTTAGAGACGGGAAAGGATGGGGGGCAAGGAATGGGAAGGAATTCGGCCATGGCCTTTTGAAGGAAGCATCCCTGTATTTGCCTGGAGTGATTTGGGAAACCATGGAAAACCCAAATCTGGATGCCCGGACGGGGATTCGAACCGCCGTCCTCCCGAATGCGAGGCCAGAACGCTAGCCGTTACACCACCACACTTGGTCCTTCATGTTCTCTTTACTTAAGCTTGTATCTTGGGTCGCCAAATAATTCCAGTAAGTTTCTTAAACAGTTTTTCCTCTTACGTCGTTATGGTTTTTGGGGCCTTGGGACGCTTCGGCAACGCACTCATTACCATCCGTCCTCTTACACCATTTTGAATTGCCCAGTACCTTTCACTGCGGTGATAGCCGTATCGAGATCCTGCAACTGGGACATACTTAGTATATGTATCCAATAGATCAGAAAACTGTTGCTACTCAGTGAAAAGTAATCCTAGTTTTTACGTTTGTACATCAATATTTTCAAGAGTAAAGTTACGAAGTGTTACTTGTGTATTAAAATTCCTAACACCGCCTTATGCTGCAGTAAGGTGGTGCCCCGTCACGTATGTCTTTGAGCACGCTCGGCTCTTTCGGCTTCGGGTCCCACAGCGCTTGTGGCAACGTTTTTAATTTGCAATTGAGTGTAATTTGCGTAAGCCAGCGGGGTATTTTTCTCGTCCGCCCTTACTTTGGAAGTAGTAAGCAAGGTGGATGGAGGAAAAAGAAAGTCCGGGTGGCTTAGGAGGGAAGCGCCGGTCCCGAAGGCGTAATCCCGGCGCGAGGTAGCAAATGCGGAGCCCAGATGGCCAGGTGTGGCGGTCGCTGCACAGTGGCTTAAGGCGGGCGCCCCTCCGCAGATCCTTCTAATTTCGAGACAAGGGAGGGAAATGCTGCAAGCTCTACATCTCTTCCATTACGTTTTTTTCTTTTTATCTCGGCTATCCCAGACACCTGTACACTTGTCCGCCTGGAAGACACATGCTAAAATGAATCAACGGACGGAACGAAGGGAAAGACAAAAAAAAAGAAAGAAAGATGTATACACGGTGTTTCTTTTCTCAGTCGTAAGTGGTGGCTTTCCGTGCTTGTAATGCGTTTCCTGGCGGCGGCGGGAGGCAGTTCTTATCTATCGCGGGCGGGCGGGCGGGCTTAGGCCTGATGCATGTCTCTCCCAGCGGCACCTTCCACAGGAGTAAGAAGTTTGTGAAAACAGTATTTCATCCTCGGGAGTGACAGTAAGCCCCTTGAAATACGGCCGCCGCTCGCAGCGCGCAGCGCTCCCTATCTGATCGATACCTGCTGCTTTGTGTTTCTTGATGTGGCCAGCCTGCCTGATGGACCAATCAGCATCAACTGCATCTGCCCCGGATTCTGTAGCCAGTCCCTCAAATCGAGCTTATGTTTGTTCGTTTTCTCTCGGTTATCGACCGTAACAGAAAGAGATACTGATTCGGAAATGTCAGGAAAGGATCTATGCTAATAGAAAGCTGAAATATTGAATATTTATTTTAAACTACTTACTGCATTTATTCCACCTCGTCTTCATGCAGAATAGCCAGCGCGACAGCTCCAGTGTGCCCCCGTGTTATTCTCAGTGAGTACTTGAATAGTGATAACAGAGAGCGCTGGCGAATCCCAGTGCTGAAATCACAGTTCTTAAGTAATCTCGTCACCTTCTGTTAATAAAAACACCGAGCGTGGTGGTGTAACGAATAGCGTTCTGGCCTCGCGTTCGGGAGGACGGCGGTTCGAATCCCCGTCCGGGCATCCAGATTTGGGTTTTCCATGGTTTCTCAAATCACTCCAGGCAAATGCCGGGATGCTTCCTTAAAAAAGGCCATGACCGAATTCCTTCCCATTCCTTGCCCCCCCCCCCCCCCATCCTTTCCCATCTCTAAAGACCTCGCTGTTGAGAGACGTAAAGCAGTTAAAAAAATGTTAATAAAAACACACAGTCCCGTCAAATGGATACGTGTACAGTTTTACCTAATTTCATCTTACGTGCTATTACTCACTTCATGATATACAATATGGATCAAAAGTCTAGCTCTATCCAATCGATATTTTAACTAGTTGAACTTACGAGAATGATTTGGTTAGAAAGTAAACTGTATAGTTAGCTACTGTCTTTATTTTTATTCATGTTTCTAATTTGATCTGTGATTTGGAAGCGTGTATTTACATGAAATACCGGAGTGAAACGGTAACGTATTTCCCTTTATGAATTCCCAAGTGACACCCAAGGAGAAAATATTTTAAAAGTTGAGAATATTTTCAGCTTAAAATTGATTTCACGACTCTGTTAATCTGATATGTATTTCAACCTTAACGTGTGACTGAAACTTTATAAATAAACGGCAAAGGAAATATAAAGTTTGTGACCATTCTTAACGATAACGTTAGAAAGTCGTTTCGCTTTAAATGACATAATGAATTATCACAATTTAAGACGAATCATTATGTTTGAATTTTATCTTTTTGTGTGGAACAAATCATAACAACTTGTCTACTGGTCTAGATAAAGACTACATTAGCTTAATTAGCTTCTGGGGTAAATTCTATAGTAAGTGCCAAATGTTTGGTTATGATTACGCTATTCTGGTACAGCTAACTATGTAAACAATAATATTCTACAGACAGCTGTTTGACTGAAACATAGATGCATAAAGTCTTGCGCCTTCATGTAGTACCTATTTAAACAACGGGTACTACTGCAATGAATCAGAATTTTAATAACAAACTTTACTCGAACGTTCCAATGGTTTTACGATTAACATTACGTGTTTATAAATACCAGTAACTTATCTACTATAAAAGAATGATAACTATGAATTTAAATATCAACTTTTGTTTTGGATTTTTAGACAGTGAATAATCTGTTGCAGAATGTAGACAGTTATAAAGAAAGAATTTTACGATAAATATAGTGCCTAGGCTATTTCAGTCTGTTTGTTTGCTATACGTGAAACTAATCTCCTCTGAAATATTACGCATAACAAGTAGTATTCTTGTCTCAAAGAATATTAATACACGATGTTCATTTATACGGGGAAGAAATTAGTAACGGTGAATCACTAACCATCAGCCCTTCCTAAATAAATAGTAGAATACGAAACTCCGAAAAGGATAAAACTTTTATTTATTTTTTGTACTTTCTTTCTTTCTTTAAAGCAAAACAGTAATACAGTTGACTAGAGTACACCTCTTCACGATACATTAATACTCGACCTCTCAGGTGTAAATATTCCACTGCAGTCGCTAACATTTTATCGTCGTATTATTTACAGATATGCATCATTTAGAACTGCGACAAAGTGAGCGTAAATAGAGATACACTACTGTTTCTGAAAATTGCAAGGTATGATCTGCATCACTCCAAAACCAGATACTGGGTAGGGCCATGTAAAAATCATAAAACAAAGTAGAAACGTGCAAGAAACTGCAGGTATGCCTCCTTGACATCAAGATGCACGATATCACCATGTCATTCAGTTCAAACGCGTTATAATGATTGGTATCCGGGAAATGGCTCGTACATGCATGCTGCTATGCGTGTGTCTACCAATGAATAGCAGAGGGTCGTACACACTATAGGACCATACAGTGTGTCCATAGCGCGAGATGACCACATCACCGTAACCGATAGAACAGCTTCGTCTACAGTGTTAGCTCGACGTTGGGGCGCTGCAGCGGGTGTAAACACGTCTGCGTCGACGATTTAACGCCGTCTGCTCAGGGCTGGACTGGTGGCACGCGTGCCATAGCTACGGCTTCCATTGACCAGAAACCACCATGCCTCAGACTGCAATGGAGACTTGAACGCCATCACTGTATTGCTGAATGGCAAAATGTGGAGTTTTCGGGCGAGTACCTCTTCAACTTGTCCTATAATGATGGAGGCACACGCTATTGGTTCGTGTCGCCATTAGCAATAACACAACGTCTCGCCACTTACTATTGAGGAAATCTGACCAGCAAACGCTACAGCACGGAGGCTTTAGAACCCGACTCACTGTCCATCCTGCAGGCTGCTTCACATACCACATTACAGCAGGACAATGCCTGGCCATATGTGGCGAGGAAGGTGCGAGACTTCTTCGAAGAACGACGTGTACCACTGCTTGATCGTTGAGGGCCTCCTGCAACAACTGTAGATGCTTTGTGGACGTGCCGACATATCACGTAGCAATTTCTTCAACGGCAGCATATCCAAGATATCATTGATTCCATGTCATGATCTCTAGAGGCTTTGATTGCAGTACGTGGTGACTTCACACCGTGCTGAATTATCAAGGTCAAAGTGCATGTATAGTTCTATAATTCTAATCATTTGTGTATTGTCATGTCGCTAATCAGTGGAATAAATTTCAGGACAAACACTTGTCTTCTTCTTGGTAGAAGTCTGAAGTTTTCTCAAACAGTAGTGTGGGTTCTAAGAGTTTTTTTCAAAACATATGTGTCGAATCAGTCTCGCCGCCTTCATATCTTTACAGCGATGCACGAGTAATATTTGTTTCACTAAACTAATGTATATCTTTAAAATCATCAGATACAATTTCTAAGAAATGCATTATGTTGGTTTAACTGTCATGAAGGCTCGTACTGGTGTTGTTTTAATGAAAGATTGACTTTTCTTTAATCTAAAAGAAGTCAGCACAGGTTGAAACTGAAACATATTAGAGTTGATTTGGCAACAAACTATTATCCTTTTAGACACCAGTAGTAAAATATAAATACCACATGATAGCCGTGAGTACTTGCACTTTTATACAAAAATATTTAACCTCTCTTTTCTTTATTTGGCAGATTTTGTACTAGGGTAACAGTATATAAAATACGCTAATACAATGCGTCACTTTGAAGCTTATGGAGTACATCAATGATCAGAGTCAATAACATCAGTTTAACTACTATCATATAGAAATTAGGCCAACTAAAAAGGAGAAGAAATGCAAAAAATATTAAAAAAGGGTGAAATTCTTAAAACAACTTTTCTTGGTCATTAAAAATAAAAACTTTACATCTTAGTTCAATTGGAACGACATTATCAAACGTGTAAGTTGTTTATGATAGATGACACTGCTTTGTAATTAAGACCTTCGATCTTTGGCCGTTCTAATTTTTATTTTATTTTATTTCCACTTCTAAATATGTTTTTTATACGTTAAGTGAAAGTTCCATTACTTGATCTTCTTTCCTTTATTATTAGGTCATAATTGCTTTCTTTTTTTTTTAAAAAAAAAAAAACCCAAATGTAGCCCTCAAACTTTTATTTATATCCTTCTTCCCATTTTTACAGTTTGAAATTTCGAGATATGTGATGTTACAGTTATGGTACGATACTCTAGACCTATGTCAACTTGCACTTTGTTTTTCAATGTCAAAATGATAAGTTTATGAAAATCTGTCTGAAACTCCTCTGATCTGCACCTTCCCCAGCTGCGCTTATATATCTCTTCATTGTATTTTATACTTCTTAAGTTGAATATTTTTCAGAGACGAGATTTTCTGTTTCATCGAAGGTGGTCTAACCTCTCTGGAACCAAATATGTATCACCTACTTTATCTCTTAAATTTCAGTCTACTGTTCATAAATATCAACTTCAATAAGTCTCTAGTTCTACTCTCGGAACCAAGACGGGCGGATGAAGCGACAGCGCTTCTGTCTGGCATTCGGTGGGTTCGAACCGCGGCCTGGCCAACCAGATTTCGATTTTCCATGGTTTCCTACGTTAGGCTAATTCTATGATGCTTCTTGTCTATAATGACGTCGACGATCCAGAAAAAGGCTAAGAATAACTGAAGTTTCAGAGCTACATTTTGGTTAAAAAAAGTTATTTGTTTATTACTTTCCGAGCTATTCCAGAACATTCGTCATATACACGGAAAAATTAAAACACCTGGTAGTATTCCGACCTACCCCAGTTCGCCGCCTCTCGCTCAGCTGACCTTTCGTGACCTGCCAGGCGTGCACTCGACCGTACACATTTAATGCTGCCGCGGACTCTTTAAGAGTTACCTATGCTGATGGCCAGGTACCTGTCTCCTCGATGTCACTTCCTTTCCATCCTCTCAGACCTTGCCACCCTGGTATTCGCGTGGCCTCCCTGGCAGCACCCTGTCAAATTTTTCGTGCAGTGTATTTCTCGATCGCATGTCAATACCATATCCGCTGATTACTAAGTATTTGTTCCCTTCTTTATCGTGTTCCGAAATATCCTGTAGGACTGTTAATATACTTTGAGGTACGCTAGATGTCTGTCCGTGTCTATCACAAGGGACTGGTAAAAATAATTAATATTTGGTAGGAAAAAAGGGCCATAACTGAGAGTGTTGTCTCTATTCCTCTACGTGGTCGCGATTCTCTCTTTCTCTACATGTTTGATACATTTCTGTCCCAGTTTTTCTGCCCCATTGTGCCTACATCTTTTTATCTTAGCCTGTGTGATTATCGGCCTAACAGAGAGTATCACATATTAACCTGCGTACGTCTAAATACTTCCACCTGGTTACTTTTTCCCTTTCTTCAGTGTGAATATTAACCTCAGAACAAGTCTATTCGTCAGTGACAGTCTTAATAGTTTCGTGCGCGTTTGTGAGTGTGTGTGTGTGTGTGTGTGTGAGAGAGAGAGAGAGAGAGAGAGAGAAAGAGAGAACGAGAGAATGTCTCTCCTCCTGAATGCTTGTTTCCCTGCAGTAAATGTTGATAACTTAGTGTCTGCCAGGCTGTATGTTTGTGCATCCATCTGGATCTACCTTTTGTCCTTCTCTGTGTGTTTAATGTTATGACTTACAGTCTGCCTTTCGATCTCAGGGTGTTTTTGTGTGTTCTCAAATTTGCGTGAGAGTTTTCCAGACAGCAGGTCTGTCTGTGTATCACCGTCTATTTCTCGGAATTCATTCCATCGTGTCTCGTTGTGTGAGAAGTTGCGCGTTTGTGTGTGTGTCTCCTTGCGGATTTGTATGTATGTAGAACTGCATCCTCTTTGATTAATTTCTTTGTATTTCTTCCCGTGGAAGGACAGCCATCTCTTTCTGTTTGTAAGTGCAATAGATGATATATATGAATATCCTTACATGTCCCTTTCTTAAAGTTGTCTCAGCAAAATTGTTCCAGTGGATTACAGTATATAAAAGACAAACGGATACAAGCTGGTAAAAGAGTTGAAGCCACTTTGAATACTATATTAAAGTGGAGAGTAATGACTGAAACATGAAAATTATGAATCTACGATTTTGTTAATGTACCTGTGCTTGTGCAAGGTTGAGGCAGTAGGCTTCAGCAAATAATATTGTATGAGAACAAGATCTTCAAATTCATCTATGGATCAACATGTAACAAGTCAGCGGGAGTATAGAACAACAGAACGGTGGCGTAAGTTAAAAATTTGAATTGACAATAAGTTTCAAAATCTGATGAAATCTCTTTGGCTGCAACGTTAACTCGTATTGAAAGATGCTCCAGTTATATAACTGTAACATGGAAAACCAACATGCTAGAGATCATGCGGACGACCGACACAAGTTACAGAGTAAAAGAAAAAACTAGAAACATTTAGAAAAACTGTAGGCAACAAACAAGTGGAAAAGATGTTTAAAGGACAAAAACATATTGATGGAGCTTACCGCATTCCGTTTAAGTTAAACTAAATAAATAAGTATGTACTCTGGATATACATGGAGGAAGGAAATTCCTTCCTCGATGGTCAGATAACGGCGTCATTTCACATGTCTTTATTTATAAATTCCTAGTAATTATAATCTTTGTGAGACTATATACTTTGGCGTTGGTAGGACTCATGATCAAAGAGAGTTTTGGGTGATATTATGGCAGAGAGAAGATAAAAGCAGAAAATAATGTAATTATTATTACTGTGAGCCAGAAAATGTACTTAAATTCTTAAATGTTAAGTTGGAAAAAATAAAAGTAAGTTTTGCTATAAGCTGGCAATTTCGACAGCCAGTCTATTCCCAGTAATTGATTGCAAGCAAAATCAATTAAAAGGAACAAGAGAATTAATCTATTTTTATTATAAACCTTATATGAGCAGACCGTGATTCCAGGACAAGAAAGGAGTGAAAGCCTGACAACGAAATGTAATCAAGAATGGAAAACGCGGGAAATATCTGATTGTTAACCTTTTATCTTTAGAAGTTCCCGGAACAAGAAGGTAAGTGAGTTTATAAGTTGTCTGGGTGGAACCGCGTCAATTTATCGAAACCTAAGGCACCGAAAAATTTTGGCTTCCTGGAAAGTATTTGTAAAAACCCCTTTGTTGTAATTTCAAAATGGATTTTTAATAATTGATTGTTGTGAGAGTCCTGTCTAAGTGACAGAACTGAAAGGGTAGCCGAGTGGTTGATTAGTGGACGTCTGATGTGGCGGGAATCTAGAGGAGAGTTTACTAACCTCGTGGCGATTGTGTAGCTGAAGAAATCTCTTGTATCTTGATACGAAGCTCTTCTATCCAGTCTAGTGGGCTATTAAATATGATGTTAAGTCAGGATTAGTTTGACACCAGCTGATTAATAGGTTCAGCAACGCAGGATAAGGAAGACTAGCTCGTGTTAAGTGGCTAGTTGAGAATCTATCCTGATAAATGATAACAGGCTGCTAACAGTTCACAGAATCCCATTTAATGATCAGTGAAGACTGTATACAATACAGTTGATAATATGACCTGCAAGGATCTGTCCGGATACGCCTATGAACGATGCTTCTGCATCTAATTGAAGTTAGACTGGTTGAATGGACACTGAATGGCTAGATGGAATGCCTGGCCCCAGGATGTTACGAAGGCCTACATGGTGTACAGACTGAAGCTTAAGAGAGTTGGCCTAGTTGTTAGTTACGCATGAGGATTCGATGAAAGCTACTCGCGGACTGAGGACGAGAAATATATCTTTACTTCGGAGGTAGACCCTACTGACGTCATTAACCAGTTCAAATCGGTGCTGATGATTGACTCAGCACATCAGCAGGTTTTGTGAATAACATGTCCACGCTGAGGTAGCGCTTACAACCTGGCTTGGCTGCCTCTAACTGCATCGAATATTACTTTTATTAAAATCTATAATTATTATAAAATAAATCCCTATGAATCAAATACGATACTGACACTGTTTAGGGATTGTTGTTTCAATGTTTTGCAGTCAATCTTCTGTTTGGAATAGTGTACCTTGTCTTTGATGAAATGATTCGGTTAATCTTTTTTACACTCTTTATATTTTTTAGCTTGTCCTGTATGTATGTACCATGTATGAATGTAACGGAATCTTTCAATGTAATTTTCACCCACTTCCAGAAGTCCGAAGTGTTTGAAATTTTGCACACGTATTCAGGACTGATGACAATACAATAACTTTATATCCATCTCCTGAAATTCCTGTTACTTTGAAAGTAATAACAACAAAAAAAAAACAAAAAAGATTGTCCTTCCACTTTTGAGCGGCGTCAGTTGAGCCTGTCAGAAACTCTTCCTTCCACTAATTCGAGATGAGCTCAAGTCCGTCCTTTTGCTAAGCCTTTGACTACTGCTGCAAGACTTCAGCAGTATTAAATCCGTCAGTTGGTATTCATTATACGCTAATATATATGTATCTGTGTCTGAATACATGTAGGAATGAATGTAATGGAATCTTGTGAATTCAATTTTGACTAACTTCCAGACTTCATAATTGTCTGAAATTTTCCACACGTATTAAGAACCGATGACAATGTAATAATTTTATAGCTATTTCCTGTTGTTCTTATTACTTTGACAGTAATAACAGAAAAATTGTTCACTTTCCGCTAATTCGTGGTGATCTAAAGTTCCTCCTTTTACTTAAGCGTGGTGCCATTGGTTTACTCTTAAGTATTGCTCGGCGAGAGTAGGTATTGTCAGAAGCACCACCTTCTACTTATACATGGTGAGCGTAAGTCCCACCTTGTGCTAAGCCTCTCACTTGGGTGTAATATGAGCGGTTCACCCTCCTCTTTTACTCCACTACAGTTTTGAATCCGGGAAAAAATGGCTACAAGACTTCAGTAGCAGATATATATTTCTAATCATATTCGTATAATACTTCTAAGTCTGTTTCTTACTCGGTGACGCCGAAATAGGTAAACCAATTTTCGCCATTATGTTTATATCAAAAGTGAACTTTTCGTTTTATATTAACCTAGCTACAAAGCCCGTCAAAAATGAAGGGTTTAACGGACTGTTCTGGCAGTTGATTTCTTTTTAGTTGCTTACCTAAATAGAATTTTTATGAAATAAAGCTCAATATACTGTAATTTCTCGTCCCTTGTGATGAGACAAAAAGTTTCAGTTGTCAATTTGGTCCAGGTTGCGTTTCAGCCTAACTACAATCTTCGCCAATATGGCCGGAAGAAAATCAAAGCTTCATTCACACGCTAATTTATACATTCCCTGTATCGCATGTCAATGTCATCATGCATCGATACCAATCATGCATCATGCGATACAAACTTGAGCCAAAATCTTCACAGTTTCTTACAACTTTCTTATTGTCTATGATGAATATCGATGTTTTAACACCAGCCACAGCTTACATCCGGCTGAAATAATGACTCCAATGAAAACGAAGGATGTTAAAAATAAATCTTAACAACTTACGTTATGTCACGTAATATTAGTTTTAATTGTGGTTTAGTTTGCATAGATCGCGGACAATTTAGAACTTCTTTCACTCAAACCAAGTAATGATGTCACTAAAAAGAAAAGCAACTAATAATCAATATGACAATTTAAACAAAATTCATACTTTTCTTTCGGTATTGTAGCAATTCATTTCTTAGCAATTGTTGAAATAAATTGAATTATTATAGAATGAATGCAATTCCTAATGCCTGACGCTGTAACAAAAGGCTTCGGTTGCTATCCTGGTCCAGGTTGCATTTTAAAACTAACCATATACGGGAGTAGTTCATATCGTGATTCATGACATCAAAACGTGATATAGTGCTTATGAAACCTGCTTATAGAACTGATAATAACTAAATTCAACATGCTTTTGCTGTGATAAGGTTCATTACTTATTTTGGTCCAGGCTAAATTTTTTACCTAACCACAATCTCGGCTAATACTGCTGCTACAAAATCAAAGCTTCAATCGCACGCGAATTGATGGTGATGTCATGTATCGCGACATAGGTAAAAAATAAGTTGTTGTAAGAAGCGAATTATACAACGTTTAAGTAAATTCATATCCTATCAAGAAACGTTGCCAGATTTTTTACTGTTGCTGCTGTACAGATGCTATCTGTGACAATTTGAAGTGAATTGACGGTTTTGTGTTGTGTTAATTCGTAATTTTCATGTTGCTTCTCGTCTAACGTAAGTTGCATTTTGCTTTCATGTATACCTTTTCTTAAAAGGTATGACCATAGGAACGTATGTGGTAAATTTTAAACGAATAGCACAATTCTTTGGGCCTCGTTCTTATTTTACCATAGCCAATAATATCACAAAACGAACGTGTGCAACAGTTTTCCGACCAAAACGACAATTCATTGATGAGACACAGTGATTACGCAACAACCTAAATTTGATCAAAAACCTTCAACAAAAAATAAAGGTTAAAAACCAGAAATCTCCAACGTGATTCAGACCGATATTACAATGTTCGAATAGCTGACATAGTTACACATTGCGAAAATAATAGGCTCAGTAATAATACTCAGTGAAAGCAAAGAAGATTAAAATAAATCTGATAAATTTATATTATTAATTGTAGTGTAGGCTGCACAATTCGAGATCAATGGGCAACTATTTCCGTTCAAAAGAATTAATAATTTCAATAATAGGGCACAGTTTAAATTATTTTGAAAAAAAAAAAGCTAAATTATTCATGCCCTCTGCCGTAGCGTCAAATGACAGTTGTAATTCTGATCCATCCTAAGTAATATTCTAACCAAACTTTTCTCAACACTGATGCTCGAAATACAGAGCTTTTATCTTACATATCTATTGACAAAGAATTTAAGGAATACTTGTATGTATCAAAAGAATATTACTTAGATATAAGCATCTAATGATTGATATGTCGATTTTAACGCAATACATACTTTTATTTCAGTGTTCTGTCAGTTAATTTATCCACTGAGGCTTGTAAATATTATTAAATAACGCGCATCCCCAAGAATATCATCTCAAAGCGTGACGTCATAGCGCAACGTCATAGATTTGCGTCATGCCGTGGCATGCTAAATCAAGCTCATTATACTAATAGATACATAATGTGCAGACGATCGGTCTGGTTTCTAACTTTATGATCCAGTTCCGAGTACAAATCCTAACGGAAGAAGGAATTTTTAAGAGTTGTGTTTGATCAATTGAGCTGTCCCAGAACGTTTTTTGGCTCGAATTCCACGTTAAAACTATAGTTCCCAGAGGAAAGGAACTGGTCGTCCTTACCTCTGACACAATGGCTTACGGTTTGTGCACTAATTTAGTTTTTTATTGTAAAGAAAATATTTTCAATGGTTAAGGCATAAACTCGACGTTAGATATGTTTCATGGTAACTTCATTGCTTTTTAATACGTTTTTAATAGCTCGCATGAATGTAATGGAATCTTTAAATTATTTGAATTTTGCACACGTGTTAAGGAACGATGACAATACAATAATATCATATCTATGTCCTTGTATTCTAATTACTTTGATAGTAACAACAGAAAAGTTGTGTAACCGTCATATGACTAATGCGGCTAAATGTCGACTTTCAGTATCGGTTTGGTGGCTCAGGTGTGTGAATGCCGACCGCACCGTACACGGTTCGAATGGCTGTTTCGGTTGCTATTTTTGCGCACATTAGAGGTGACAATCATGTGAGGCAAAGCTTTGAGTTGTATGTTAGTATGTATAAATGAATGAATGTAACGGGATCTTTCAATTCAATTTTCATCCACTTCCAGATCTCCGAGTTGTTTGACAGTTTGCACATAAGTATTAAGAACCGGTAAAAATACAATGATTTTATGGCTATGTCCTGATATTCTCATTACTTTTAGAGATTATTGAAAAACTGCTGAATGGAATGGAATCTTTAATTTGAATGTTCACCCAGTTGCTAACGTTCGAATTCTTTAAAATTTTGTACACGTGTCAAGAACCGATGACAACACAATAATTTCTAGCTATGTCCTGATATGATCATTACTTTGACAGTAACAATAGAAAGTGGTTAAATGCAATTGAATCTTTCCTTTCAAAGTTCACCCACTTCCTGACTTCAGAATCCTTTCATATTTTGCATATGTATTTGGGACAGATGACAACACAATAATTACATATGTATATTCTGTATTTCTCATTAATTTTACAGTAATAACAGAAAATTGCTGACCTTCCACTTTTATGCGGTGACGGTTGAGTCTGTAAAAAACGCATCCTTCCACTAATTTGTGGTGAGTTCAAGTCCGAACTTTTCCTAAGCCCTCACAAGAGTTTTGACTCTGGGGAGAACTGGCTGCAAGACGTCCTTAACAATAAAATGCTTTAGCTCACCCACTTTCTGACGTCCGAATTCTTTGACATTTTGCACACGTGTTGAGAACCGATGGCAATACAACAATTTCATACGTATATCCTGAAATTACCGTTACTTTGACAGTAACAACAGAAAATTGTTAACCTTCCACTTTTGTGCGGCGACAGTTGAGCCAGTCAGAAGCGCATTCTTCCACTAATTCGCGGTGAGCTCAATTCCGAACTTTTGCTAATCCCTCACAAGTATTTGACTAATTTATTAAATTAATTCTATAAGCACAAAAACGCTCCCCATTGCTAAAGAATAAACAATACTATAGATGTTTTTTAACTTGTGTTTTTGTAGTGACACACTCTTTACTCAGTACAGTTATGGCAGCATCATTGATTTTTAACGTGAATTTATCTGGTATTTAAACAAAATTACATTTTAAAAAACACGAAAATATGTTAAAATGATTTTGTAGCAAAGTGAACTAAAAAGTTAAAAATAAAATTACGGGTTAATTTATTTAAAAAAAAGCTTTATTAGCAATTCGAACTAAAACGTTAAAAATAAAATGTTAGTTTCAAAAAATTAAAATACACGCTTTTGTAGCAATGTGAACTGAAAGGTTAAAATAACCTTTACCTATAATTGTTTTTTCCAACAGTGCTAGTATGTCCCTCAATTCAAGTATAATTTTTTGAATAAGCCTAAATTAAGTATAAAGTTTCTGATTAAAAAATTAACTTTAATTTTAAAAAAGCGTGGGGTGTTCTCTACATATTCATGATGACTCTATGTCTATATTTACAAACATTTGGCGATATCCAGCACCATTACGTTTTTTACACTAAAGTTAATTTTTTAACCAGAAACTTTATACTTAATTTAGGCTTATTCATAAAATTATACTGAATTGTGGGACATACTAGGACTGTTGAAAAAAAATTATAGGTAAAGAATATCTTTAACCGTTTCCTTCATATTGTTACAAAAGCGTGTATCTTAGTTTCTTTAAACTATCATTTTACGACTTGATATATTGTTTCTATTTGTGCTACTTCGTGCAATTCAGTGATTCTTGTCCTTCTGTCAGCATTTAGGATTAGGCGGAGGGATCTGTTTTGTAACATCGGTAAATACGATAGGTTTGTTTTACACGTTGTTCCCCAAATGTAACAGCCATATGTTATTACTGGTACTATTGATAATTTCTACAGATGTAGTTTTGTTTTGTAGGTTCACTGATTGACTGATCAGTATAGGAAATAGGTTCTTGATAATACCTAGGACATTTAACCGTTTTTCTGCGATATGTTGAAGAAATGTGAGCGTCTATAACGTCTCCTAGGTACTTATGATAATTCTTCCACGGTATCTGTTTTCCGAGTATAGTCACGTGGTGGTATTGTTCCGGCCTTTTGTGTGTAAAATTATTGCTGTGGATTTGCCGGAGTTTATCGTTTTTTATTTGGTAGTTGGTTCCATATGTTTTGTTCCCGTGTTATAAATCGACGTGTTATCAGCGAATTGGGTGAGATGAACTTTTTTTATGATCGGAATATCGTTCACCCATATATTAAAAAGTGTGGGTGCTTGGGTGCTCACTGATCCCTGAAGAACTCACACCTTGCATTTCTACATAGAAGGTCCTGTCTTCCAAGAAGTTTTTTTATTAAGTGACTGATGACTGTCAACTGTAGTTCGTGTAATTAATTTATATCTCAGATTTTAGTGCCACTTCGATAAAAGCTGCTGCTGTGAATTTGACAAGATTGATCCCTTTGCTTCTATCTTCAAAACTTTTTTCAGCACTTTTGTTGTTGAGTTGAACAGGCCTGATTGGTCTATTATTTGCCTGAAAGGATGAGTTTTTCCCAGCTTTGGGGATTGATATTATTTTTGCTCTTTTCCAGTCTTCAGGGAAGTAGGCTTTTCTCAAGCAGCTGTTCACTATTCTCGTTAATAATACTATTCCCTTCCCAAGCAAGTGTTTCAATTGACAGTTTGATACTTTTTCTGCTACTGGGGCTTTGTTGTTTCGAAGTTTCCCGATAATATTCCTTGTTTCAGTCGGGGTAGCTAAGTCTGTGTTTCCTCCTGTGTCTTCTTTTAGGAATGTGGAAACAGATTCTTTAAGATTTTCTTCTTCTTCCTTTTCTTTGTCCGTTTGCTGTATTATGGGAGTTGCATATTGGTCTTCGAAATAGTTAGCCAGGATCTCTCTTTTTTTTTAGTGGTTAGGTAGTTACTCGTCTTGCCGGTGTCTTAGGATTTTTTAATGATTTTTTTAAGGCCCCAAGCGTTTCAGAGTTGAAGTGTGAGATCGGCATTTTTTTCTTTTAGCGTTTTCTGCCGTTTTCTTCTATAATAGTTTGATAATCTTCTATTTTGCGGGTCTCTGTATGTCTCCTTTTTTTGCGGTGGACTTCGACCTAAAGACAACCTCTGTTATTATAATATTCCTGCTCCGAAGGCAGTTCTGTCATTACCGCGGGGCTACAATCTGATGACGAATTCTTGTAGAACTCGACGAAACAAATCTAAAATAAAGAATAAAATTTTATGACATCTCGCTTGGTTTTCGAAACATAGCATGTTAAAAATCAGTTATAGGTATAGTAGTTCCTTGTGCTTTTAGTGACGTTTCTTCTGGTACAAACTAAAAGCTACCACTACGAAGAAAATAAAACACCAATAGAGGAAAACCAATGACGAATACCTGGGTTTTGGGCTGTAGAACAGGGAAGTGAGAGGAATAACTTTTTTTTTTTTTGGTAATAGTTGAAAAAAGGACAAAGCAGACATTGATTTTGGGAAGTATAGAACAGGGTAGCTGCATTTCTTCGGGCATGTGGGCTGCATATAGGGGAATTAATGAATTTGGTTTTTATCACTATAGAGTGAATTCATGAAACAGAAGGATGCACCAACACAATAGAAGGTATATGGGCTGTAGTAAAAGATTTTATTGGAAAGGGAAAAAGGAGAATATAATTTATAATCATATTTGGATGAAAATGTGCGAAGAAAGAGTGTTTACAAAGCGGAATGGTTGTTTGTAGCTTTTCAGTGAACACTAGACACAGTTTATAATCCTAAAAAAAATAGTTGTCTCAAGTTATTTCTTGTTTAATTAATTTTAAATTTTCGATTTGTTGCTTTTCGTTATAACATAGTGAAAAATATTCTTTGTGGTCTTAGTTACATGTATTTATAATTTTTTAATAATCCTCATTTTTCGTTTGTTCGCTGGAAATAAGAAAATTCCCTTGAAAAATAATTTTAGATATTGTGACGTTAATTAGATACAGAACATATGTAAAACATTAAATTTTGAAGAAGTTTATATCGCGATATATGACGTCACAACTTATTAATATGGCACTTATGGAAGCAGATTAACAAAATTAATTTATTCTTGAGTTATTTTGTAACAAAAAATTTCAGATGTAGTTCTAGTCCAGGCGGCATTTCAACCTAACCATAATCCACCGTTAGAAAACAAAATCAAAGATTTAATCACATATGGATTTGTAGAATCACTGTATCTCATCTTACTGACATCATGTATCATGACATAAACTTGACCCTGTTTTTTGACATATCCATTCAGGTTCAGGCTGTATTTCGCCGTTACCACAAGCATTCCTAGTTTATAGAGGATTGTAAACAGTTGCAGGGTGATCTGGACAGGATATCTAATTGGGTTGGTAAACATGGAATGAAGATAAATGCAAAGTAGAGTCAGCTTATTAGATACACAAATAAAAAACAAAAGGTTAATTATGAATATAAGGTGGGGAAAGAATTGCTTGCTGAAGACTTGAAGTGTAAATATCTTGGAATTACTTTTGATAACAAACTTAACTGGGCAGGACACGTAGGACAGGTGGTAGCAAAAGGTTTCAAAGCTCTGCACTTGTTGGAGAGAAGTCAAGGAATTGGGTTACAAAACTTTGGTGAGACCATTGCTCGAATATGGTAGTGTAGTATGGGACCCTCATTTTACGTATCAAATACAGGAGTTTGAGAGGGTGCAAAAAAGGGCTGGTAGATTTGTTTCTGGAAATTATCGCAGAATGCAATCAGTGACGGATATGATAAAGGAGCTGGAATGGGATTCATTGCAAGACAGGAGGAGAATGAGGAGGGTCATGGGAGTGTACAGGGCGTATACTGGCGATGAGACATGGAAAGATATTGCAATAGGTATGAAAATTAGTGCATGGAAGGGAAAAGATGACCATGACCACAAGCTGGCACTCGATTTCAGGCACAAGGGTGTAGGAAGATTCTCTTTTTTAGGTAAGGGTGTCAGGGATTGGAATGAGTTACCAAGAGAAATGATGAATAATTTACCGAAAACTTTGAAAGAATTTAAAGATAAAATTTGTAGAGGGAAAATGTAGGTAGGTGCAGGATAGGGGGAAGATGGGTGTGTAGGGAAATTGCCACCGGAGCCTGTGCTCCATTGCAATTAAATTAAAATAAATTAAAAATTAAATTAAATCCACACTTGGAAATCGAAGCAGCTTTCATTAATGACGAAAATAAAATTTTACGTGCCCTTAACGTGTACCTAGTAGTGTAATTTTGATCCAGGCAGCGTTTCGACCTAAAGACAACATCTGTTATTATAATATTCCTGCTCCGAAGGCAGTTCTGTCATTACCGCGGCGCCATAATCTGATGACGAATTCTTGCAGAACTCGACGAAACAAATCTAAAATAAAGAATAAAAGTTTATGATATCTAGCTTGGTTTTCCAAACATAGCATGTTAAAAATCATTTACAGGTATAGTAGTTCCTTGTGCTTTTGGTGACGTTTCTTCGGGTACAAACTAAAAGCAACCACTACGAAGAAAATAAAACACCTATAGTGCATTTCCACAGAGTAAATATAGTGCTTTCAGTGATTTTTTTTCTGGTCCAGGCCGGATCTCGCCCCAACCACCTCACTGTTGAGAGACAATATCTCGAGAACTAAACGAGATGTCAAATTTCCCTTTAATTTATACATGTGCAAAGTTCAATCCACATTGAATAAAGTTAGTGTAAGGAACATTAGAAATTAAGAGAGGAGGGAATAAAGGGGAAAAGGGGTAGGGATTTGGGAACCACATGTAGGCAGTATTTTTCTCCTTGTATTAAAGTATACGTGTGTGAAGTTCCATCGATATCGGATAAAAACTGAGTATGTATAAAGAACATTGCCAAAAAAATAAAGAGGGAGGTAAAGGACAAGAGGGTTTCGGTTCCTGCAATCGAAATATAGACCATATTTTTCTGTCTGTTTTATAGTTTCCGTGTGAAAGGCTCCATCGATATCGTATACAAACTGTGAGTATGTATATGAAATATTGACAAAAATTAGGAGGTTGTTGTGAATGGGGAGAGCAGTTGGTTGTTTAAAACCAAATGTAAACAGCATTTTTCATCTTGTTTTGAAGTATACAAATGCAAAGTTCCATCGGAATCAGATAAAATCTGTGGATTTCAATAAAGATCACTGGAATTAATTGGGGAGCGGTAAAGGAGGCATGATTAGGCTTTGGCAAACAGAATGTAAACAGTATTTTTCTGTTTGTTTTAAAGTATACGTGTGCAAACTTCATTCAAAATCGGATAGGAACTGTAGCTTTGGATAAAGAACATTGACAATAATGAAGGGGTGTAAAGGGGTGAGGGATTGGGTTTTTGTAAAACTAATGTCTCCAGTATTTTCTATTTTGTAAAACTATATGTGTGCAAAGTTCCATCTAAATCTGATAAAAAGTGTGGGTTTGTGTAAAAATTAAGAGGTGAGAAGGGGGAGAGGCGAAGCGTTTTTGGAAACCATAGTGTAGGCTGATTTTTTGTTCGTTTTATAGTATACATGTGCAAATTTCCGTATCAAATCGGATAAAATCTGTGGGTATTTTTAATTGGGGTTTTATGGGGAAGACGGGCGTGGTTTTTTGGGAATTTTTTTCTCAGGAACCTTCGCAGAGGCGCACTCGACAACTCACCAAAGTTTCATTGTATTCGGAATAACGGTTTAGGAGCGCATAAAGGACAAACAGACTTTGATTTTTATATATAAGTTGATTTAAGACAAATAAAGTGGTAAAAAGTGCATTTAAAATGTTGTATAAAAATTATTACTTAGATTATTCAGCAACAGTTAATTTCCTAACACTTAATCTCTCCAAGCCTCATCACCAATATATGCCTTGTACACTCCCATGACTCTATTCACCCTTTTCCTGTCTTCCAATGAATCCTATTTCAGCCTCTTTATCATCAGTTACTGATTTTGTCCTGGATAATTTCATGAGATAAATCTATCTGCCCTTCTTTACAGCTATTCCAAATTCTGTATTTGATACCCAGAATGTAGTTCCCATACTGCACCTCCATATTCAAGTAATTCTATGACAAAAGTTTTGTAACCCATCGTATCTTTAGAAGGTAAATTGTGAACCGATTTCTAGAATAATGTCTCCTGATTGTACCTTCTTCAATTTTTAAAATATATTATTAATGTTCCGAATCAATTTTTACTTTTATGCAGCAGTGTGTACAATTATTTTACTTGATAATAATTTTATTGAAATGCATTATTTGATCATATTTCTTTAACACATTTACTATTTTGTTCCTAACAGTAATTGAGGATTCGATATAAGTGGAAACAAAATGTTGCTTTATCTTGTCATTTTCAAATTATAATTAATTTATATTTTAAAAAAGAAAAAACTGTGAAATCATATTTCTATACTTATTTATCCATTTTCCTAAGCTATATATTTCGTTTACAGTATTTCCTTTACAATATTGATAATTCCGTTTTGGGATATATGATTTTACATTTCGTTTTTTAAAACTATGAGAACAGTACACTCAACGTGCACCTCTTAAGTTGCTTACATCAGATAAACTAAAATAATTGTTTCACGTTAAATGCTGAACGCATTTGCTGTAGTTTTCATCAACACTGAACGAAAAACATTTGAAGTGGTAGTTAAAATTCAATCATTTACAGAGAAAAAGTCTTATGAAAAGTAAATATAGCTGCCTGAGCGAAGTAAATACGGAAGCTATGTGTCTGAAGAATTAAAACTTAAGTAAATGATGTATACAAAATCAAAATTAAGAAGGAGACGTGTAAAGCATAAATATTTCTGGTGAAATTTGCGAATAAATTAAAATATGCATAAACAATGACACACTATTTCATAGCAATTTTTGTTTTTTTGCTTTATCTTAACTTCGTGAAGTGGCTCAGATTATCTAGAATTGTAGTAAAGAGTAAAAATCGGTATAATCACTAGCCCAAGAGAGGCGTTGCAGGCAAAGGCGTTTGATTAGCAGAGGCATTCGCGTGGGTTTTCTGCTGCCACATTCCATCAACGCCAAGGCATCTAACTTGAGATCGAGAAATCCCCGGTTCGAATCCCAATGTCTCCTGGGATTTTCAAAGGTCCTTAAATCAACCTTCACTTATGGCATAGTTTGCCGTGCAATGTGAAGAAGGCCAGAACGCTTCCGTGATTCGGATTTCGTGTTAAAGAGCAGGTAGGGTTACCGCGTTATGTTGTTCAATCACAACAAGGGACGCATTGCGCAGCGAATCGAAAACCCTGTCATCTAACGGCCGAATAATCCTTAGGGATTTCCAGGCAAAAAATCCCATACGATGATCTGACGCTTTGCTGCACTGACATCCGTCCCACATTGAGCGTTGCTGTTGTTTGACGCATTGTTATCTGTCTGTCAACAATGAAACCTCGGTGCTGAAGTTATGTATGGCGAGAGATAATGCGGGAAATTACATATTCGCGACACACGCTTGACAATGTGGATCGAGCAATGTTGAATTCACGAACAATTAGCAAAATGAATGCCCCAAGCGTCTGGCGTCAAGTGCCATTCTTCTGTCAAAATCTACTAATTGATGCCGTGCAGCTATAATCAAGTCAGGAAATCTTTCACACCACTCACGAGAGTATAAATGAAAGCACCGACACTGCACGCGCACATTTAGACGTTTCTTCTGCGGTTCTACCGACATCAGGATATTTGCATCCTCCTATCTTTTGACACTTTGTGTAATCGTAAGTTTTCCCGGCGGATCTGATGTTTGAAGATCTCTCGGGCGTCCTGGACTGCGTTCCTCACGCCGACCACTGGACGCTACCTGAAGATGATGGCACGGTACGCTATCGAAAATTCGTACATTTACGACTAAATGACCCGGCTGCACGCCCGAGAGATCTTCAAACTTTTGACACTTTGTTATTTTTCACTCCGAAAACTTTTAACAGGAATAAGGCATCATATTGTATGTTTAAAACAATACTTTTCCTCGCGCTTCTCTTTGTGTGTTTAATGCAACCATTTCCCATCGACATCTAAATGTCCATGGAATTATTAATTTCTGGGGTCCGTCCAACGTCGAAGAAGGTGTTCTGCGACATTATTTTTTCTACCGCTTTCTTATGAGAAGGCCATGAGCAAACAGCAGACGATATTGTTACCGGGAATGATTAAGCTGCTTCGCTTTAGGATAGCTGTCAGTTGGGAATATGTTCGCTTCCTAAAGTTAAATAGGTCATTAAACATCTCTCTACTGTTTGTATATTAGTTTTAAATAAGTGTTGGAGAATAAAATATCGCATTGAGGCATACAGTTCAAGAGCCAGGAAAAACTAGAATAGTGGATGTTTGGAATAGTCGATAGCTGAAACGTTGGGAATGCGTAATCTTCTTGTGTGGTGATTGGTTTGTTTTTAGTATAAAGCTATACAATTATTTATAAAGAGGAAGTATAAAGTAAAAGATATACAAAATAGTTTAAGATGGACCATATTACTTAGTATCTCGTGTTACAACACAAATGCTGAGACTTCAGAACGAGCAGATCCATTGAAACTGTTTAGGTGAAATTTATTATTGTTCCCTTTTTTTCGAAAATGGAAACCTACATTACATAGTTTTTTTCAAGTTATTTTTGTTTTGGAAACCAAGGAGCATCAATGTAAATTGTTTTCATCCCGAACGCAGATTATGTTACCAGCATTTCACGATTTGTAGACCTCCACGACAAAGCCATCTGACAATGTTGCGATTTGATAGGAAATAAAAATGTAAGGTACACACAAAACTCATAAAAAAACATCAATGGGATAATGTGATACGCAGTAGACCGACTGAATTGGATCGGAAATACATACATATTTTATTTTAGGAATCTTTTTCTGAAGTATTTTAGAATTTGTCTAAAAGATTCATTGGAGTCATAAGAATTTTCCAGGGCTTCTTTTGTGGAACGTTAAGGCTTTTTAGAGCTTTAGTGTAAAGAACTGAACAAAGATGGAGAAGGTCAGGATGGAATGTAATTGGGTACCCTATCTCACCATGGTCCCGGGACTGTTTGGTAAAGTTTTTGTTATGAACGATGGACTAAATAAATATTAAAAACATCAAATGAAAGCAACCTATTACGATACTTCACAAATAAATCCATCTGTTATCTTGGAAACAAAAGGAAATGAATTTGGAAATATATGAATAGATGCACCAGCAACTGGAGTCCATACAGTAATTCCAAATGTGTGAATGAACTCAGCATTTGCAAGAAATTTCCGTAGTTTGTTAGGAAAAGAAAAAAAAAAAAACCCAGCGATACCAGAATAATAAATGGGAACAGAGTGGCTATTTCAGCTTCTAGGGAAAAAAAGGACGGCATATCAAACAGTCAGTATCGGACTTACTGCTATGCGTACAACCGCAGGAATACTTCTTTTTCCCCCCGCTGAACTCTGAATCTGCAGTTCCGGGCGCAGTGAACTGACCGGTTTAAAAATCGCAAGCGCCAATTTTTATTTATGATTCACAATGTCCTCATGTGGGCAACCAGGCACGCAATAACCAGCGAGAGGCTTTCAAAACGAGCAAATACCGTTTAATTTACACAAGTTTTTTTGTCCCACTTCGTGTTTTACAAATTGTTTCACTGCTGTTTTTTTAATGAAATATACAAAACACAGCAGAATGGTAGCAATACCATCTATATCCCATTAATGGAAACTTTATTCGGAATTCGACACTAAAATACAATATAGGTCCCTCGTTGGTCTTTTATCGAGCAGCCAAATGCGGAGGGCGTGTTTTACTCGCCAAGGTTTTAATCACAGCCAGCCAAGGGACTACATCTGCCAGCTGTGGCCGCCCACAGCCCGTAGCTGGTCATCCACGACCGGCGTCTTGCAAACCATCTCTCATGCAGCTCCCTACAGTATTATAGCGTCTACCTTCAAGAATTAAATCAGACCAGATATATATTTTATAGTAGTTGCCCGCGACTTCTAATGTGTTGACTTCAAATCTTACTGCTAGAATTGTATTTGTAAACCTCTAAGTTACGTAAAAGGTTTACCAAAAAGCACGGAGTCGAGTAAAGCCATTACAATACCATTAAACCTGTCTCATGAATTGAACTAATTTGCAACATGTTTAAAACTAGCAGCAATATAACGGGGAGGAGTTAACTGTCGGAGACTACCTACCAAAATTTCTCCGCAGATTTTTGTTCATGAGGGAGATCTTATCTTGTGGTAGTAGATGGGGTTTGCTGGGTAATTATATTTATAGCATTCCATTTACAGTTTTATTAATTTTAATATTAATGATTTTGTTGATCTCATCAATTTAATAATTATAATCATTTGATTTTATCAAACAGGAAGAGGGTGCAAAGTGATATGCTATCTTGCATTACTAATGTAAAGTCATAACATGACAGATTTATTCAAATTCAACATTGAATGCCTACAGACGTCGGTGAACTTAATTTAATACATGAAAATCAAATGCTCAAACAAAAATTAACACCGAGTCTTACAATATGAGGCATAAGACGTTAATTCTAAACAAACAACAGTGACATAGTTTTGTTAAATTTAAGCACCATGTCAAGATGCTTATTTATAAAGCTGTTAACAAATACAAGCTTATAGAAATGAATTCAAACAGGGCGCCATTAAGTCTTGGACTTAAATAAAATAATATTTTCTGATTGATAGGAATTTATAACAGTCTTCCCGCATCAAATCAGGTTGCTCACGCCTAATAATACGCTCAGAAAGATTGACGGAGAGTGATACTCTGCTCAGAAGCGTTCACTGCGAGGAATGCGTAACACTGAGTTCTTTTAATGGCTGAAGGTCTTTACCGTTCATGCAACACAGGCGTTACGTCGCTTCTTTCAGACAACAGCAACCGGTACCACAAACCAGACGTGGCTCAAACCGTCCAGTTCTAAGTCTCATCGTAAACTCAGACCCGGCGATGGCGTGACCTCTCTGCCCGTCAGACACCACCGTAAGACCCCTTCTCTGCTCGTCACCACTGCTAGCCCTCTCGAAAATTCAATCCCTTAGTTCGTAGGTCACATCCTTCAGACTTAAGCAAAAATACCGTCCTGCTCTGACACTCTCGAGTAAAATATTCCTACCCTCCTATAAATATGAATTATTGTTACTATTTGAAACATTGTACGAGTCTGACACAGCAGTCTCGTTACAATCTCAATACCGTTTTTCATAACATCTTGGTTTTGCTGTCCTTCGCAGTTGTAAACCCTACCTTGTATAACTGCGCTTGAGAAAAACACGTCTTTTCTAAGTGTATCCCTGCTACTTTCAGTGGGAACTGTTGTATTGTAAACTGGAACTGTAGGTCTGTCGCAATAATTGGGATTCGAGGGAACAACTCAACGTCACCTTTTGATATTCGAGCCATGATCACAACTTTTATTACAAAAACTACCTGTGAGAGCGACGGATACGACATTACAGAAATTTACGCACGCTATCCGTCTGTCTATCACCATTCAGTTAGTTTTAAAACTTTCATGACAGAATATGTTATTTATCTCTAAAACAGTATTCTGTGTCATTTCTAATGACACATAATACTTCCTTGCCAAATTTAATCAAGGTCGATTTATCCATTACATCGTAAAAACGTAACAATTAGACAGAGAGACAGAGTTGCTTTCCAAATGAAAATATTAGTGCAGATGCTGTTCGGAAGGCACCACGTTATAGTATGAAATGCCGACGTTTCGGGTGACATGCTTTTGACTTTTTCTAGGGCAGAAATTACTCTGAAACATATTCTGCACGCTCTACTAAACACAATTATCTGCAGAGCTTTAGCAGAACGTCTAGGACTCACCACAGCTCAACTCGGCCCCAGGAAAATATTAGAACGCGGCGGTATACGAACTGTTTACTCCGGACGCGGATGCTTTCGATTTTATATTTATGGCTTTACGCCTCGTCGAGGTTATTAGAGACGGGATGGGACTGGGGACCAGGAACGGGAAGAATTTAAGCAATGGTCTTTTGAAGGAAGCATCCCGGCATTCGCCTGGAGTGATTTGGGGAAACCAGGGAAAATCGAAATCTGGACGCCCAGACGCGCACTCGAACCGGCATCCTCCCGAATGCGAGGCCAAGCGTTAATCGCTCACCACCACGCTCGGTGGATGCCTTCGAAAGCAGGTCGGTATAATTTCTTTCCCAAATATTGAGACGCTGGTATTCTGTTAATACTATAAAATAAGGTTTGTTGCTGATTGTATTCAGAACACCGCAGAAGTGAATCCTATATAGTTAGATTACTTAAGCTTAGTACATTATTTTGCTACAATGTTCTAACCTAGGTAAAAAAAAAAAAAAAAAAAAAAAAAAAAATGCAACGAATATTTCCGTGTCGAACTGCCGGTCGGCAGCTGCGCATACAAAAACCGACACCGAGTGAAGCTTACTTGGCAAGACACTCAGATCTGCTTGTAAGGAGATTTATTTTATCAGGTTCCTCGGAAGAATATCAGCTCCAGTAAATTCAGAGTGGGATAATACCTTAATACGACCGTCCGAGTCAGACCGGAGCACGTGTAATAAAAAGTTATGCCGGAATAAAGCGAGGCTCGCGGAACTTGGAAAGAAAGACAAATTTTTTTCGGGATTAGGTCGCGTCTTCTTAAGAATGCGAAAGATATATTGTTCCGGCGAATTACCTTCCCGGGAGCCTCCCTCGGAGTTATGGAGGTGAAGTACGGTCTGCAGTGTATGCTATTTCTGTCTTAATTCTGTAGCGAACGCGGCTGGCCCGTAATGAGGCGGTGCCTATAATCTGCGAAAGCGCCTCTTCCTCTCTCCTTACTGCGCCCCCTGTAATAACGACCGCTCCGCCTCGAACACGCCTCCTCCGACACAAGACGCAGTCGCTCAGAGTGACACCATTAAAGGTTCAAACTCTAATAGTTGCCTAAATTCTTTATAATGCCTCCTGGTCAGTCACAGAGAAACAAATATAAGGAGATTCGCTTTTCGACAACGTTATTCAATCTACGTTAACAATTTGTTGTTTTCATATCAGTGAGTAATGCTGCAGAATGGTGTTAGTCATCATTATTATCGTTGGGGACCATCTCCAGTTTCCCGGGTGTGGTTTACGAGCCTTGGTTGTTGTATACGAACGTTTTCCACTGTCTCCTATCCAGAAAAGTTTCTAGGTTCGTGATATATTCCCAGTTCCAGCCTCTTCTCTCTATGTCCTCCTTCAGTTGCTCTTTCCATCTTCTTCTTGGTCTTTCCACTGGTCTTTTGCCCACTATCTTTTTTACAAATAAGTTTTTGGTAGTCTTGTACTAGTCATTCTCTTGACATGCCCAAACCACTTAACTCTTGAAGACCTAAGTCTCTCTTCCATGGATTCCCTTAGCTCTAGGTTTGATCTAATCTCGTCATGCTTTATGTGGTCAAGTCTAGTTTTCTGGATGACCGTTTTAAGAAACTTCATTTCACATGCTTGAATCTAGGTAAGGTCCCTTGATGTTAGTGTGCATGTTTCCAAAACATTTGTGAAAATAGGAATGAGATATGATTTGTACAAGACAATTTTTGTGCTTCTGGGAACCTTCATGTCCCATAGTAAGCCCCGCACGGTACTGTAGAAGTTGGCTACTCTATTCATTATTTACAGCTGATTTCTACTGTTACTAGCAATTATGCTCCCCAGGTAGCTGAATTGGTCAACAACTTCAACTTCGTGGTTTTGTAATTTTATATGACAGTCTCTATTCTTTCGCCTTATTTTTAGTGCTACGGTTTTTTTAAATTTAATTTAATTCCATACTCTTCAAACTTATTATTCCATATTTTCAGTTTGTTTTGTACTCCTTCTACGGTTTCATCACATACTGCCACATCATCTGCAAACACCAATGCCTGTAGATCTCTACTGATTGCTCTCATTAGTTCTTTTAAGAGGTTATCCATCACTGCTATCAACAGAAGAGGTGAAAGGGCACTTCATTGTTGTACTCCTTCGGTTGTTCTAAACCATTCAGAGTAACCATCCATATTCAAAACAAGATATCGCAAATTAATTCGTCCTCGTGTTTAAGGACCACTGTAGCTGAGATTGAGTAGAAAACTATAATCTGTTTTTCACAAAACTTTACGTGTTTCATGGTGTAATTCAGATATATTCTCCAGAACTCTGCAGTTTTCAGAAAATTTTGACCGTTTATGAGAATAAAACATGTACTTTTTAAATTAATATTTCAATTCGAATTTAACCTTCTGCTCCTTTGAAAGGTCAGATAGTTGTAATGATACAGGCCACAGATTTTGTCTCACAAAAAACGTTAAATACTTGAAAACCCGATCAAATTTTTGAATTTTCAGAATGCCTTCGATTTTTGCGAAGATTCGAGTGTGAGGTATATCTGATCAGTTTTGTGAATGGATAAAGTATTTTCTAAATGGTCGGTCGCAGTATATCGTCACTTGGGGAGAAACCTCTTTTAATCTAGGTGTTACATCGGGCGTACCTCAAGAGAGTGTAGGCTAATTGGACTACAACTTTTCTTAATTATTATAAACTATCTCGAAGACAACGTGAATAGCATATGATGAGGTAGTCATCTATAGCGAAGTAAGGAATTTGGTTGATTGCTTAGCAATTCAGCGCGATCAGCATGGTGTGACGAATCACAACTTACACTAAATTCTGGAAAGTACAACGCAATTTGCATAATTAACAAAAATAATGTGTTTATTCAGAAATACATATTAAACAGTTCAGTTATTGATATGGTCGATTTCGTGAAGTATTTGGGCGTAACAGTTCAAAGGGACATGAAATGGGACTTGCACATTAATTCGGTGGTAGGTAGTGCTAAATCTAGCCTGCGATTCATGGGTCGAATCTTGAAAAATTGCAATGCACAAACAAAGGAGATAGTGCGCAAAACGCGTTGTATCTTTTGGGATCCGTTTCGTATTGGGTCGATTGACAGTATAGAGAAAGTACGGAGAACAGACGCTCGATTCATGACTGCTTGCTACAGTCCTTACGAAATCGTTACAGAATTGATTAGTAGATTGGGCGGCGATTCCCTGGTAGACAGACAACGTAAACTACGGTTGAACTTATTGGTAAACATGAGTAGGCCTATACCCACTTTCAATCATGAGTACGATGAAATACTTCGTCCACCTACCTATTTGGGTCACAGAGACAGGAAAGATAAGATTAGAGAAATAAGGTGCCGCATCGATGCTTATTTAAATTATTTCTTTCTCTTCCATTCGGGATTAAATTTCACTGAGTAGAGATTAGTTTTGGTTCAAAGCATGTCCTGCCACCCACAGTGTTGTGAACTGCAGAGTACATACGTTGATGCAGATGAAAATTCGTTCAGCAAGTTTAAGTGACACCAGGTTGTATTTGAAAAAGTTCAGTGTTCAAAACATTTTTATTTCATTCTTTACATCCCAAACAGAAACCACGTCTTGTAAGTGATGAAGAGATTTCTGAAAATTGCATTAACCTCTGGTCTTTGATCCGGAGGAAACAAAAACCCATAGACTTTTCTTACATACTGTCAAACTCCATTTTTGTAGGTTTCAAGATAAGTTTTCTCTTGATTTCTGCAGACAATCAAGTTCCACGTAGATTGGTAGATCATTTAGTGTACTTTCGAACCGAAGGTGTAGTAAAGTGTTTTAATGATAGAAATCAAATGTACTTTATAGAAAAGGAAACAATTCTTGTTTCAAATGTTTGTATGAATGTTTTGATGAATTTTGCTTTCGTAATTCTGTAATGCTACAAACAGCGAATAGTAACAAATAAAGTAACAGAGCCCCACGAACACCACGCCTGAACGAGCTACACTATGCACACATTGCCGTAGCTTCTGCACTGCTATGCACTGAGCATGTGCAATTTTTAACCTCCGAATTCTCATAACGAAGAACTATTTCAAAGAATAACTGCAATACTTGACGTGTCATACTTAAAATTCGTCTGGTTCATTTTTAGATTATCATCCCCTCACTGTAAATCTCTTTTTATAAGAATAGATAGAACGGAGGTTCACATTTTAAGATACGCAACACTGGTATTTTTTTAAAATTATTATTGGAGGTAAATAATTACATGGAGGAACTGTAGCGGAGGATAAAGATGAAATCATAAAAGTGGGTTAGGAAAGACATAAGTTGTCAGGCATATCACAGATGAAGAGATAACTCAGAATAGAAAGAGATGAGGAATTAATTCAAACCACTTGACAGAGCGATTAAAAAAATAGTGTTTTTGTTTCTCTGAATTATTAGTGACCTATCCCTAAATGGTTTTTCACACCTTTTACATACCATACCTCATCAAGCTCTTTCATAAAGACGGTATTACATAGCAGAAATTGTGTTTGGATCGCCAACGATTTAATATTAAGTAGAAACTTATTAACAGGTGCAATAATGCGAGAACAGATAGAGAATTTTAAGATATATATTGATACAAGTATTTTTGGAATATTTACAGATGGAGCAAACCTATTAATATATCAAGATACATATTAAGATTTACTCACTCTAGTTGAGAATTAAATTAATTTTTGTCTGCATAAGTTATTACTAAAATATTATTAATGATTCAAATTGCCGATATGAGGAATCGGGATATTGCATTGCACATTAACAACACCAGTGTACCTACGTTTTACCTTAATATACGTTTATTACAAAATTATTTCTTCATCAAATGTTATTAACAATAGTATGACACAAACAAACATCTTGAAATCTAACAACGGTTTCATTTTACACCAGTACTCTGGTAAGGGTGTCTACAGTTTAGTCTAGGGGGAAAGAGAGGATTGGTTATAGCTCTCCGTGTACGGTTAGCCAAGAAAACATAAAAAATCTCCTCGACTTAGGCCCGCTTTCAGTGTGCGGCCAGAATTTTGTATAGCTCAGTGTGTCGGACAGTTACGCAAAGTTAAACATTGTGAAGCAGCGTCTTCAAGATGGGTGCATCGATGGGTAACTGCCTGAAAATCATCGAGGCCTCAGCCCAGCTTTAAACGAAGGAAGCCAAATCATCATATCTCTCTCGTGTGTTTAATGTTCTAAGTAATCAAATACAGTTCCGTTAAATATGGTGATAAATGTTTAAGTGTGTATGAACGACCTAGTGACCATAAACGTAATTGAAAACTAGTAGCCTATATACGAATCTTATTTTGTGAAGATGATGTAAGCTTATTGATCATATTTATGAAAATTCATATAGTTATTCATTAACAAACCAGGAATTTTAAAATATAAAATTTTATTGCAATGTTCCCCTCATATATTCCCGCCGTACTTATTTTTCGTAAGTGAGTCAAGGCTCTAAAAGATGCAATCATTGGTGATGAAATCTGTTAACAGAAACTAACACACGTGACGGAACGTTTTATGAGGAAACGCATAAGTTGGCTGTGGTTAAAGCAGGAAACAGTTAGCACAATGTTAGAACCAAGCAGTAGCAAGCAATATATGAAAACACGACAAATCATCCAGGGAGATTACGGGGTATATGCTCGACCAGTCACCATATTCAACAAGTCCAATGCCATATTACACGCTAAGGACTACAACAGCAAATAATTGTACTCCACAATAAAAAGAAATAAAAAGCAAAACATAAGCTTTATGTAAAAACGGTAAAAAATTTGATATGTGTAATCAGATTTTTAAATGTTTTTATATTGTACGGATATTACATTTATATGCTTGTTTTCAAGCAGAGATTTTATGTCGATTATTTGAGCAATTACAAGTACTTATCACTTCATGTTATTATTAATATATATGCCATACAGTTTCGAAGTTGTGTTTCCTTCGTTTAAATACTTTAGTTGTAACTTGAAGGAAATTGTATAATTACTACACTGTTATTCAATGGTTATAAGGGAATGGCACTAACGGTTAGTCTATACTTTATAAGTATTTCACTACCTTTTCAGATGTTCGACAGAAAAGAATAGTAGGGATGGCTAATTGTATTTCTGCAAGCGCTGATGCTCTGTCGTTTGTAGTCACGGTACGACTCAGTGATTACAATGGCTCACTTGCGTTAATATGAAGTTAATGTTCGGAAAGACTTCGTCTCACACAGTTAACTGCGGCCTGTTTAATTCAAATAATTCTCAAGCCTCATTGTTGAATAACGTACTGAATTTCGATATTGTGGTATGAATGCAGAGTTATTCACTAATTCACAAACATGACGAAACCACATGATTGCATAGGCTTTCGTGAAAATTGTACGTATTGTCCTGGTTTTCCTGGTGGATTTCGGAGTAGATTTATTAAAACCTTACATTTCACCCATCGTCCTTTGATGAAAGCAAAACATGATGGCTGAAACGTCAAATTTTAATAAATCGACATGGCTCCTCCCAGAGAGCCAAGATAATGTGACGACACCAGCTTACGGCGGTGCATCATCCCCGTGCCGATTTAATGCTGCGGGACGTGAACACTGAATGAATTTTCATAAGAATACTCAAGTTATAACAAGCAAAAAAGAAAATTTGGAGAAGTCAACGCTGAGCATAGGCAAGGAGAGCAAAACTGATAATAGATCATTTACAAAGTTTAAAAACATTCTGAAATGGCTGGAAGCTGACCATATTGTTCGGAAGAAAGATAAGATATCGTTATTAATGGTGCTGGAGTGAGTGCAAGAGATCGTCAGAAATAAAGAAGATCTGAAAGCCGATGGAGAGAGTCTTTGGAATATTTTTTAAGGCCTTAGCATCGTTGACGTCGAGGTCATAATAGGTAGGAGAAGATTGGGGACAATGAAGGATAAGGAATTCGGCTACGACCTTTCGAATGAATAATCCGTGCATTCAACTGGAATGAACTGAAACCTGGATGGTTGGAGGATGGCTGGATGGAGATTTGAACCGACGTTCTCTCGAATGCCAGGCCGATCGTTATCGCTGTTGGAGCACAATTTGGGTTCATGGTTCTAAAAGGCCACATCATTACATGATAGAGTCGGTTGTATCACTGAATGTGTTGCGTCTGAGTAATAAACACAAGATTTTGATTTCTTTGGCAAATGAGTTACAGTCATGCAAACAATTTATTCGTAGTGGACTTACAGCGCAGTTCTTGAAATAGATTTTTATATTTTGTTTCTGGCTCTACGCCTCATCGATATCGAGGTCATTAGAGGCGGGAAAGGACTGGAAGCAAGCTATAGGAAGGAACTCGGTCATGGCCTTTTGAAGGAAGTATTCCGACATTCGCCAGTATTTACTTGCATTTGCCTGGAAGGATTTGAGCAGACCATAGAACAGTAAACCTGAATGGCCAGACGAGGATTCGAACCCACGTCCTCCCGAAAGCGAGGTCAGAGCGTAACCACTCACCCACCACGCCCGGTCCAAGACAAGTAATTAAACTTTCAATGAGAAAATAGGCACCATCATTCTATGTTACACAACCGTTGGTGTAACATATGACAGACAAAGGGTACATTTGGGAAACCTGTTGTAAGAGGAGTCGCAACTGATAAACAAGTTGACGAGAGCTTGAAATATAGAACTAAGAGTCTTCGAGACAACCACCTAAATTACATTGTATACGGTGAAAAGCAGACATTTGGTCGGGCGGGGAAGTCTTAACAGCCGTTCAGAATGAAGAAAGGTGGAGAGTGTGGCGGCGGGAGAGGCGTGACGTTGCACGACAGAGGGCGTGTAACGACCCCGGGCGCGCCGCCGATCTGTTCACAATGGCTGCAGAGGGGTGCGCGCGGCTTATTACGGCCAGGCTGCTGCGTGGCGCGGATACAAATGTTTGCACAGCCTCAATCGGATTAGCGTAATATTGACAGCAGGGGAGCATCCCTTTGTGCGGGGCTGCTTTGTGTGCGACGCGCTGCGGTTAGACACGGGGGTTTATGTAAGGGAGCTGCTCCAAGTCAGCCTACAGGCATTCAAATAAACGTATCTGTAACTGTTATTTTTAATCTTTCAAGAAGATTTTCGTCACGATGAATAGCGGAAACACTCTCGACGAAACACAGCATGTAAAGTTCCTCTCAGCTGATATTGGTGAACTAGACAGGTAACAGAGCCGAAAAGATAGTCTTGCAAGATCTATATCTATAAAACGAAAACAGGGTATACTTGTACCAGAAAAACTCAAAAACTACTGCGCACATTTCGATGTTGTTTTAACCGTTTTAAAGATTAGAATCTCAATTTAACTGTCTGGTATGTCTTAGGCTCCAACGTAGCATAACGCTGGAGCGGTAAATAAAAATTTGAACATAGAGCCTTTTAAAATAAAAAATAAAATAAAAGTGAAATACGATCCATACGTCATACATCATAAAAAATAATAGCCATATTATCGCATGTAACTTTTACTTTCTTAACTTTTGGTTTTTAGTCTTTAAACCCCATACATGGCTATCTATATCAGATGCGAGGAGGAAACTATGTAAAGTGGAAAATATTAATTTTAATAATATAATGAAAAAAACCTTTCGATATCTTCTTCGTTTCTTGAAGTTACTATCTGAGGCCGTACTGCTAAAATCTCTGATGTTTAGAAGTGAATTAATATCGTTATTAATAGTAAGTAATGTAGGGCCTATATCTAGTGGCTTTGAACATGAAATTGAACTGTTTGTGTTGACATAGTGTTATTATTATTATTTTTTTAAATTTATTGATGAGCGATTCTGTCTTTACCACATTTCCTGAAACAAATGATTGTTTCTAATGATTCACGAATCGCTGTGGTTATTATGATGAAACTTAGTACACATGTTTCTGATATCATGGTTAAAAATATTGCAGGAGTAAATCAACCCAACCCCATCTCTTTTCTGCTACTCCGGGGGTTAGCCGTTTAAATACGTGTAGAAAAATGGAGCGACTGTCATCAAATTTAATTCACAAATGCCAAAATTTGACCTCTTTTATGAGCTTCAATATTTACTGTGTGTGCAAATCAACCTAGATCATATCGGGCAACGCTGGCAACTTTGCTAGTAGTTCTATAAAAGCATTCCTGGAACGGATATTTAATTTTTACTTCCCACAGAACAACCCATCATTTGTTAAGTAGAATGCTGATTGCAAATGGGATTAGAAGAAACGTCAGTTGCGTATAAACGAATAATATAACTTTAAAGAATATGATCAAACAGGATGTTAACATCGTCACTAAGCGACTGGATTAAATAACCATAGAAGGCAAAAACTATTAGTAGCCTGGGAAATAGCTGTTATGAGCGTCAGTGAATTCCGCCACAAAAAAACTGCATTCAACCAATTCTCTTTGTAATGACCGCTTTGACAGACAATCTGTACTATATTTATTTCATACTTCATTTTTATGCGAAGTCTTTTGACGATGTTGAAGGACATATTACGACCGTGTGATAAACGTGTGACATGTAAATCAAGCCCACTTAACCGTCAGTTTTGAAACTGAATTTCCATATTTTTGATAAGCTGGTTCTCCTCGGCGTTACATGCCAGTAAGGCAATGCGAGATCATGTTTTACCAGGACTGTTGAAACATTTTTCTTGTACTGACAGATATACTTTCTTCGGACTGGTATGCAGTGTCAGAAACGTTTGAATGTGAAGACATGTTGGGAACATGTTCTTGTCTGAGGTGTGAAACGTTTGCAACTATTAACATATATCCCCCCCCCCCCCTCGTAGACTCAAGGTGGGAGAGGATGGCGAGGAATGAAGAACGACCAGGAAGAAATTGGGTCACCATACTCGGTAACTATCAATGTGGACTACGACTTGAGCAGACTGATAACAATTGCTACAACAGTGGCTCGTCTTTTGGGCTGAATGTTACAGTTCGTGTTCTAATCAGGATATCCTACCTGATGGTATCACATAACTCTACGATAAGTACCAGAGGAAGGAAGGATAGACTGAAACGGAGCGTCAATACCACAAAAGAAAGCAAAAAACAGGAGAGTAAGCATAAATACAAAAATTAAAAAGAAACATCGCTATCTTTTGGTTCCCCATGTCTTGTCTTTAAGAGTATATCATGGAAATCAAATGGGCAGTTTCCAATATAAAAAGTTTATAATTTATCCTCCATTTTGTGATCCTTTTTTCCACTGTTTCAGTGCATTCAATTGTAGAATATCACGTTTATTATTTCAAAATTGACACAAATGGCGTTTAAATGTGTTCATTAATTTACTGCCCAGGTATTCGAACAGGAATAATAATTTCATTTAGTACGTGTTGTCTAATTTATTACCTGTTGTGTGAACCTTACTGAAGGCTCCGCTGAGAACAGTCTATACAGAAGTGATGATGTTTCGTAAATTCAGTCTGCGTGAAACCTGTATGTCGGGTTGTTTGCGGAGCACAGGCGCTGTGTGTGTGACAAGGTGTCGCCTCTCGGAGAGAGCAGACCGCTCGCTGTGCGGCGCATTCGGCCAGTCAGATAAGACCAGTCCAGACAACAGGGCCGACCACGCTCTAAAATGCAAATACGCAGCCCCGCACACAAGATTGCCGCGGCCAAGACAAAAAGGAAGAGACATTACGAGCGGACCGCATGCGTCGTGAAAGTCCAATATTGAGATAGCCGAGCGCCGGCGCGCCCATAACACTGAGATATCGCCGCTGATATTGCTTGACCGCTTCCTCTTCTTATTCGGGGCCACTTAGCAAGACTTGCACGTATTGCGGCGGCCGGCCGGCAATAAAGCGAAGCGCGGGCAAGAACTCGCCGACCGGCCATTTCCCCGAAACACTGTCGTGGCTCGCCAGCCGCGGCACACGTCACGGGGCAGCTCACTCCGTCCACCTTCACAACGCGCCACCCTCAAGCCACATGCAACTCAATACACCACACTCAAATCTGGAATGACTCACTTCAGTGCTATTTATTCTAGAACAGCTTTTCTTAAACTGTTGTTCACCGTACGACATGTGGTCCACCAAGATGAGTAAGGTGTTCCGAACGTATAATTTAAAAAATTTAATTCTGACTGAATGAAAATTATCATCACAAAAAAATAAAATAGATACCGTACTCGTTCTGAATAAGGTTATAGTTCAAAATCAGCTATAAGTCAAAATTTATAAAAACTGTGAAGTATTTTCACTATAAAAGTGTATTCACTAAATACGTTTTCAGAGAGCAGCATGACTATCAATGACAGTTATGAGGGTTTTGTTATAGGTTTTAAGAGACAGTAGACAACAAATGACCGGGTTATTCAATAAAATACTTATAGGAAAAAAATTATACCTACATCATTTATGGTCCTTAGATTTTTTTTATTGCTTTACGTCTCGTCGACGGCGAAGGTCATTAGAGGCGGGATGGGACTGGGGACAAGGAACGGGAAGGAATTCAGCCATGGCCTTTTTGAAGGAACCATTCCGCCATTCGCCTGGAGTGATTTGGGGAAACCATGGAAAAACCAAATCTGGATGCCGGAATGGGGATTCGAATCCGCGTCCTCCTGAATGCGAGGCAAGAATGTTAACCGTTCACCCACCACGCTCGGTCCTTAGAATTATTTTTGGCATTTTACTGCTCCCCAGATGGAAAATTGTTGAGAAACGCTGTGCTAGAGTATACGTTGTAAAAATCTGGATAAGAGAATCAGTACTAACTCACAGTTCTAAATTACTTGGTTTAAATTCTATTTAAGGTCCACAGTTCATATCAGCTTTCACCAAGACTTACTCTTGGTCTGTGTTGGTATATGTCGACATCATTAGAGCGGGTGAGGATTTGGGAGAAGGAGCGCGAAAGAATTCGGTCGTAGCGTTTTCACGGATCATCCAGGCATTTCCTTCGAGTGGTTTCGGGAAACCATTGATAAATCTGGATAGTAGAAATTGGAATGAGACCGGCTTTAATTTGGACAGGAAGAGGACAAGTTTTGTTTCCGAACGAAAGCTACGACAGTCTTGAATTTCGTTTTACTGCAGCAGGGAATTATGCAGGCAGGTTGTGGTTCTATTGCTATCTTCTTGTTCATAGCGTATGCCGGTGAGCGTGCTTTTAGTACAGAGGGTGTTTACGAGTTGATACAAACTTTCAGTAATGATGGAGAATGGTAAGACTTTCAGTTTGTTGTATGGAAGTACGGTACTATAGCTGCTGATTAGATAAGCATGAAATTTGTGTAAAACACCACAGAAGTGGAATAAGGCGCCCTAGCTAGGTGGGTGAGCGTCAGCTCCTGGGTCAGCCGTTCGAGAGGACGACCGTTCAAATCTCCGTCGGTCATCCCAATTTCTGTTTTTCGCGGTTCGTGGCTATTCGAAATCACTCCAGCCGAGCGAATGCCGGAATAGTTCCGTCAGAAAACCATGGCTAACCGTGTATGGCGGTTGAGAGGTAACTTCGTGACCTCGCAATTGGCGATCAGATTTGGGTTTTCCATGGTTTCTTGAAATAACTCCATACGAATGCCGGGAGTGTTCCAACAAAACGCCGCGGCATAAGTGCTTCCCGTTCCATGCCACCAACTCTATCTGGCCTCGCATTTGTATGGACGCGGGTTGGAATCCCCGTCGGGGCATCCAGATTTGTATTTTCCATAGTTTTCCCAAATCACTCCAGGTGAATGTCGGGATGCTTCCTTCAGGAAGGCCATTGCCGAATTCCTTACCTCCAGGACTCTCCCGCCTCTAATGATCTATACGGTGACTAGGCGTAAAGCCATAAACAAAAAGACATTTCACATGAAATCACAAACTAAATCTGGTCATGCAGCCCTCTTCCAGTGCACTTTTCATGAATGTCTGACTAAGGTTTCCACTACCACTTTGGAAAACGAGCTAGGGCGGCGTCGCAGGGAACAACTGCATGTTTGTCGGATTGCCTGCTCCTACGTTAATATCGCCTGCAACCAACGAAAAACAACTTTACCTCACAACATCTTTTTGCTTAATAGTTGTACGTTCCCAATCCAGTATAGCGTCGTTTCAATGCGCCCTGCTAATCTGGCTATTATTGTGGCTCTACTGCTGTATAACATATGTGAAACTGATGTCTTTTCTGATTTCTGCCATATGTGTGAATCAAAAATTTCAGTGAATATACTTAAAACGTTGTCTGCCCATTATATCATACTTCTGCGGGACAGACTTAGAAACAGTTAATCTGAACAAATCACAGAGCTTACATAATGAGAGGCATGGCTATGGCTTCGTGAAATTCTCTGCTACTCGTATTTCTTGTTTATTTATGTATAAAAATACTTGTTATAAAATCAGAATCTACAAGTCACTGAATTTGACTAAGGTGGAACAAAATATCCACATAAAAACACTTTTTAATTTTTTTTAATATTACCTGACAACTGCATTTAAGCTTGAATTAATACATTACATGCGTAAAGTAAAAGCACTGTCAACGTTCTGAATAATCTGCTTAAGATTTTTTTTTTTTTTTTTTTTACTTTTCTTGTTTCTTGTATTTACTAAACAGCTATTAACCCATGAAATTAACTTCACCGCCATCAACAATCTTCGCAGTTTTATATTTTGTATAAATTTCCAGTTGTGCACTATGTTTACTATTTAGAATGCAAAGATTATCGATTAACACTACCGATGTGCTAAGCCAAAATAAATGTATTTTTCTTCAAATATCAACCAGCAGCGTTTGCACAACGCGTAATAATTGGTACATCCACTCGAAGATTTGCTGAAGAGATGGTGCAGGTTTTTCAGTCCAGAGTGCCACATCTTATGTTAGTATACGACTAAGATGCTTGACAGCAGATAGTTAAGCCTTAATATAATGCAAAAATTTTCTTTCAAGGACATATCCGATCAACGGATAGGTTTGCAACACAACTATAAGCAACCTTCTGCCTTTGCCATACAGTTTGACATTTTCAGTTTCAATGTGTCACTATGTTAGAAACTTACTTTGATCGATCTTGAATCGGAAATGATATTATTTTGTCTCAATTAATGCTACAAACGAGCAGGATTTGGTATGTCAGGGCACTCGGTGTTTACTGAGTGTCGTTGCACGACTAATTAGGTTCCTTACCAGAGTTTTGCAGGCGGCGAGAGATATGCCGACTAATATACTATCTCCTATCAAGTTTTTTCTTTCGGACGCTGACTACCTAGTTGTGAGTAGTCTTTGAGTACTGGCCGTTTCAAACTGGGTAGTTTTCATGTCGTTCATAATTCTGTGATGCCACCCAGTACCAAAGTTTGAAGACGTATTTGCGTCGAACGGCTCACGGCCTGTCTTTGATGGTTGCTGGATACTGTTCTGCAAACAGCGTGTTGTTTAGATTGGCTTGGCAGCCGGCGGCGCTCACGTGTGGGCAATAAAGCAGGGAGTTGGCCCTATCACTTCCGCTACACTTGCGGCGGACTCGCATTTCCATACGGCCGGCGCAGATGCGGCCGAGCCGGGATTTGCGTCAGATTTATACCTGCGGCTTCTGCCCGGCGCGCGGTCATTGAATGGAGACGCGAAGACGCAGAGAAAAGTGTTTCCGCTTACTCCGAGCTCCACCAGATTGCTCCTCGGATCGTGACATTTGGGGAAGAACAGCCGTCGCTATAGCCAGTGTGTTTGCAGCTGTTGTGCTTGCATGAAAATAGCTACTGAACTGTATTCCATGCATGCAGACTACGATACGCAGTAACAAGAATCTGTCACACCAACCCAATTAAAAAAGATGTATTTTGGTTTCATGTAATATATTAAATTAGTTTCTTTCTGTGTATGTGATGTGAGTTTAACAAGCGTCCAAATTCGCAACCACAGAAGAGCTAGATTTGGAATAAACTTATAAAAATATCCAAAACTGTTTTCAGGCAGGTTACTGTTACCATTAATGCATTGTCAGATTATGAACGCAGAATTGCAGAGTGACTAATATTATTTTATCTAATCTCGGTCTACAATTTTAATGAATTTATCAGCGTAATATGTTTCATCAAGTTTACAATGTGATTAAATTTTAAACTTTACTTACTGCTATAAATTTTACTTGAAATTTCTCTAAAAGTTTTAAAATACTTCGTAGTACTATCACGATTTTTTTAAAAAAAACCTTGTACAATTTATTGTTTAAAGTGTTATCAAGTTCTCCAAGAGGCTTGAAGGCAATCTGCATAGCTTTAAAGAACAGTGTAAAGGTGGTTAACGACACTCTTAGCTATCACATGAGCTTCTTTAACAGGGTCGTTATCAGGTGTGCAACTGTTCATCACTGGAAGATCGCACACGTGGTTCAGACAGGCCGAAAATCTTGGGAGCTTACCTTGGATGTCTTGATCGATAGAGTGAACGAATTGAGATCAGCAGGTAAAGCGATCTTCAAAAGATCTTCAGCACAAGTTTACCAGAAAACGAATTAGTGGCGTAAGCTATGCCTATTCTTGACAGAGCCAATACCAGTGTCATGGCCTATCCCTGGTTTTCCTATTCTTTGAGTGATGTTTGTCTCCTGGCGAGCTCGAAGTTATAATTAATCGTTATTACTTGTGAAAAGCCTGCTAGAGTTCATTCAGACATGTCTAAATTGTTTTCCAGCACTAGTGTTGCCAGCCACTTGGCTTTGAATATTCGTGGATGGCCTCTAAAATTTCTGTAGATTGCGTACAAAAATCCGGAGACTCGCCAACTGAAAGACAGAAACAATAATTATTGAAGAGAGAGTCAAAATTAAGAATACATTTTATTTGCAGGTCTTTAAAATTCGAAATCCAAAATAATATTCTACATTGACAGAAAGAAATATTTTTGAACATGTTTTATACATCGTCACTTTCACTACTGGTCTAATTTTTTTTTTTTTTTGGGACCATACATTTTTTTGTTGACATTAAATTTAGCCTATCTTTGTAACAGGAAATGTTCAAAACTGCGACCCCTTTGATTCTCGGATATTGGTTTTCTCGGAAGGCACTGTTTTGTAAGCCGTGACAACGAGCGTGTCACCGTGCATAAAGAGTGCGCCGATGGTTCTGTATTACAGTCTTTTAAGATCTATAAAATCTATCATCAAACAAAATATGAGCTTCATTTCAATCGTTGGTTCACATGAGCGGTTGCAATGAAACTATTCACAAATATTGATGATTCTGTAACGCATTAACACTATACTCTCAAAGTTTAACATAACATCAAGATACGGAAAAATCAACAAATAGTAAAAAGTAGCAAAAACCCATAGATATTTTAACAAAATCCGAAAGTCCTTACTTTTTATAAAAATCCGTAGATACGGATAAAGTCGTAGAATTGGCAGCACTGTCCAGCATGGAGATAGCAGGTCACCGACTCTTTCAGTGGTACGTGGTGTGCACCTCACGATGCTTAAATGTTTCTACCGAACCGCCAAAATCTCCCAGTATTCCGTCCGCAGTGTACACCGAAGCGAATAATTTGCCTGTGTTCATGAGTCAAAGTACAGCCAAGGGACTGAAACGTTTGTTTATTATGATTAGTTATAGTTAATCATTACCAATTTTAAAATAATACGACGGATGATTATTATTCCATTGCTATCTAATTTTGTAATTAGCAATTATTGTTAACGTTTCTCATACAAAATCTGTCTCATTTATAGCTAGTACTTAAAAGCCGGCAGTGTATATCTCGGGGCGGTGATCTAGCAAGCGGATTTTTTTACTGAGTTTTCATTAAATGGCCACGACTCTTTGTTTAGATAATTTAATTTCAATTTAAGTTTCTCGTTCACAGCCGTAGTTAACTATATTTTTGTGTTAATTTTTAACAGTTTCTAGAATTCGAAACAAGAAAATAAATTTAATAGTCGGGAATAATTGTTATCGACTGATTCTTAGTCAGTCTTACACAAGCAATAGAAATTGACAACAGTGCCTCTTCGCCGACATACATAGAGATGGTTAGAGGTGGAAATGGAACGGGATGAGATTCTGCCATAACCTTTCTAAGTAATCATCTTTGTATTCGCTTACATTGATTTTGAGAAACAATGTAAAAACGAATTTGATGACCGAAACAAACGTTTAGTGAGACATGAAATTTTATGGTTTGGATTGTGGTGTATTAAGTTCACTCGTTCGTTTCACTGCGCTATAGATTGTTCAAAAACTGATATTGCAGCTGAAGGAGGCTTTCTGTCAATATTAAGACCCTATAAATTTTGACCAAAAATAAACAGACTTAACTTTTTAATTCCTCCTTGAAGAAGTTGGTATGAAAATATCTGTGTGTGAAATGTTGACGCTTAGATGGACATCCCGATTTGTTAACAGCGCCGTATTTTAAGTAATAAGAGATTAAAAATTACTCCTCTTTAATGCTCTGTCAATACTGCCCAATGCAATTAAAAAAATAAAAGATATTTTTGAAAGGCACGGAGAGTGACGTTTCACGGATCAAAGCAAATCATTTTTCAGTCGTGAAGAACGCCTATTCAACTTATATACATCGCTGATCATCCCCTTTTTTAAACTTGCATGTGACTGACTATCGATGGCATATTGATTCCACTAAGCTTCAACTAGGTACATACAACACCTAATTAAAAGCTCCAATACCTCCTTTGCAAGGTGCCTGCATTGCCAGGAGTGGTGGTCTTCTCGCATAGCTACATTCATGATACCAAGTTACATAATTTAAATATAACTAAAGGAAATATCTACTTAAAGGCGAAGGAAAAAGTTGTTTGATGCGTAAGCAATGTCATTTTACAGGTAAGTATACTTGCTTTGCTGTTCCAAAACGCTCTAGCTTTCGGCCTACAGTTAAACTTTGCTTTCATAAAACAGCATATCATATACTGCTGGACTCCAACTGGCCAGAAGTATCAGACTTCTTCAGAATATTATTATTAGTTTTTCATTTCTAGGTCCATATTTTATAAGTCATTACATACAACGCTCTCCTACTTGGGCCATACTTACAACGTGTGTTTAAGAGTGTATATTTAATTTTCAATTTATAAAGGAATATTACATACACGCTGATTTTTAAAAATGGTATTCAGGTTTATTTTAAGACATCACCTCTAAAACTTATTTCATAAATGTAGTGCTGTACTACGCCACATGGCAAATGCTCAGAGGCTATTTTACTAAAAGTTATGACATATAGTTATGAGTTTTTCTAATTGCTTCTGGCTTTAGACCTTGTCGACGTTGAGGTCATTAGAGGCGGGAAAGGATTGTGAGCAATGAACTGGAAGGAATTCGGGCATGGTCTTTTTGAAGAATCCATCCCGCCATTCGCCGCGATGACCGGACGCGGATTCGAATCCTAGTTCCTTTGATATTTATTGGTAAATGGAAAACTCCACTTTGCTACTTAAAATTGAACTGAGGGGGGGGGGGGGAGAGTAGAAAGTTTTCCTTGAATACATAGACACGACACTTTCGTATGTCTTTGTACGTTGTAGGGAATGGAGACGTTATAAGCGACTCTGAACAGTGTGGCTACCGTCTAAAGGACGATTCGAGATCGTTTGGCAGGCGCAGAGGACTTGGGGTCCATTACTCGGGCGGTCGTCTTCATTTGTCCGGGCCGCTTGCAGATAAGAGCCGCCTAATGGCCAGAAAGAATAACGTCGTTTACTGGGGGCCAGGCCGCAGCTGCCGTGTCAAGCCCAATGTCTCTGCCCCCGTCGTTAGGGGCGACGACCAATAAAAGTTTAGTGCGGTTATTGAAGACGGCGCAAGGGGCCACAGCATCGGGAGGGGGCTAATCCTCCACCCTCCCCAAGGGAAACAGCTTCCTCCAGGGACCACCAGGCAGCGCCATCATCGTTTCTTCACGCGCTCCTCTGCAGTTATTGATTTGTGAATTATTTATGGCCCTTACTCCTCTAAGAATTTGTGACAATGTCACTAGAGGCGAAAGAAAAATTTGTCCACTGGCCTCTTAATGCCGAACAGTATGATATGTAGTGATGACATCAATATAATCATTCACAGTTGTCCAATAAAAATAATAGGGTATATGCTTTCAAAGTATGATTAGTAATTATCTATTTGGGTGCAATACTGGTAAATTGTACTATCATAGACATTAAAAAATATTAAAACTATTAAATACATTACGAACTGGATTGAATATTAAATGCCTGTAAAAACTAATGTTTTCACTTT